>CAHIKZ030000779.1:4105000-4202500 GCA_903632075.3 Acanthosepion pharaonis | reverse complement strand
AAATAAACAAATTCGTGTAACCAACTGCAAACATAATCGCGTACAACTTGGGCGTCCTTGCGGGCGAAGATATTTACAAAGATCATTCTTGTTCGTCTATGTGTCGTGTACCTTACAGACATAGGCGATCATGGCTCTCCACAACATTCTATCGTTTGTAGTCCTTAGCAACGTTTGTAGTCCTTAGCAACGTTTGCCAAGCCTCTCAACACTGTTACGCCATCCATTCATACAAGCACATCAAGTATCTGGGCTGCTGCCTTCAATTGTCCCCTTTATTTTCGATATGTTCTGTAAGTGCCAAAATCTCCAAACCCTCCTTCCTTATGCGTCCAAGAACTTTCAGCTGTCTATTTCTGGCTTTGGTATCCTTTCTGTTTCCATCTACTTTAAGATTTCATTGTTGCTTAAGCGCCCCGTCTATGTTATCCTCATCATCCTTCTGTAGCACCATATTTTTGTTGCCACCAGTTCATCTTTTGAGGAGATTGTCCAGCATTCACTGCCATAAAGAGTATATTACCCAACAATTCAGTACTCTTTTCTTTGTTTCTAACGACATATTCCAGTTGCCCAGTATTTTGCTTAATTTACAGAATACGTCTTTTGCGATGCCAGTGCGTGTCAGGATTTCGGTGTCGTAGACATTTAAACCTCTCTACTTGTTTGATGTTGACGTTTCCAATTTGTAGTTTACATCTTAGGCTTCTCTTCTTGCTGAAAACCATACATTCTGTCCTTTAGTTGATAGTCCTTTTTTCTCGTTTCCTTTCCTTTACTAATGTGTCTAGGAGGTCCCGTGTTTTCCTTACGCGTCTATCATCAATATATTACCGTCTCCTTATCTTGTATTGTTAAAACTACAACCACCGATAATAAATGACTGTATGGTCACCAAAATGGGTTCGATTCTCACAAACTACTTGAAACTAAATTAAAAATATCTATCATAGGTACCTCCACTCATTCGCGATATCTAAAGTTTAAAATAAATTTTTAAAAATTAAAAAAGACTTTTTGAAACATTCATTTTATTGATTGAAATCGATTTTTTCAGGGAAATCGATAAAATCAGCCATTCTGACACATTTGTAAACAAGAGTTAATTATCAGTTTAAAAATCTTTCAAAAATAACATATATATTTCTGAAACTTTATTTGAGGAAAATTAGCAAATTGAAAGTGAAATTAATCTGATTTAAAATAAATATTACTTATAGCATAAAATGTTGTATATAAGCATTTATTAATCACAGGGTCTTGATTTTTCTGACGTTATGACGCCGTAAAAATCAGTTGTGTGTGATATTTTTGTAATGTATATCTGGTTGCAGCTAAATCAGGGCTTACGGTCGTATCACGTAGAAACACCTGTTTCCGTGCGATTACCGAAGTTAAACAACGTTGAGCCTGGTTAGTATCTAAAAGGGTGACCGCTTACGAAAACCAGGCGATATAAGTTTGGATGTGCGGGTGATCTAATGGATAAGGGCCCGGAAATTTTAATCAGAGAACCGAGTTCCAATTCCAGTTCAGTTCGTTATATTCACTTACGCGGAAATACTCTTGGAAAAGGTATGAAGCCACCTGTTATTCAGTCAAGCTATGGATTAATTAGTAGGACTTTTTCACTAAGATTTTATCTTAAAAAATATTCTCAGAATCGAATAAAAAATTCTGATTATAAATAAACTGCAAAGGGTTGATAAACCGTAAAAACGAATCAATCATGATAAATCGGATGCTTCATTATTACGGCAATACAATTTGACGAAATATCGTTGTTGCTTTTTCATTATATTTGGAATAGAATTTCATCTTTCCCCCTAATATTTATAGAATGCAATAAGCAGGCAGGTTTCGTATGAAACAATTTAACCTGACAGGCGGTGTTTATAGCATATTGAGACGAGAATAGCTTCATTTTGGTTTGCATGGGACAGCAATCGGTAAAGTTCACGCTATTGACTTAACTTGGTTAAAACTTTCTGTAATGATAACCAGATTCAAGAGTTCTTTAAAAACATTTTCACATCAAAACCTACGGAGTTTTACTGAAAAGGTTTCGATAAGCGATAAGTCATTGCAAACAATACCGGAATATCTCTCCTCTTTTTCTTCATACCCCATTCTCTGATGAAGATTTAATAAAAGCGAAACATGTTAAATTTATAAACGTTGCCCATTTGTTCTTTATCTTATTAAACAATAGTGAATATATAATTGAATAAGATATAATTATCGATTAATCATTCAGTTTTAACAGCATATCAACTATATCTTATTTAATGTCGAAATGATCTTTTTTTAAAAAAATGAAATGAAAATAATTGTTGTTGAAATTAAATTGAGAATAATGGTTGGTTCTCCAGTTACACGATTAGAACTGAATTATGTAGTGCTATAATTTGTGATATAGTCCAGTTTCATTCAAGTAGGCTTGTATAGACTCTACTTTTAATTTCTTGAAAAGGTCCTCTAGATTACTCAAGTCATAAAATCATTGACGTATAGAAGCAAGGTCACTACAATCGGCTAGAATTGGCTTTACAGTATATGCCTCCTGACGTGCTGTGCTAATTTAATGAAAAAAAAACTTGTATTTAACAACTAAATTCTATGGAACAATTATGTACACTATATATCCTTCTCAGTTTTTATTCAACTTTTACAATCAAAACATCCGGTAGAATAAAAAGGTACGCCAGCTTACATCACTTAATCTCGTTTTCTGCTAGTTTTAGAGTTGTTTTTTTCTTTCTATTTTTAGTATTTGAATATGGCGTAGATTGCTGTATAGATTCTAATTCTCAGTTGTAACAACCGTTCCGAAGTGAAATTTCGCTATAGACCACTAAAATATTACAATGGATCCCCAATATGCTATTATTTGAATGGACGATAGTAATATTACATAGACTACCAGTTGAGAACTAATGATATAACTGCTCAGCCTTTATCTTCTGACTGAAGAGTGATATAGGTGTGTCCCTTTGTGTCTTAGTGGCTTTACTGCCTTGCTTGGGACGAGATTGATTTAAAAAAAACCTTGCTCTGCAATCCATTTACTGAAACTCACTAAGTTGGACGTTGTTTTCCTATGATTCTTTTTTCTCGACTGTCTACATCTAAAAGAATTTTCTATCCAATTGGTCAGCCTTTATTGATTGAAGAGTGATATAGGTGTGTCCTATTCTGATTCTTCCTAAGACGACATCTTCTTAATTTTGTAAAGTTTATTGGTTTGATGGTACTTACATAACTCTTGCCCCTTGTTTAGAATGCATGAGTTTATAGTTGCTTTGAAGTCTTTATAAGGGATTTTCAAATTTGAAATGTTCATTATTAAGGATTCCTCTGCTGCCATGTCAGCTTTTCCATTTCCACGGATACCGATATGGCTAGGTACCCAACGGAATTTTTTTTCTTGTAGATGAGATTGACCCTGTTGAGTAATTTAACAATGAAAGGATTATTTGTGTTTTTGTTTCTCAGTGATGTAAGTACAGATAGTGAATCTGAGAAAACTATGAAACCCTTTGGTTTATTGTCTGCTATGATGTCTAAAGCTAAATCTATGTCTATAGCTTTAATACTAAAAATAGAGGAATTGTCAGGTAGGCGAACATCCGACTTTATCAATGTTTTTTAACCTATCAGCGTATATGTGCTTATACGAAGACCGGCTTAAAATTTCTTATTCTGACCAAGATACTCTCATGGAATGTGACCCAATGAGGTTTATTTTTCATCATAGTCTCTCCCGTGCTCCACACTCTTCTTCCGTCGATGTTACAGTAATTGGATCCCATTGGTGAAAAAAGCTGTCATCCTGTTGGTCAAAAAAGTCATCAGTAACAGATATGAGGTCATCGTCACTGCAATACTGATTCCCAGCCAAGTGTTTAAGTAAACAGATGATAGCTAGGTGGGGCCAAATCAGGAGAATAGGGACAAGGATCAACCAGTTCAAAGCCACGGACACGCACAGCAGCCATTAAAACCAAGAGCTCGTATGTCGGGGCATTGCCATGATGAAACAAAACATCTTTCGTTAGTTTTCCTGGGCTGTTGTTCTTCATAGCATTTGATAAATACCTCAGCAAATTGGCATATTACCAGGTGTAATAGCAAAATTGTCAAAATCGTGAAACAGCATAATTGTCCATCCTACAAAATGTTTAATATCTAAAAAACCACTAAACTAATTGGTTTTCTTTTTTTTTTACTTTTAGCCATCTTGACGCCTTTTTTTTGTAATAATCTCGGAAAACTCATTTAAGTTATACAGTTAGAAAGGGAGCAGTTTAAATCATTTTGTGTCAGCCCCACTGTTTTCTCAACTGAGCAATGGTGAGAGGAAAATATCCTTCAGGGCTTGAGTAATAGTTCCAACATTCATACACTGGCTTCTATCTTCAAAGTCCATTCAAGAAACATCAAGAGAACAGTGAATAAGTTTAAAAAAGAGTGAATAGTAGATAGGAAAACTGAACCAGGAGGTCACAACAAGAAGAGGGATCATCATTTCAACTTCAAGCTAAAGAGATCAGTTAGAAAAGATCCAACTTAATCCATATGAAATTTGGCACATGAGAGAGGAATTTCACCTCTGACAATCCAAGGTTAGGGAGAGCGAAGATCATCTTGAATAAGTTGGAAAATGATTCTGGAATAATATATATATATATATATATATATATATATATATATATATATATATATATATATATATATTTTTGAAATTTATTTCAATCCTTCATGAGCTTCCGATACTTACCTATGATTAATTAATGAAGAACATATCATTTTCGTTTATGATCGATTTCATCATGATTCTTCTGTTAAGCTTGGAGAGTAATTAGGCATTCTTATTGCTCAAAGTAGAGTCCAATTGTATTCTAAAAACATCGGAAAATTCCAGTAAGATATCTAAGAATCATTTCTAAGATAGAACAGTTCAAAGCTTAATCTAACAATTTGCTGTTACACCCGGTACTCTCCATTGCTGATGTGACCCTAGTTTGCATCCTCCCCAATAAACTGAGGCCATCATCTTCCCTGCAGACGAAACGAACTTGACTTTCTTTGGAGCAGACGAGGAGGAGTGTTTCCACTGCATGGGTTGTCTCTCTGTATTTGACCCAACACACATCGTGGGTTAGGAAACGTCGAAGGAAACTAGATGGGGTCTGCCTCAAATATTTCCAGTGATATGATCAGTCTGATATACTCTTGATCAGGTGTTAGAAGACGTGACACCCACCGTGCAGAGACTTTCGTCGTGCTAAGTTGATAGAACAGAATTATTCTCAACTCTTTCACGGGATATGCTAATAACATTGACTGTTTGATTTATAGTTATTCGCTTGTCATCTATCACCATATGGTGAACACGATCAATGTTTCCTCCTTGTTGGTGGCACTTGAAAGACGTGCAGATTTTTCTTAAATATCGCCCATTGTTATAACAGAAGACCTGCCAAGAAAGGTGGAATGCTGCAAGAACCTGGACGTAAATTTTAATTGCTAGATAATCCACATTAAATTTATGTCCAAGTTCTTAGAACATTTCACCTTTTTTTGGTAGATCTATAACTATATAATTATTTACACGATTTAAATTGTTCGAACTGTTGTCCTCATCTTTGTTGTCATATTCACGACGTTTCGGCCGTTGTACGCTGCAGCCTTCCTCAGGTGATTGAAATAATGTAAATACTTACAATAATTGCAAGAACTTCGTGATTCCTTTGTCGATCCATCGGTTGTAGTCATAACTTTTTAGCTGTTTCTTCTTTTTACTCTCTTTCTTTGTGATCATTCTTCTGTTCACCCGCAACTATGGCGCCATTGAACGATGAAGTCCCACGTTTATTTACACCTCAAGCACCTATATAATTTATAAACATCACAAAAACAGTCAGCAAAGTAATTGAAAATATTTAATTTATCAACTACGTATGCGAACATTGTTCTCCATAGATTCATTTTCTATATTATCTGTGAATTACCATAACTTCCCGTGGAATGATAGGGGAGTGGTTTCCCGTTTTATTCTCAACAGTTTTCACTTCCTAGACTAGCCGTCACCAAAGTCGAGAGAACCAAATGTACATTGATATTAAACACATATCTGCAGATAAAAGAAATAGATTTATACCTATCCTGACTCAGAAAGTGAACGTAATAGTCTAGACCGAAACTTGAACTCGGATCGGCGATTCCGTTTTCCACGCCGATAACCGTTACTCAGGCATTTTTTTTAAAAAAAAACATATGGCATGGCGGTTGATCTGAAATTAGTCCAGACAAAAAACACTTGTAGAATATCCATCGAAGCTCTATAAACAGCCGTAACAGGTCAAGTTAAACGATTTCACATGACCACAATTAGTTTCCAGCTGTGCCATGCTAAAATTAAGTCGACCAACAACACCAAGTTTCAGAATTCCTTTCAAGCCCGGTCAGTGTCGAATAACCTTGCTGGTTTAAAAATAGACTGATGACTGTTTGATGGACATAAAAACTTCGGTGTAAATAAACGTGGGACTCCATTGTGCAATGGCGCCATAGACGCGGGTGAACGGAAGAATGATCACAAAGAAAAAGAGCGAAAGGAAGGTTTATAACTGAAGACAAATCAGAAATAGCATCTGGCCAGACAGGGGAATAAGGAGAAGACGAGGCAAAAAGGGGGGGAATCAAAGGCGGGAAATGCGCTAAAGAAACAGCCAAAAAAGTTATGGCTGCAACCGATGGATGGACAAAGGAATCTCTCTTTTGGATCCATTGCTATCATATGGAATATTTGCGCGCAAGATACAGAATAAAATAACACGAAAAAAAGGACAAAATATCTAATACATGTAAACATGAATATAAATATTTCAATAAGTTTAGCACAGTTTGGCATAAGGCCAGAAATAAGTGGACTCATTGGAACATACACTCATTTAAAAAAAAACGAATGAGCTACTATTCTTGTTTCTCGCGAAACATTGATTCTTGGCGAATCACGATATATATATATATATATATATATATATATATATATATATGTGTGTGTGTGTGTGTGTGTGTGTGTGTGTGTGTGTGTCTATTAATATATATTCAGGCAGCAACCTTTCTTTTAAACATCTTTCATTAAATACAACAGACAAGGAAGATTTTTTTAATTTTTTTCTTAGTTTTTTCCAGCGTCTTTGCGTTTATCCGCTGTGTAGGAGCAAGTGGGTAAAGAAATTTACCATAATTATCCTTGTACCAAGCGCTTTCGGTGACATCTTTAGCCATTTTTCAAGGGTGGGGGGGATTGTTTTTGGTGTTAGTTTTTCCTCATGTTCTGATTGTTTAAGTTGTATTTTATTTTTGTGTTGTTTTCAATAGAAGCGTTTATTCCGAGCATTCGCATGTTGAACGCGGTTGGAATTTGCATGAGAATCTTTCTCTTAAAAAAAACCAAAAAAAAAAAAAAAAACCCAAAAAACTTTTAACACTTTTTTCCATTGTTAAATAAGGTGAGATTGATAGTGGGAAAGAGATATTTAATGTACAGGCAGTGGCGATTCTGGAACTCTGAAAATGGGGGGTAACTTGGGGGTCGAGATTTTTCTGCGGAGAAGGTGGGGCAAATTCACGCAGCTCTTTATTTTCATATTATACCACTATACGCAACTTAGGAATGAGTTTTAGTATAAGTATGTTACTTCACTAAATTAAACGGAATAACTTTTCATTCATAGTAGTGGAGTTCTAATCTATTCTTGCCCTCTTTTCCATTCTCAGTCTGTTGGACCACAAGAGAGGTTAACTTCGAAACAAAATCAAAGGGTTAATACTAACGTCAATGCTAGCAGAACAATGTAATTTGTCTGCTCGGATATTTTTCCTCTACAAAACTTAGAAAAATAGGGGGGCCAACCGAGAGGCCATCCAAAATTCGGGGTGGGGGGATTGTCTCCTTCTCATCCTCCGTAGAATCGCCACTGTGTATAGGGCCTCTCTAATAGCAAGATGTTTCAGGTGATATGATTTATATAGAATTTTAGTGATTTCGATAAGAATATTTCTTAAGTTTCTTATATATATCCAATTTCTAAAGAAACAGATAGACTTAATTTATTAATTCGACACCTTTAATTACTTAAACCGTTATTTTTAGTGGATTCTTGTATTTGAGTTGACGTTCTACGAGTATTCTGTAAAAATAACGTATAAGTAATAAAATCTGTCGGATTAATGAATACATAAATAAAGTCCACTCCATTCTTTAGAAATGATTTTGTTGACGTTAGAATACGAAAATATGCAGATATGTCTATTTCGAGAGTCAGATAAAAATCTGCGTTTATAGATACTATTCAACTTGGCATGACTATCGGCGTACTCTGTGGCCGAGAGGTCTAGCGCACGTCAGATGTATGATGGTTTCACCATTGCAAATGCAGGTTCGAATCCTACCGGGAAACGCATATTTTCCCAATAAGATATCTCGAATATTCAGAAAATAAATAAATATTTGGTTTAATAAATTAATGAGCGTCTACTTGTGACGTCACCCTGACCTCTCCTGCCACCTTGTTATCCTGTGAGTGTGGCCAGTCTGGCCTCAGCTTACAATTATCGCTCAAAGAAAAAAAAAAATTTCTTCCTTTTTCTTTTCTTTCTTTTCCTCGACCAGACCCCTACAACTCGTAGTGTGGTCCTTAATCACTATCTTAACTGAATGTCATCTGGAATTTATCAACGAGATTTTTGTCAAGTGATTATCAGAATCTCCTTATATCCTTAACGCCTTCGTACTTCTGTCGCCAACTTTTATCATGGCCAGGTCTGGACATAAAACATGTGGTCTCTTCCCAAAACAAAATGATATCTCCGAAAGATAGTTAATGGTTTATTCTTTTCCTTTTTCTCTTTTTCCCCTCCCTTTTTCTTTGTGGTGGTCTCAGCTGATTCCTTTCTCGGTCGGTGCTCGACGCTAAATTGGAGCAAATTTTGGTGCAAATCCGTCGAAAATTGCGGCCGTGCATTCGTTACACACACACACACACACACACACACACACACACACACACACACACACACACACACACACACACACATCCTGCCTTTTATAGATAGAGGTCATCACAGTTCTTAACCCACTGTTTATTATCGTGGATGAGAACTGATCTTCTACGGTTCAATATTATTTTTATTTCATCACTACAGATGATAGAATAATCTGTGGCAAATTCCAAAGCCAGAATAAAGATATCCTTGGAGATGGAAGGGTAGGAATCCACAATATTAATCAGGATAAAAAAGCAGCTGCTTTTGTTACTAATTCTTTGAACCAAGTAATGACCTCTGTGGTACCAATACACTGTATGTCCAAGGTGTCGGTGAATTTGCTTGTTGACTCGATCCAAGGTATCTTTGCTAATCCTTTCTGATTTCTTAATTTCATTTAATTTAAATGTTATGAACGTTGGAAGTGTACTCTATTCGATTTCATCGGAACTGGATATATATATATATATATATATACATATATATCCAGACATTTTTATGTTTAACATTCTTTTTATAGATACAAATATTTAAGTAAATGCTCTATTTATAATTATATAAATAAGGTCGAATTTACTGTGTTTAAACTTCAATCTTCCATGAATCTCGTACATTCATATCTGCTCTTGGCGTATCAAATGTAAACAAATGACGTCACACATTATGAAATGGACAAAGTCCGACAATTATTTTACAGTAAATTCGACCTTGCTAATCGAGCGCTCCTTCGTGGCGAAATCGGTAAAGACACGTCAAGCTAAATGACGATTCCGTATAGGATACAGGTTCGAATCCTGTCGGAGGACGAATATTTTCTGTGAAAATTTCTCGGACATTCAGGCCGGCAAATGTTGTTTAATACTGTTTATTATAAACAAAGCATTTACTTAAATATTTGTATCTATAAAAAGAATGTTAAACATAAAAATGTCTTAAAATAATTGTCGGACTTTGTCCATTTCATAATGTATGTATATATATATATATATATACTTGCTGCAAAATATCCGATGGAATATGTGATATCTACTTGAATGCTGGTTTATTTATTTTCGTGTTCATTGTTACATTTAAATTTTCGAAAATCAAAGTTGACTGGGAAACAGGCAACCGGAAAAGAATTCCATAAACGAGAAAATCGAAAGAAGAAACTGTTAGCATAGAACTTACGGTTCCATCTAGCCATTTCAACTGTAAAATGATGAAGCCCCCAATCTATTACTACGCCTAAATTCATAGAAATCTAGGTACCATAGAGAAAAATTCATTAGAAAAATTACGATGAAAGAAGCCGAGATGCCAGGTCAGGACCAATGACATTGCAGATTTTCTTTACCATTATACAACTATCACAGCCCACCAAGGTGGGATATACCCATATATTCATGTTTATACCAAATTATGGTCATATCATCCAAATATTGCAGCAGAAATAGGAACATCATACCAAGTAACATTTTTCTAGCCTCCTGTTATCCAATTTTTGTGATCTTTAGCAAATTTTAGACTCAATTTCTGGTTTTTATCTGACATGTTTCATCTGGTGTGATATTCTTTTGCTGTAGCCTGTCTGCTTCAAGTTTTAATGTGTTTTCTATTCAGAGATGCACTTCTGACATTGTAAGGAGTGCCTATTTCAACTACTATAGCTTTGCTCTCAGCTCGAACCATTATGGCCAGTGATTTCCTCCCATGAAACTGTTTCTCATTGAATTTCTTTCTTTTTCTGCTCATTGTCTGCAAACTTGAAATGGTTCAGTTTCAGCTTTTGAAATACCGCACCAATGTCAATGCTGAATTCAAAACCATTTAAAAACTTTCTTTCCCATAATAATACATGAAATGAAATTCAGCAGGATACCATGACCATATTTAAATTCTCATATCCATTAAATTACTGTCACGTCATTAGTTGATCAGAAATAAGCATAAAATAGCATTTGTTTCCGTGCAAATTAATTGACCATTGAATATACAGCCACTCCTTACTTATTGACTTACACGTTTAATAACCACTCGGACTTACGACATACCCTACAAACAGCCACCGGTATTGTACGATATGATACAGGAGATATATTCACGAGGTCGCTGAAAAATGAGCGTAGCATGATAAAAACGGCCTTAAACTTGACGAAAACAAAATTTTATCGTCAAAAGGTTTATGTTACTATTACGCGGAAAGACCAAAGTATTGTTTAAAATTATTTTAATAATTTTTTCTATCCTTTTTAGGACATTCTAACTTTTGATTACAATAAACTTGTTTCTCTTTGCGTCAGAGAGTCTACTAAAATAACAGCAAATTTTAGCGCATTTTTTGTAATGACAGATATTAATTTGAAAAAAATAAAAATAATAAACCAAAATTTCATAAATGTACATAAAATTATACTATTCTGTACCTTCCTTATTAAATTGTATATCACTCAGCAGTTATATTTGAATTTTTATGGTATTTTTAATTTTCCCAGAAAGTATCAACAAACGTAAGGAGAAAGCTGAAGTACTAAAAAAAAAAAATTAGACTGTTGAAAGTTTTTCTTTCTTTAAAAATTATGAGGTGAATTAGCTGGTTCACTTAAAACTAGAAAAGATTACGTCACTTCTGTCACATTATCGAAGGTTTTAGATAGCCTTGATATCATGAAAATGTGAAATGTACGATTTGTATAGCTTCTCGCTTATCGACCAATTCGTTTATCGACCTGGCCATTGGAACGGAACCTGGTCGTTAAGTGAGAATAAACGATATAATTTTCCATTTACAATTGAGTGATAGTTTATAATATCATCTCTAAACTCTATCCTCTCAAAGCATGTGGACTTGGGGGTATGCCTTAAGAAATATGTTCCCGAAGTGGCCTCTGTTCTGTTTAAACTCTACAATAAGTAACTTGCTACTTGCTTTACTGCTACTTGGAAATCCTTTTTTTCTGGTTCCTCAGATTGTAACTATCGGCCTATTAGATTTCTGCCTCTCTTTTGAAAAGTACTAGAAGCTCTAATTAACTCTGAATTGGTTAAGCATCTCGCCGAGTTTTTTTCAGATAAGAAATATGATTTACATTTCTCTAGATCAACTGCTGATGTGTTAACAGTCATTGGTGACAGAGTCTATAAAGTTTTAGATAAAAATATTGAAGCTCGGGTTGTTGCTTTGGGTATCACGAAGGTGTTTAACCGGGTTTGACATATTGGTCTTCGTCACAAGTTGAAAGGTAATGATATTTTGGGACTAATTTTTGAACTGATGTCTTTCGTATAGAATCGCAAAATTAAAGTCATCTTCAATGGCTACTCATCTAGATATGTTTTTGCATTAATACGGGCTTCCAACCGGTCACTACGTTGTGCTTAATTTTCATCAACAACATTTCTGGTATCATCAGTTGTAAACATTGTATCTATGCTGATAACCCAAACATTTATTCCTGTCTTCGTAGGGGCGGTCTGATAGGGTTAAATGAGTAGATTTTCTCGAAAATGACTTATATTCTGTTGTTAACTGGGGCAAGAAATAGCTCGTTACGTTTTAACGCTGCCATTAATCGTCTGAGAGAACCCGTTCTGCCTTCCAGCAGCATGGCTGATGCTAACCACCAAAAGTGTGACTCATTGCGCCTTCTCGAACTAACGTTTGCCACTGACATAAAGTGGAAAGATTATATTGAATCAATTGCTAGGTCTGCTGCTAGGATGGTTGGTTCACTGTGTCGTCCTAGACAATTCTCCTCGTCAGAATCTATCTTGCATATTTACAAGTCTAACATTTGTATTATTATTATTATTATAAATAAAAAAAAATAAAATACAAAATAATAATAATAATGAAAATTATAAAATAAAATAAAACAAAACATAAAAACCTTGTATAAAATAATACCCTTGGGAAAGGTATGAATCCTCTTTTTCTTCCTCCAGCTATGGGTAAAATAGCAGGACAGACCGGGTTCTATAGCCTTGGATGTCAACTGGTATACCGCAGAAAGAAATAACAACCTATTATACGGGAAATAATCTGCCTCGTCAGTCATGTATCGAAAGATACATGATCGCTTAAGCATGTATTACGCATGGCACATAATTGAATGACTGACCATTCGTCCATGCTAAGAATATTGCTGCCACATCTAGTCTGGTGCTATATATTTAGAGATCTTTGATATAATCCTAAAAAGAATCTGAAATGTTATTAGTCCTAACCTGGCATCAGTCATTGTCCCACTGTAGTAATATAGCTTCCTGATACCTTTTCTATAAAGACTTTCATGGTAAATGTTCCAGTGAACTATCCTCTATTCATTGGGTTTCATTTTTAAATGTTGTTATTTTTATCCTCCACAGACAAATTGTATGTATGGGAACTAGTTAGGATTACATAGAGACTTTGAGGTATTATGTTGGCTGTAGTAAGAAAGTATTATTTTGGTGTAAGGAATACTGTAAGGAATAATTTGGTTCAGTAATCGCGGCTAGCTAAGTTTAACATAAGACAGATTAAAGATCAGCCTTTCCCTTTCACCACTTTTGCCCTTGAGTCACATTTTTGTGTTAATCCAAATAAATATTACTCACCTTTATGATACGTAGACTTTATGAATTTAAGTGCAGTACTAGATTGGCAGCTAGGTCTCATCATTTTACAGTTGAAATGGATGGAGATAACCGTAAGTTCTATGCTAACAGTTTCTTCTATCACACTTTTCGCTTGTGGAACTCTCTTCAGTCTTCCTGTTTCCCAATCAACTTTGATCTTCAAAATTTTAAATACAATTTCAATCGTTATCTTCTGTCTTATTTCCTAATCTTTTTAGAGTCTCTCTCTCTCTTATATTTTTCCCTTACACTCAGTAAGCCTCTTACCTGTTAGTGAGTTTATTGCCTTGCTTGGGGTGAAATAAAACACACACACACACACACACACACACACACACACATATATATATATATATATATATATATATATATATATATATATATATATATATATATATATATATATATATAAGATGATCAAATACTTTGATTAGGCTGTGAGGATAGCATGCGCGGTATGAATATTTACACATTATTTAAACATAAGCTTAAACGTACCTGTTCTTAAAAAAAGCCAAAAGGCTTTCTGACATTATTTTATTGTTTACAGTTAAGTTACATTAAGTATGGCAGCTCAAAAAATTGTGATTAAATTGTAATTGAAAATGACTGGTATGACACGATAAACAATTTAATATTTGAAGAAAGGCTGCGTGGAAAATAGTTTCAAGAGCAAACAACCTTACCAACTCCAATTCCAGGAATAAACGCCCAGTTTCAACCAAGAGCGTCAATAAAGTCATCAAGATATTACTGGAAAGAGCGATAAAAGCTACTGGACTTGTAGGGATATTATTATTAGTATTATAAATAAATAAATAAAAATAAAATAATAATAATAATAATAATAATAATGAAAATTATAAAATAAAATAAAACAATAACATAAAAACCGTGTATAAAATAAATTAAATAAAAATTTAAAAATCTCCCAGTATGCAAAAAAAAAAAAAAAAAATACATCTCACCAAAAAACGTTATTTTCAATCTCTTCACCACGGACCTTGGTACAAGCAACACGTCCTTAACTTCTCTCTGTGACATGCTTTGTAATACTACGGAGTAATTTCTCCCTTTTATCACATGTACCATAAAACAATTTTAAGCTAAAAAGTATACACACCAATATAGACAAAAATTATAAATAAATTGTATGTCAATTTTATATAATTTACCATGAATTTTCTGTTATTTCTGCACATTTTATTTTCTGTCAAATATGTTTTACTTCCGTGAACACAAGGATAATTTCTGCTGCCATAATGTGAGTGAACCCCCTACAACCGCCGACATGCATAACAAAAACATACTACTATCCACAGACTTGAGAAATTCGTTTTCCTAAAAAATTCTTTTAAGAGAGATATTTTATAAATTTCAACCGAGAACAACACTGACTGCTCGGTCAATGAATGCCAAATGTTCCTTATAGGGAAACAGCTAATATTAATATTATCACTGTTATTTTATTTTATTATTTTATTTGAAGAGGCTCGAATATTTTAAATCTTTTTTTCCGCAGTCAAATTGTCGACGGTAATTAGAAGGGACGCCGTGTTAAATGTTTATATATGACAATTTGCTCAGAGATGTGACAGGTCTGTCCCCTCGAGAGAAATGTAGTACTTTGACCAAAGAATGTTGTTGTTTCTTTTTATTATTGGCAGAAACACAGTCTCTCAAACGACAAGATAGTGGCCATACAACATTAGCGAAATGTTTTCATTTTATGGAAAAGTGTTGTTAATAACAATGAGGTTGAGTGTTTTAAATTCTTTGTAGTGTATGATGAATCCCATTGGCTTTTACGACCTACAGGAGTTAAACATATATGAAGGATAGTTTTTATTACTTTTTCTCTTTTTTTTTAACTGAGGGTCATTTGATTACAATAAAATAGGTTATATATATATATATATATATATATATATATATATATATATATATATATATATATATGTGTGTGTGTGTGTGTGTGTGTGTGTGTGCGTGCGTGTGTGCCTCTGTGTATGTGCGTGCGTCTGTGTGTATATTTTAATCAATTCATTCCAAACAAGGCAATAATGTCACTAAGACGCATGGGGGTCAATGAGAGTGATAGAGAATTAAAAGACTTTAGAATGAAACGGAAACCCAATATTAAACAGGGAAATATATATATATATATATATATATATATATATATATATATATATATATTGTGCGGATTGCGTTTAAGTATGAAATAGACTGTCGCTTCTGGGTGTTGATTTCAATCTTCACTTTTATAAAAGAGAGCTTGTCAATTTTAATGCCTCCAAAACTAAACTTCTTTCCATTACTCATCTGAGAGACCTCTCTCTGCCTTCTCTCAGTATGGCTGATGCTAACCTCCAGGAAAATGATCCGTTGCGCCTTCTTATCTAACGATATCAGCTGACATGTAGTGCGAAGACTATAATCAATCCATTGCTAATTCACCTGCTAAGAGAGTCGGTTCACTGTGCCGTGCGGGACAATTTTTCTCTCTGAAATCTATCATGCCTGTCTATAAGACTACCAATCATCCATGCTTAGAATATTCTTGCCATATATGGTCCGGTAACTCTTCTATTTACCTGGAGCAATATTATTGGTCCTGACTTGGCAACTCGGCTTCACTCACTTCTGAACCGCCGTAAGGTTGCCTTATTACGTCTTTTCTATAAATACTTTCATGGTAATTGTTCGGATGAGCTCTTCGCTATGGTATATAGATTTTATGAATTTAAGTGTAGTACTAGACTGGCATCGAGATCTCATCAATTTACAGTTGAGCTGGCTAGATGTAGCCATAAGTTCTATGCTGTCAGTTTCTTTTTGCGCACTTCTCGCTTATGGAATTTCCTTCCGGCTCCATGCTTTCCAGCTAACTTGGAACTTCATAAATTTAAACGCAGTGTCAATCGTTATCTACTGTCCTTCTGATTGCTCGTTTTTTATTTCTATTGATTACTCATGTTACTGTTCCTATTTCTTCCACACCTTGTAACTCCTTGCATATTAGTGTTTGTACTGCCCTGCATGGGCTGATACCAATTAATACATCTATCTATCTATCTATCTATCTATCTATCTATCTATCTATCTATCTATCTTAGATCATAATTGATCGATCGATAGAAAAAGTCAGACACAGACAGGAGGAAGTAACTTCGAAGGATGGATGAAAGAAATAAATAAAGAACGAGGCAAAGAAAGATAGAAATGAATAGACAAACAGATAGATAGAGAGAAATGAACAGACAAACAGATAGACAGAAATATAGATAGATAAAAATAAACAGAGATAGATAGATAGATAGATAGATAGATAAAAATGAACAGAGATAGATAGATAGATAGATAGATAGAAGCGAGCACACTGTGAGAGATAAATAGAAGGAGGATGTGGAAAAACTGCGATAAAAATGTAAAAATTGCGAATCTGAAATCCTGCACGCTAGCACAGAAGCGTAATGGTAAATTGAGAGTTCCTCGTCTTAATTCGCCAAAGAAATGCTACTTCCGCATGACAGCCGTCAGCAAACGACCTGGTCGACATTGTTTACAGATTAAATTACTCAGCTCATAAATACAAACATAATTAACTATACTCTCCCCTTTCCCATAGTTATACAACATAATCGAGTTATCTCCCCTGAATGGAGCCAAGGTCTCTTTTCAGTCGTGTCTGTAGCGTGCGCGCTTCGGATTGCTGTCCCGCGCCAACCATACTAAAGCTGCTCTCGCCTCAACATCTTATAAACACCGCCTGTCAGGTTAAATTGCTTCATACGAAACCTGCCTGCTTATTGCATTCCATAAATATTGGGAGAAAAGATGAGATTCTCTGCCAAATATAATGATAAAGCAACAACGATATTACTTTAATTTATATTGTCATAAAAGTGAAGTGTCTGATTTATTATAATTAACTGACTCGTTTTTTACGGTTTATCAATCCCTTGCAGGTTATTTAAAACAAGAAGTTTTTTCGAATGTAAGATTATTTTTTTTTTGGTGAGATAATTATGTTTTAGTGATAAAATTCTTACTAATTAATCCATAGCTTGAAGGAATAAGAAGTGGATTTATAGTTTGTTCAAGGGGATTTGTGCATAAGTGAATATATAGAGAACCCAGCTGGAACTGGGACTCGGTTCTCTGATCAACAATTACGAACCATTATGCATTAGACCACCGCACATCCAGGCTTACAGCGCCTTTTATTACCAAGCAGTCACCTATCTAGGTACTGGCCAGGCTCGACCTTGCTTAACTTCGGTGATTGCACGGATATCCGGTATGATGTTACCGTAAGCCCTGATTTATTAGCAACCAGATATATATTACAAAAATGTCACACACACACACACACACACACACACACACACACACACACACACACACACATATATATATATGAATCATACGTACAAAAATTAGTAAAGTTAATGAGATAAAATAGTGAATTCATTTCGTTTATCTTTTGTATGAATGATTCATTGTAATATGCATTAAACTGCACCACATAATCGATATATATATATATATATATATATATATATATATGTGTGTGTGTGTGTGTGTGTGTGTGTGTGTGTGTCAAACATATTTGATTAAATAATATGGACAAGTTTTGTCTTGATTTTTTATTAAATTTTTCAAATTAACTGTTTTGGGTAATCGGTAAATTTGACAGTATATATATATATATATATATATATATATATTGAATTGATGGATTTATTTTTAATGTGTCTTCACTTCAAACGTTATGGTAATGGATGCTTCGTATTTGAAACAGACGCCCCCGCTGTTTTCGCTTACAGACATAATACACAATGTTTGGTAAATAAAAAAGGGTCGGTTATTTCAAATACGAAGTAACCACTATAATAACGTTTTTGCAATAAACACATATATCTCTGTACCTACATATATGCATGTTAAAGGCGCATGGCCGAATAATTAGAAATTTTTGCTTTCCGACCATGACACACGGTAGGTGACCTCGATGGTATCGAGCTGAGAAGGCGAACTCAGCGTGAAGCACATTTGAAAAGTGTCTAAAAACCATACAACACGGTGACCCGTGCCCTGTCAGTGAAATTGAGTTGTTCGGTTGTACCAGCAAGAAGCCACAAGTTATCGTAACGTAGGGGTATTTAAGCAAAAGGAGGCATTACAGATAGACTTATACTTACAATCAGAAAGAGACACATAATGAGGAACGAGGACTTGAAGAATTTGTCACTCACAGTACTGGAAGGCAAGCGGGCAGGTTAAACAGCGCGTTATCTACCTGACAAGCTTGCATAATTAAATGGCAGGTCAGTGAACCAAATCTTGGTAGGTCAGTGAAAAGACAAAATTTACCAAGCACAATAAAATATAGGAAGCTGTGGAGACCAATAACCATCTACGTCCTGAATGGTCACGGCACGATATATACGTGATGAACAAGAGTTATTAAATACAACTAGGAAGTAGCTCTTTGATGTCTTCATACTTGTGTTCACTTTTAAATGGCCTCCCAAAGTATATATATATATATATATATATGTGTGTGTGTGTGTTTGTTTGTGTGTGTGTGTGTAACTTTTATTTCGTTGTTTACCTATGATACTATCAAGTGGTTTATTGTGCAGAGGCACGCCACATTCGGTGTTGACCTGCATTTCGTTTCCACCAACAGCTTTTATCCTAGAATTCAACTACGTTTTAAAAATGGTTGAAAAACATACAGTATCGAAATTTCAAGGAAGCCATTAGTTGAAACGCTAATCAGATTGGCTGAAATGCCATTAGTGGAATTGAATGAAGAACATTTTAATGGATTATCTGAATATCCGTCCTACAGACAGAAAAAGGTAAGTTCTCATAGAAATTCTCATAATGATAAACATTAATTCAAGAAGAGATTATATTCACCTATTTAAATAATTCTATAGATAAATAAATACGAAAAATTTATTGTATGTATATTTTGTCAATTAAATCAAATTAAAATGAAATTAGAATTCAAATAATTGGAGTTAATTAATATTTGTGAAAAATGTAGACAATGTATACGTACATTTTTATGTTCGACAGGTTGTCATATAAGGAGGTGGTTGTGGGAACAAGCTGCCACTGTCTATAAAATGCTTCCGTGATATGCATCTCAAATAGTCTCTGACAACCAAATCGAACTGCAAGCCGCAGAATGGGTAAAGGCGGACAACTGGCGCCTCATAACCTGCTGTTTGGGTAGATGGATGTTATATGGATGTTATATAGGAATAAAGTGTCGCTACCAACACTGGAGTTTGAACACGGATCACAAGTGAGCAAACACAGGTGATTCCATTTCTAGTAGATCACGTGATGTATATATGGGAATTAGCGTGGCGTCTAATAGATCATTCTACACTATCCTCTATTACTATACGGATCACTCTTTCTATTCTATTTACAATTACTGTACGGATCGCTATTCTATATACTATTCTCGATACTATTTCTTTACATTGATCACTACACAGATTACTATTCGGTGGTTACTTTTCGAGCGAGTATTATCGAGTAAGTCCTGTTAGTGCGAGTGTTATTCGAAGGCGTCTGACACCAGTATTGTTTAACGTCGTTACTATAGTTGTATCTGCGATTACAAAGTCTCTACTACAACGAGCATTACGAAAGTGACAACGAGTATTCGTTGATATTACAAAATTGTCAATGAGTTTTCGTTGACATCACAAAAAAAATGGACCTCGACAGCCCAGGAAGGCAGTCCATCTCGGGGAAGAAAAACCCTGATTTTAAACCTCCGCTGCCTTGCGAACATATCCAAACATGGAGAAGGCTATGAAAGTAAATCCAGTCAGAAAACCCGCAGTGGAGTCTCGAAGGCAGTTGGCTGTCAACACTGGTAACTTTTTGACAACGCCTACAACCAAGCCGTCCCAAATTTAATGTCTTGTATTCCCCTGTACGGTCGAGAGGGTGGGGTCATGTAGTCTCGGCAGCACACGGCCTCTATATATCGCTCAGTTCTGTGTCCTAGAACGCTCCCTCCAGGCTCACCACCGAAGGACGGAATTTTGACCAAACAGGACACTACTTTTATTTTGCGAGATAAACGGATATCTACCTAATTAATAATTGTATAGTAATAAGAATAATAAGAATATCTTTGAAGAACTTAAAAAAAACTATCAAAATACAAGGATCTTGAAGTGGAAATGTGGACAATAATAATTTCAGTTGTAGTTGGAGCCCTCGGTTTGATTGAAAAGATTCCAATAGACTCATTGAAGGGATGGGATTCCTGGTATCTCATATCTTATAAATATACAAAAATTGTATTAAAATATACAAGTCACATCATACGAAGGTCCACTCTGTCGACTGGGGCTTCAGAATACGCAACTGAACCTCTGCAGAGGGGTAAATCCTCCCGAAATAGTGGCGACGCGTAATGTCTGGGACGGGATCCCGGTGGTTGTGGGGATTAGGAATTAGGGTTAGATACTACTTATTTCCAACACACCACTTTGGCCCTTATTTGTATTAAATGGACGTTGGATAGGCCCGATACGATCAATTGGCTGGTCATGCCAAGCCCTAGCGACTATAAATATATACATTTATGGATTACTTATAACAAATATACAATACCCCAAATATATACTGCGATAAAATACCATCTCTATCCAATTTATAGGTGTTAGAAGGCGATGGCTGAGGGTCATTCGGATCGAAGGCTTAGACATGGTTGTAAACATACCAGTTTTATTGTAATGGAATGTACCACACTCCCTATCGCCTATCAGTAATTATATATGGCGAGCACAGGATATACTTGAGGACTTGCCTCGGCAATTAGTTGGAGATTCGCCTCCAGCTGGTCTGGTCGAACACTCTCTGCCTTCGGGCGGAGAGGAACCCAGACAAGGCTATGCCGAAGGGCAGAGTCTCGTCTGGGGTGGTAGACAGCTACCCTACCCCGTATTTTACGGGGTCTACAGGGAATTTTTGCCCGAGCCTACGGGCTCGGATACCCCACGTTAAATTCGGCCTTGTGCCACATGAGACCGCGTGGGGTGGTGACAAATATCCTTGCCTCGGCAATTAATTGGAGATTCGGCGCCAGCTAAGCGAGTCGAACTCTCTGGTTTCGGGCAGAGTGGAATTCAGGCGAGGCCATGCCAAAGGGCAGAGTCTCGTCTGGGGTGGTAGACAGCTACAAGACTCCGTTTTTTACAGTTTCTACGGAGAAGTTTTTCCCGAGCTCAAGGGCTCAGTTTTAACCCCGCATTAAAAAATGGCCTTGTGCCACATCCTGCCTCGCGAAGTGGGTGGGGGGGGGTAAGGTTTATAACCTTACTTCAGCAATTATTTGGAGATTCATCTCCTGCTGGGGGTGGGTAAGGTTTATAACCTTACTTCAGCAATTATTTGGAGATTCATCTCCTGCTGAGCTGGTCGATCTCACTGCCTTCGGTCAGAGAGGAACCCAGACGAGGCTCTGCCGAAAGGCAGACACACGTCTGGTGTGGTAGACAGCTACCCGACCCCGTTTTTACCGGGTCTACAGGGAATTTTTGCCTGAGCCTACGGCGTCGGTTTTGACCCTGCATTAAAAACAGCCTTTTGCCACACCCTGCTTCGCGGGGAGTTAAGGTAAATATCCTTGCTTCTGGAATTACTAGCCTGTCATCCGATTCTCTGTCTTTCAGTAATGTATTCTCTTTTACAATGAACTCATCTTCTTTCATCTATGCGCGTGTTGCTGTTCCTTCACACAAGTACTCCTTTTGTCTCCTTGTAACGACTTTAAGGTTACAACAAGTATGTGCATTTAAGTTGTGGGAAGTGCGACAAATGGTTTAACGACAAATGGTTTAACGTGCGCTCTCTCGAATACGAGTATACTAATTTGTGTAGCACATACGTGTCAAGGCAACTGGGTTTTCCACTTGAAACGTCTTTATATCGGGCTCCGAGGTGGGTAGGGAACACAGGCACTGAAATTTACTACATCAAAATTATGAATAGTCAACAAAAAAAAAGAAAAAGAAAAAAAAAAAGCCGAAACGATATCTTTCTGACACTGAATCTGAAAAAGAAATAAGTATTGACTTTTCAAGATTTCTAGTGCTCGCATCCATAGATGAATCTCTTCTAGTAGAACTTTACCCTTTCTTAATTGAAAAAAAAGTGTTATCCAGTTGGATTAACCCCGAACCAGTTGAGAAATTGAGAAACGGATATTTGCTTGTCGAAGTAGAAAATAGGAAACACCCCGAAAGTCTAATCAGGGATGAAGACCTTTCATAACCTCAAAATAACAACCATTCCCATGAAAGACTGAACACGTCTAAGAGAGAACACCTCTTAGATGCAGAGAGTTGGTCTCTGGTCAAACCTGATGAAATCACATCTGCTTTAGGAAGCCAAGGAGTCAGTGATTATCGCAGAATCACAATAAAAGTAAAGGAGAAACTATAAGAACAGACACGCATATCTATTCATTTGTCACACTTAAAATAAGAGTCGGGTACAATATTCAGCCAGTGGAATAATATATTCCTGCTTCACTAAGGTGCTTCGAGTGCCAAAAATTTAGATATCATAGGGATACCTGCAGGAGTCACCCAATATTTGGAAAATGTGGCCAAAGACCACACGGAAGAAGAATACCACTACGAATCAAGATGTGCTAACTGCCAAGGTAAACCACCCAGCATAGTCAGGATCATGCGAGGGAAGGGACATAGTCGAAATGTCTCATTCGTAGTAGCA
Organism: Acanthosepion pharaonis; assembly: GCA_903632075.3. Lineage (NCBI taxonomy): Eukaryota > Metazoa > Mollusca > Cephalopoda > Sepiida > Sepiidae > Acanthosepion > Acanthosepion pharaonis. Next base: position 4,179,055 of record CAHIKZ030000779.1, on the reverse strand, counting down.
AGGCAAATGGTATAAAGCCATAGGAAAGGCCGTTTCTAAGCAAAAATAGCGCAAAAATGACCACAGCGAATGCCAGTCAGCCTGACAAATACCAACGCTTCATTGAGAAGCTTGTAAACTTAGGAACAAATGACTGACCTAAATTTCAAAACTACCTAAAAGACATATAATCGAAGGAAATAATACAAACTGAACCACAAAAGAATGCCAATGAAAGTACTGAAACAATAAACAAAAAAATAACGAATAAAAAAATCTACCGCTCAAACACAAACCACTCCTGTAAAAATTCCCAATTTCCAACAAAGCAAAAGTCACAGCGATCTCTTATCCGTCCACCAAAAACCATTAAATATAGACTTAAGAACTTATCTCCCCATAAAACAGAGCCCGCCAAACAAAACCCCGAAATTCAGTGACCAAATTTCTACCCAAAATCGATTTGACAAAATGGAATAAATGGAGGTGGAAAGTCAGAACCCATAAACGGCCAAAATCTCCAAACTCAAAAAAATCTGGAAAAATAAAATCACAACCAACTACTAAGCTAAAGCTCGAAAAAAATTGCAATTATGTATGAAATAATCCAATGGAACTGCCCCGGAATAAAGGCAAACATAAATGAGTTGCTTCTGCCAATAACAGACCCTGTAACCCACAGATGTTTACCTCCAAGAAACATTCCTTAAGCTAAATGATAAAATGAATATAAAAGAAATATCATCAATACAATTACACACGTAACACTGGGTTTTGAGCATCAAGTCGTACATCCATCCTAGTCAGGAATTATGTACTTTTAAAATAAAATAAATTTAACAAGTTTACAGGCAACTGCTATTAAAGTGTCCTTACACAGACTAATAAACATCTGCTCAGTATATATCCTACCGAATGAATCAGTATATGAAGCTGGAATTTAGGAAATCAGGACACAATTCCCTGCACCTCTTCGGATACTAGGGACTTTAACTGTCACAACACCAGATGGAGTTGTAAAGATACAAACCCAAAGGGAAGGACCTTAGCAACAATAATTAATAACAACGATTTATTTATTTATAAAGATAAAACATCGACTTACGTAAACCAATTTACTGGCAGCTACTCGTCAATAGACTTATACCTTTGTGAACTATCAATTTATGGATTGGTCTTGCAAGGTACTGGTAGACATACGCGGTAGTGATTACTTGCCAATCATCCTACAAAACTCAAAACATAATGAACAAAAATCCTCTTCGTTGGAAATTAAGCGAATCGAACTGGGAAGAATTTAAAAGCAAATGTTCTGAAAAACTAGTTGAATGAAAAAGCATCAAAGACATAAAACCTTTCACAAATATCCCCATCTCTAAGCAAAAACATGCATTTTAAATATTCAGCACCAAAAGAAAGCAATAGACCTTGGTTCAATGATAAATGTAAACAAGTCATCAGGCTAAGAAGAGAAGAGTATTCAACGAACAACCTACAACCTATAATTTGTTGCAATTTAAACGCCTCCGATCAAAAGCACGGAAAATAATTAAAGAAACCCAAAAAGAATGCTGGAGAAACTACCTAACCAAACTCAGTTCTGCTACAAAAACAAAATCTGTCTGGAATATGATAAAGAAAATAGTAGGCAAATACTAGACACTGTAAAACATCTCTTGATAAATGACTCTAAAATAACCAGCAAAAGACCTATTAGCCTAAAAAATCTATAAAAATTCATCTGCCAAGAATGATAGCCAACAATTTCTAAAGCTCAAACAAAAAGCGGAAAAAGAAAATTTAAACATTCAATCAAATAATTCCGAGAGGTATAACCGGCCGTTCACTTTAGAGGAAGTAAATATATCTTTAAAGAAAGCACACAGTACAAATGTGGGACCAGATGATAACTACTATGAATTCATAAAAACGTTAGCCAACAAATCATTACAACTGTTATTAAAATGTATAATAACATATGGACAAATGGCAACTTCCAAGAAATGTGGAGACAGTCATTCATCATCCTTATTCCAAAAACCGGAAAGGATGACATAGACGCTGAAAACTACAGAGCGATAACGTTAACCAGTTGCCTATGTAAAACTACGGAGAGAATGGTCAGCAACAGATTAACTTGATATCTGGATGCTTCCAATATACTTTTAGGAAAAGCAGAAGCACTATGTACCACTAAGTACGTCTAGAAAAGGAAGCCTTCATTAAGAAGTTACATTTCACGGCAGCCTTTTTCGACTTACGAAAAGGCGTACGTCATGACATGGAAATTTGGTATCTTGAAAAACATGTTTGAATTGGGCTTAAGAGGAAGGCAGGCCCAATTCATAGGGAATTTCCTGAAAGATTTCTAGTCCGTATAGGAACTATGCTATTAAAACTGTAAAATCAAGAAGAAAGGGTTCCACAAGGAAGCATTCTTTCCGTCATCCTATTTTGCGTAAAAAATAACTCTATAGGTAAAACCCTAAGCCCAGGAGCGAGATGCTTTCTCTATGCCGACAACTTTCTAATAATACATAGATATCGACATATGCATACCATAGAAAATAACTCGAACAATGCATCAATAAAATACACAAATGGCCCACTGAAAATGGTTTTACCTTATCCGAAACGAGAACCAAATGTATTTACATTTCTGAAAATTAAGAAAATTGCACAACGACCTCTGTTTAAAATTAGACGGAGCCAAAATCCCAGTAGTGGAACAACACAAGTTCCTAGGCAATCATCTTTGACAAAAAAATTAATATTCATTTCCTTTCAAAAATATTTAAAAATAAAATGGAGCAAAGCTCTCCAACTTCTGCGTGTAGTGGCCCATACTATATGGGGGGGGGGCAGATAGACAAACACTAATTAAATTATACAAATCATTACTTCGCTCAAAACTGGATTACGCTAGTTTAATATATGAGGCCGTCAGAAAATCACACTTTAAATACTCAATGCAACCTATCATCAAGTCCTCAGTCTAGTACTTGGGGCTTTTAGAACATCCCCAGTGGAGAGTTTATTCACAGAAGCTAATAAAACACCTCCACATTCAAGGTGCACTAAACTGGCACTACAGTACTATGTCAAAATATAATCATCCCAACAAACTCAGCTTACATCAGTACCTTTAAACATAATTATTGTAATCTATTCCAACAAAAAAAGAATACCATGCAACACTATGGGCTCAGAATGAAATCCAATACTGAAAAGATAGGGGCCCCACTCTCAGACATACCAGAAACGACTGCAGCAAGTATTCCAACATAGACAGCCCGGAATCTTTCTAGAATTAAATAAACTCCCTAAACAAAAAATGTACTCACTCACAACCTAGGACAAGTTTCAGTACATAATGGAAAACTACCCTAACCATACAGACGGGTCAAAGTGTGATGACAAGACAGGATATGCAGCAGTGAGCCAAAATATTACAAAAGAAACAGCGCCTCCCAAAGGGAGGCACTATTTTCACTGCGGAGGCTTATGCTATAGAGCTAGCTCTCAACATCATCACAGAGACCAAAAAAAAAAAAAATAATCTTAATTTATTCGGACACATTATCCGCTCTATCAACCTACTCATGATCAAACTATTATGCAAAATGAACACTACTTGCAAACAAAGACATCAAACTATGATGGGTTCCTAACCACATTGGAGTAGAAGTTAACTATAAAGCAGACCAAACAGCCAAATCAGCTTTAGATATAGATGTAGACTCAAGGACCAAAATCTCATACACCGACTTTAAGGTCATTAACAAATACATTGAAAAGGAATGGCAAAGGTCCTGGGAAGATAACCTACACAATAAACTCTTCGCAGTTCAGCTTAAACTAGGAGAATGGAAGTCGGCTTTCCAAAAATTTCGAGAGGAATTAGTAGTATGACCCGCTTACGTATTGGCAACACGAGAATAACCCATTCATATTTGCTAAACAACAAAGATCAATCAGTAGCATGTGAAAGCATGGGCACCGCAAGATGGTGTAATGGTTAGCAAGCTTAACTCGCTAGAACCATTATGACTCACTGGGTGCCCCTTACTTTCGACCTTGTGCCACATCCAAGCTACACTTGGAAAATTAATATGGGCACCTCGGCGTGGTGCAATGGTTAGAAAGCTTGTCTTGCTAAATCAATTACGACTGATTAGTGAGTTCGATCCTCACTGGGTGCCCCATACTTTCGGCCCTGTGTCACATCTAAGCTACGCTTGGAAAATCTTTACACTATTAAACATATATTAATTGAATGTTCAGACCTAGCTCTCTGAAGACAAAAATGCTATATTATAAACAATATGTATAGGATCAAGAATGCAAAAATGGATGTCATAATATCATTTCTTAAAAATGCCGGCCTCTACTAAAATTGCAAACTAAATGAGAATGTGAATAAAATTAATTTCTCTACAAACTGCATACCTGAAAAGAATACATCAATGAAACCAGACTCTTGACAAAAATACTCTTTACAAAAAAATACGTCAATGAAACCAGACTCTTGACAAAAATACTCTTTACAAAAGAATACATCTATGAAACCAGACTCTTGACAAAAATACTCTTTACAAAAGAATAAATCAATGAAACCAGACTCTTGACAAAAAACTTTTTTACAAAAGAATAAGTCAATGAAACCAGACTCTTGACAAAAATACTTTTACAAAAAAATACGTCAATGAAACCAGACTCTTGACAAAAATACTCTTTACAAAAGAATACATCTATGAAACCAGACTCTTGACAAAAATACTCTTTACAAAAGAATAAATCAATGAAACCAGACTCTTGACAAAAATACTCTTTACAAAAGAATAAATCAATGAAACCAGACTCTTGAAAAAATACTCTTTACAAAAGAATACATCTATGAAACCAGACTCTTGACAAAAATACTCTTTACAAAAGAATAAGTCAATGAAACCAGACTCTTGACAAAAATACTCTTTACAAAAGAATAAGTCAATGAAACCAGACTCTTGACAAAAATACTCTTTACAAAAGAATAAATCAATGAAACCAGACTCTTGACAAAAATACTCTTTACAAAAGAATAAGTCAATGAAACCAGACTCTTGACAAAAAATACTTTTACAAAAAATACGTCAAAGAAACCAGACTCTTTACAAAAAATACTCTTTACAAAAGAATAAGTCAATGAAACCAGACTCTTGACAAAAAATACTCTTTACAAAAAGAATAAGTCAATGAAACCAGACTCTTGACAAAAATACTCTTTACAAAAAATACGCCAAAGAAACCAGACTCTTGACAAAAATACTCTTTACAAAAGAATAAGTCAATGAAACCAGACTCTTGACAAAATACTCTTTACAAAAGAATAAATCAATGAAACCAGACTCTTGACAAAAATACTCTTTTACAAAAGAATAAATCAAAAAATGAAACCAGACTCTTGACAAAAAATCAATGAAACCAGACTTTGACAAAAAGAATAAAAAGAATAAGTCAATGAAACCAGACTCTTGACAAAAATACTCTTTACAAAAAAATACGTCAAAGAAACCAGACTCTTGACAAAAATACTCTTTACAAAAAAAATAAGTCAATGAAACCAGACTCTTGACAAAAAATACTCTTTACAAAAGAATAAGTCAATGAAACCAGACTCTTGACAAAAATACTTTTACAAAAAAATACGTCAAAGAAACCAGACACTTGACAAAAATACTTTTTACAAAAGAATAAGTCAATGAAACCAGACTCTTGACAAAAAATAATGAAACTCTTGACAAAAATTTACAAAAAGAATAAATCAATGAAACCAGACTCTTGACAAAAATACTTTTACAAAAAAATAAATCAATGAAACCAGACTCTTGACAAAAAATACTCTTTACAAAAAATAAGTCAATGAAACCAGACTCTTGACAAAAATACTCTTTAAAAAAAGAATAAATCAATGAAACCAGACTCTTGACAAAAATACTCTTTTACAAAAAGAATAAATCAATGAAACCAGACTCTTGACAAAAAATACTCTTTACAAAAAGAATAAGTCAATGAAACCAGACTCTTGACAAAAAATACTTTTACAAAAAAATAAATCAAAGAAACCAGACTTTTGACAAAAATACTCTTTACAAAAGAATAAATCAATGAAACCAGACTCTTGACAAAAAATACTCTTTTCAAAAGAATAAGTCAATGAAACCAGACTCTTGACAAAAAATACTCTTTACAAAAAGAATAAATCAATGAAACCAGACTCTTGACAAAAAATACTTTTACAAAAAGAATAAATCAATGAAACCAGACTTTTGACAAAAATACTCTTTACAAAAGAATAAATCAATGAAACCAGACTCTTGACAAAAATACTCTTTACAAAAGAATAAATCAATGAAACCAGACTCTTGACAAAAATACTCTTTACAAAAGAATAAATCAATGAAACCAGACTCTTGACAAAAAATACTTTTACAAAAAGAATAAGTCAATGAAACCAGACTCTTGACAAAAAAAACACAAAAGAATACATCTATGAAACCAGACTCTTGACAAAAATACTCTTTACAAAAGAATAAATCAATGAAACCAGACTCTTGACAAAAATACTGAAACCAGACTTTGACAAAAATAATACATCAATGAAAACCAGACTCTTGACAAAAATACTCTTTACAAAAGAATACATCAATGAAACCAGACTCTTGACAAAAATACTCTTTACAAAAAGAATAAATTAATGAAACCAGACTCTTGACAAAAATACTTTTACAAAAGAATAAATTAATGAAACAAAGAATAAATCAATGAAACCAGACTCTTGACAAAAATACTTTTACAAAAAGAATAAATCAATGAAACCAGACTCTTGACAAAAAAAAATACTCTTTACAAAAGAATAAATCAATGAAACCAGACTCTTGACAAAAATACTCTTTACAAAAGAATAAATCAATGAAACCAGACTCTTGACAAAAATACTCTTTACAAAAGAATAAGTCAATGAAACCAGACTCTTGACAAAAATACTCTTTACAAAAGAATAAGTCAATGAAACCAGACTCTTGACAAAAATACTCTTTACAAAAGAATAAATCAATGAAACCAGACTCTTGACAAAAATACTCTTTACAAAAGAATAAGTCAATGAAACCAGACTCTTGACAAAAATACTCTTTACAAAAGAATAAGTCAATGAAACCAGACTCTTGACAAAAATCCTCTTTACAAAAAAATACGTCAATGAAACCAGACTCTTGACAAAAATACTCTTTACAAAAGAATAAATCAATGAAACCAGACTCTTGACAAAAATACTCTTTACAAAAGAATACATCAATGAAACCAGACTCTTGACAAAAATACTCTTTACAAAAGAATAAATCAATGAAACCAGACTCTTGACAAAAATACTCTTTACAAAAAGAATAAATCAATGAAATCAGACTCTTGACAAAAATACTCTTACAAAAGAATAAATCAATGAAACCAGACTCTTGACAAAAATACTCTTTACAAAAGAATAAATCAATGAAACCAGACTCTTGACAAAAATACTCTTTACAAAAGAATAAATCAATGAAACCAGACTCTTGACAAAAATACTCTTTACAAAAGAATAAATCAATGAAACCAGACTCTTGACAAAAATACTCTTTACAAAAAGAATAAGTCAATGAAACCAGACTCTTGACAAAAAATACTCTTTACAAAAAGAATAAGTCAATGAAACCAGACTCTTGACAAAAATACTCTTTACAAAAGAATAAATCAATGAAACCAGACTCTTGACAAAAATACTCTTTACAAAAGAATAAGTCAATGAAACCAGACTCTTGACAAAAAATACTCTTTACAAAAGAATAAGTCAATGAAATCAGACTCTTGACAAAAATCCTCTTTACAAAAAAAAATACGTCAATGAAACCAGACTCTTGACAAAAATACTCTTTACAAAAGAATAAGTCAATGAAACCAGACTCTTGACAAAAATACTCTTTACAAAAGAATAAGTCAATGAAACCAGACTCTTGACAAAAATACTCTTTACAAAAAAATACGTCAATGAAACCAGACTCTTGACAAAAATACTCTTTACAAAAGAATAAGTCAATGAAACCAGACTCTTGACAAAAATACTCTTTACAAAAGAATAAGTCAATGAAACCAGACTCTTGACAAAAATACTCTTTATAAAAAATACAACAATGAAACCTGATCTACAAACTGTTATCATACAAAGAATAAATTTTCTATTCATAAGAATCTATTTTAAGAATCTTTTCGGCATTAAATAATCTATTGTGGTTGTTATGCCGTAAAACAAAACAAACCAAACATTTATCTGTGTAAAAAAATTGTGTGATCTTGGTTTGTCTATTTCTTTTTTTTTTTTTAATTGTTCAGTGTAAGATCTCTGGTTGGGACCCGGAAGGACATGAGTATACAACAGAAATCAAAGGAAATAATGAACACCGCCCAGAACCGGTTACGGATATAGGACCTGTAACAATTTTATGGGACTTCCCAATGCACACAGACAGAACAATCAAAACTAATCACCCAGACATCGTGGTTATTAGAGCCCGCAAGCAAAAAAGTGCCTCCTGCAGAATCCAATGTATCTTTGAAGATCTTCAAAAAGCTATCAAAATACAAAGACCGTGAAATCGAATTCTCAAAAATGTGGCACATGAAAACATCAACAAGTCTTGTTGTAGTTGGAGCCCTCGGATTGGTTGGAAAAGATTCCAATAGACTCATTGAAGGTATTCCTGGTAGCCCATGCCTTAAAGAGATACAAAAAAAATTGTCCTCACAAGTACAACCCACACCTTATGAAGGGCTTTATCTGTGTAAAATATGTGTGTTTGTTTTTTTTTTCTTAATTGCTCAGTGGAAAATGTCACAATGCCATTTCTGATCTTAGGTCTCTGGTCGGGACCCGGAAAGAAATGAGTACACACCAGAAATCAAAGGAAATAATAATAATAATAATAATAATAATAATAATAATAAAATAATAATCTGTTGCGTATGCGATAAATTTGATGAAACTTGACTACATTGTATCAGTGTGGCCAGTCCTTGTTAGGAAAGAATACACTATTAGACATGACAGGCAAGGACAATATCTTCAGTGACATGTCTGTTTGAATTATGATACTGAAGTCCCGGATACATGGTACAAACACTACCTAAATGATGTCCCAAATGCTGATGGAGTAACTATACTGTGAAATTTCTCAATCCTCACAGACTGGAAAATTGATGCAAATAGACCAAACGTAGCCATATAAAAAAAAAAGGAATCTGTCAAATGACTGATATGATTTCACAGGATTTTAATATTTCTAAAAAGAAATTTCAAAAGCAGTAAAATTATACGGACCGGCAAATCGAAGGAAGAAAAAATGTAGAAACTTAAAACTACGATTATTCCTGTAGTGATAGGGGTCATTAGGTATGATAAAGAAGGGTAACAGAAATCAAATGAGTAAAATTCATGACAATATCAGCATCTGAGAACTACAAAAGATTACTTTGTGTGGAACTGCATATATCATCGGTAAAACCCTCTACATCTAAACGAAGTGTCCCAAATGTGCATAGATAACACTCTTACTCATAGCCTTTTTACTCATAGACCCCGAGGGGAGTTGGGAATAGGCACTTAAAATTACTACTAAGCAAGAGGATACCACACATAATAATAATAATAATAATAATAATAAGAAGAAGAAGAAGAAGAAGAAGAAGAAAAACGAACGAAATAAAGAAAGCAAAAGAAAATGCAATGGACGAAATGCAGAAACGATGGTAAGATAAACATCTTCATGGTCAATACTCTGCCCGTTCCAAACAAGCAGATATAGACAAAGCCCGTACCCATCAGTGGCTACGTAGTGCAGGATTAAAAGCTAAAACTGAAGGTTTTATTCCTGTTGTGATTGGAGCCCTCGGTTTGATTGCAAAAGGTTCTGATAAACTTATAGAAAGGATCCCTAATTGTTCATGCCTTAAAGAAATCCAAAAATTGTACTCACAACTACAGCTCACACCTTATGAAGGTCTTTATCTATATAAAACATGGATGATCTTACGCTTATTTATTTTTATGACAAAAATGCTTAGTGGAACGGGGTAGGATATTTCATCACTACCGATGCAACTCCCACCCAACTCAACTCCAAGACAACTCACCACAAACCTCCTCAGCGCGAGGAAAACTCAACGCTGGCGTCGAATTCATTAGCTTTAGACCGGTGCTGGCTGTCATAGCGTACACATCTCTTAAATCGGCTTTGAGTTGTAGAGATTTTGAAAGTTTGCCTTAGTGATTTATTACTTACAACAGTCTATTTGGCAAACTGGTGATAACGTTGCTCAATAAGATAGGACAAATAACCACGTTGAAGCAGTAAATGGAGACATTGGAGTTTTGAACTAAAGGGAGACAACTGAGACATCCGGAAGAGGCATGGTACCTGGAACTAGAGCAATTTACTCCAGGAAACGAAATAAAGGGTTCAGTTCGAAATTCTCATACCTGAAGAAGGCCAGAGCGTACAACGGCCGAAACATCGGGAATATGACAATGAAGACCAGGGACAACAGTCCGAACAATGTAAATAAATACAATTTTAAAGCAAAGTAAGCAGCAACAGATTTTATAGAAGAATTAGCTACTATTTATTTTATCTGTAGATGAAGGCATACATTTGCGTTCAATATATATTTAGTTGAAGTTGTAAAATTTTGTTCAAATCTTTAAATTTCGACATTAAATGACCCATAAAGAGTTGATATGCCGTTAAACAAAAACAAATCAAATCTAAACATGTCAACCCGGTTTCTCACTATTTTTCTCTGGCCTTTGATTATGTCTAGTTATGTTAAATTCTTCAAGCCCAAACCTTCATTCGTAATTACGTATCCCACTATTTTTTTTCTTATCTGTTGATTGTTATCGGTTTATTTGTCGTTCCTATCCTTAGAGTTCTGGGTATGACGATAAACTACATCCGGCAGCAAGACCTCTGATTGCGTGGATGTAAGGAGTGTGGAACCACTTTTTAATTGCTGTTGTTCCCAGGTCACCCTAACCTATTAGAGTCCCAGCACATAGTTAACCCGCAAACTGGGATCAAAACACTATGCAAGTATAAAATAAATTTTTATAGTATATATAACTGCAATATATTTAAAAAAAAATATTACCTGCAATACAATTTTGAAAAAAAAATGAATACATATTCTATTCATACGATCCTATCCTAAAAATCTTGTCTTAAATAACCTACTGAAGTTGATATGTGGTAAAATAAAATAAACCAAAGCAAATCATCTTTAAGTTCTTTATTTGTGAGCTCTGTCCTTGCTATAGTAGATAACATTCGTCAATATAACCATATCTAGGTTAGGTCTTTTTTCATCACTTCTGGTGAAAATAGACAACATTTATTGCCATATATAAATGGCAGTTTAGCATTCTTTTCATTATTACTAATTCTATTCTTTGATTTCTTTTGTATCTTATTTTACTTATCATTTATTGCTTATATTACTTAGAAACATTACCGAGTTAGTTTCCCAGCAACCAATCCTAATTTTCTTTTTATATAATTACAAAGTTAATATTGCAGATTTTACAAGGTCTCGACTGGGCTAATCTACAACTTTGAATTTTAAGTGGCTTGTCACATGTTTGAAGTTAGTGATATATGAATCACAGACCTGATATTTGGAATGTGCCAGGTTTTGACCTTAATGTAGCAAAACGATAAACATTTTTTCAAATTATCTAATTATCGAGAAGAATGAATATAATAAAAAGATAGCCGGTAAAATTTATAAAAGGTTCTTATCGGTGTCATAATACTAAACTTAATCAATTGAAGTCTTTTAAATAACATATTTGAAGAATCAACTTTGCTCTCTTTCTCTCTCTCTCTCTCTCTCTCTCTCTCACACACACGCACACACACACACAAAACACATATAACTCCCTATTTTATGTATGATGGACTCTCCCATCTTGTAAAAATTTCTAGTAAGACGGGAGAGTCCATCGTACATAAAATAGTGAGTTACTTTTCAATCACCCGGTATATAATCAAATGTTATTAAAGACAACAGACATTCTGCGTCGATTAATTTTATTAATCGACTTCTCCAAGAGGAAATTCATTCCGTCGTAAATTGTCCAAAGTTTATTTCGGAAGAAATGTGGTCTGAGCTTTCGACTTACCATTTGTTATCATCAGGATAGGTAGAAACAAATTGAAATTGTCCAAAGTTCATTTCGGAAGAAATATGGTCTGAGCTTTCGACTTTCTTAATTTATCATCAGGGCAGATAGAGACAAATGGCGAGTTTCGTAGAACTCGTGAGTGTAGTGACGTGAGACAAAGAGTGTTGTGACGTAGGGGAAGTGCAACGTGCGTGTGTGTGTTTATTTTATATATATATACATTTGAGGATGTGGACTCGTGAATTATAATTGTTTTTATTTATAGATGGTTGATTTTGTTGTATGACTATTGCTTCAAAGATCATACGTCTGTTTTTACTCTTTGATTTTGCTAGTATTTTAGTATTGTTTGTCAGTAGCTGAATAACTTGACAATGAACTTTGGACAATTTCTGGCTGTGTGACACTATTTAGCGTAAGCGTGAAAATTAAAAGCGAGAATTACTTAAGGCGGGAAGAAGCTATCACGAAAGACCTACTGAGCGATGTTAATTTTTTTAACACAGAAAAATGGTAAAGCTTTTATTTTCATTTGCAAAAAAAAGTATTTTTTTTCGCAGAAGATAGGAAATTCGTAAGATCTCGGATCTGTCGGAATTAATTTATGCTATGACGCGGCGAATAAAAGATAGCAATCTGCCCATGGCAATAATGAAAATTTCAAACTGGTCAAGTGGCTTACAAAGCAGAATGCTGGAAGATAATCGTAATCAGGTCACGCACCGACCGAAAAAGATCAGCTGAGGCCACCCCAGAGAAAAAGAAAGGAAGGGAGAGAAAGGGAAAGAATAAACCATTAACTATCTTTCGAAGATATCATTTGGTTTTGGAGAGACACCTGTTTTATATCCAGACCTGGACATGATAAAAGTTTGTTGCCGGGACAGATCGTTGGCGACAGGGTGCGAAGACGTCCAGTTGACCACCCATTTGACGCTTGGCGAAAATCTCGTTGATAAATTCCAGATGACATTCGGTTAAGATAGAGATTAAGGACCACACTACGAGTCGTAGGGGTCTGGTTGAGGAAAAAAAGAAGAAAAGAAAAAAGGAAGATAATTTTTTCCTTTGAGCGGTAATTTTAAACTGAGGCCAGACCAGCCACACCCACGCTGCCGAGCGTTCATTGGCTGAGTGGTGGCGTGAGCGGTGGGCGAAGGTAAACATATGAGAAGGAGGGGAGGCGTTTTGACGCCTCTGGGGGGATTGGTGTGAGATACCACTATGAGAAAGAAGGGAAACCTGTTGACGCCCTCTGAGGGGATTGGTGTGAGATACCAATATGAGAAAGGAAGAATTTAGGAGGACGCTTCCATTAAGAACCCCTCTAAAGCAGAAAGTAATGGACTTCCAAAAATGGAAAGTGATAAATTTTCCTGTCCGAAAACAAAGAAAATCCTTATTGTGGATTTAGTATTATCGAGGAACCGAAACCAAGACAGGCCCACACCCGGTTTTGGTCGGCGTCCATATAAACGGAGTAGACAGTGGCAGAGTTCGGCAGAGTTCCGAGGAGACGCAGACGCAGACGCAGACAGAGTTGAGCTGTGAGCTCGGAGACCAGCCTCGCAGGAAACTGACTGAAAGATATCCATGCATTCCGACTTCGACTTCTAACCAAAAACAATTTATTTTTAAAGGATGACTTAGACTCTCACCACCAAAACAAGTTTTACGAATATCGCCTGAAGACACCAAAAAACAGTTTATTGAAAAACCACTGTTAAGACTCGCCTAACAAACGCAAAGTGTCACGTATCCATAGAAGCGGTTTGGGAGAAATACGCAGTCCTGTATTTAGCAACCAGATATAAAAATATTTGTTCTTTTTTTTTAACACATTTGAACCTTTCGAGTTGTTACTTAATTTTCTTTTAGATATACTTGTGCGATATCACCTTTGCTCGAATTCGGCTTGCATTACGGCCCGGCGACTGATTGATTTCGTCTACCTAAGATCAAATCACAACGTGGGTAGGTTAGACTAGAAGTCAAAGAATTACTTCGGTAACCAGACGTTGGAGGCGAGCTGGGAACGACAAAGCTGATACCGAATCTAACCAGATTCCCATCCGAATTATCCAAGGGTTAGAACGTCACATTTGGCGCCGCGACCAATACCAAGTCACATTGGTCGTCACAGGATAGCACGGGGGCAGAGAGGCCGGGGTGACGTCACAGCTGTATTCTTTGTAATTTAGATAAATGGATCAATAAAATTAATTGACACAAAATGTCAGTTGTCTTTAATAAAAGTTACCTTAATGAACATTTGATACCTAAATACACACAATATATAGATATATTTGTCTGAATGCACTCAAGTTATGTTAGGTCACGCTACGAGTGTGACGCGTACCGTGTACCCCAGTGTATACTTGTGTGTAAAAATTAAGATATAAATAACAAATATATCTGTAAAAAGACAATATTTATACTTAGATGGGGGGGCGTTTGGGAACACCTGATACTGTAAGCAACGTCATACAATGCGAGATATGCTTCGGCTTTAAATAGCCCCCAAGAGGTTGATTAGATGTAAAAAAAAAAAAAAACAATACAAAAACTCGCATGCCTGTAAGGAAAAAGATAGGTTTTACTTAATAATTTTAAATTGAAACTGCCCCTAAATTCTGACCCCCAAAAACATCGACAAATCACATAATATAATCGTATGTTGCTTAGAAACCGAAGCACTTGAGATCATTCCATTTGTGATGTCAACGAATACGCGATGTCACTTTTGTAATTCTCGTTGTAGTAGAGACTTTGTAATCGCAGATACAACTATAGTAACGCCGTTGAACAATACTGGTGACAGACGCCTTCGAATAGCACTCGCACTAATAGTACTTGCTCGATAACATTCGCTCGAATAGTAATCCGTATAGTGATCCGAATAGAGAAATAGTATTGAGAATATCGATCTGTATAAGAATAGAGGATAGAATAGAAATGGTGATCGTTTAGACGTCACGCTACTGCCTACTTAAAATGGTCAGAAGTTAAAACAAAAAATACATATTTTTTGATGTCAACGAACAATCGTTGCCACTTTTGTAATCTCAACGAACACTAGTTGCCGCTTTCGTAATGCTCGTTGTAGTAGAGACTTTGTAATCGCAGATACAACTATAGTAACGCCGTTGAACAATACTGGTGTCAGACGCCTTCGAATAACACTGGCACTAATAGTACTTTCTCGATAATACTCACTCGAATGTTAATCCGTATAGTGATTTGAATAAAGAAATAGTATAGTGAATAGCGGTCTGTATAGTAATAGAGGATAGAGTAGGAATAGCGATCATTTAGACGCCACGCGATTTATTTTATATGCGTTTCCTCTATGGTCAATTGATCTAGTTAAATCAATAATGGGATCGCATGTGTTTGTTCACTGGCGATCTATGTTCAAACTCAAGTGTTGACAGCGACACTTTATTTCGAAATAACAGTTCCTAAACTAACAATCAAAAAAGTTAAAACGGATAATAATACCAAATTCAAAAGACAGAAAGAAGCGTTAAAATGGACGGCAAAGCACTAGACAGAATACAAAAAAATTAAAAATGCTAATGCTCTGAGAAACTTTTTTTTTTAAATTGGTAGATAAATCAATGAAGTAAAAGATTATGTTGAAACGTGGAGAAATGTAAAAACTCATAATAATAATAATGCCAAAAGTACTACTGATTAACCCATAGATGAGGGAGAAGAGGGGGAGTCATACCTTCCCCAATGTTATTTGTGCGTAAGTGAATATGATGAATCCGACTGGAATTAGAACTCGGCTCTCCGATTAACAATTCCGAGCCATTATCCATTACACCACCCGCATATCCAAGCTTACAGCAACTAGTATTCCGAAGCGTTCATTCACCCAGGTACTGACCAGGATCGACGTTCCTTAACTTCGGTGTTCGTACTAGAAGAAGAAGAGTTATAGTAAACAGAACGTACATAATTAAAAAGATGGGCAGTTCTTTAGGTCTTGTTATGGCTAACATATTCATGGGATTTTAAGAGCATTGTTTTCCAGTACTAATAACTCAACTGATATATGCGTAATGTCGATGATACCATTGCGTATTTAACAGTGAATTGGAGGCGGATAGGTTTCATATAAATTTTGAATAGTTTTCATCCGGCCCTTCGTTTCATTTGTGAAAAGGAGAGCAACGTTGCTTTATCGTTTTTCGATGTGTAGGTACAAAGACAGCGTTTCTTAAGCCTGTGCACCAAAAACCCACGGGGTTATATGACACGTTTGGCAGAGGTAGGTCGCATTCAACAGCTGATAATTCTGCGACAATACGCGCTTAAAGGTTTAAGGTAGTTTTGATCAATATTTCTTTTCATGGTTAGCTGTAAGGAATTGTAAATGTAAGACTAGCTTATAACTAAGTAAAATAATAACAAACATAATATTTATTAAGAATTTATTACAGGAAATATCAAACATTGTTGATAATTATGTATTTAGTTACATAACACTGTTGACAATTATGTATTTAGTTACATAACAAATAAATAAAAAGTAATATAAATTTTGATGCTATATTCGATTTGTAGATAGGTATTTTTCATTTTCTCTATTGGCAGCATTTTAGAATACTTTGCCTGCAATGCTAAGTTTCTTAAGTTGAACAAACTGGAACTATTTTGTTTATACTTTCTTACCACACTTTTTCATTGTTGTTTTTAGATCGCTTTCTCGCAGACATTTTGATGGACAATAGCGAAATTCTGAAATTCAGAATGATAAAGCCTGTAAAAAGGAATATTTTAAATTAATATACGACCAAAAAACCTTAATAATTTTACTGTAATTATTTTTATTATTGACAAAAAAACTTTAATGATTTAAATATAATTATGTAACAATAATCCGCAGACAAATTTCATTGTATGGTTATGAACTATAAACCTAAATTGAACTTGAAATATTGTCTAATCGGCTCTAATTTTTTGTGAAATACTTGGATATGATATAATGAATAATTTGCAGTGAAAAAAGCAATTTTCGATTTTTTATTGAATATGCCGCTCCGCCGAACGTGTTATATATTCGCTTGGATTCGTTTTGTCCTTGAAAGTACAAAATTAATTTCATAAAGACATTATTGAAGATACCAAAATCAAACCAGTCCAACAATTTAAATACCTGGGAAATGATTTAATGGAGGACGAAAAATGAGGCAATGAAATCCGAAGGCGGAGTGGGGATAACGAAAGGTGCCTTTCAAAAGCTAACTAAAGTATTAAGAAAACAGAAAAATTTCGCCAGAAAGAAAGAAAATGAGTCATGAGTTTTTTTTCTTCTCTATGGCAGTAAATTCTGGACACTCTCCTCATAGATGAAGAAGGGACTTGAGACAACAGAAATAGTTTTACAGAAGAAATGCTAAGAATATTACTGACAAAGTATGTGAGCAATGACAAAGTTTTAGAAAAGATGAAGACAAAAAAAAAAAACACTTTCACTTAACATCAGGAAGAGACAGTTGAAATTTCTAGGGCACGTACTGAGAAAAAAGGGCTTGGAAAATTCGATACACACAGGACAGACTGAAGGCAAGAAGGACAGAGGTGGAGTAAATGGATGGCGAAACAGGGTTTCGGAGAGATAATAAAAAGCCAACATTTATTAGGAACTGCAAAGGTCAGGAAATCGTGAAAAACCATGATACATAAACGAGAAAATCTCTCAAGGCATATTAGTCTGTTCTCTAAATAAAATAGAATAGGAATTGAAGTTTAACTTTTCTGATAACAGCTCTTCTCTTGTTGTGATGTAGTCTAGCATTGCACAAAATCTTGCACAAACTTTTATACTAATGTTTACCCAATATAAGGCAAAAGAGCCACTCAAGGTAGAGAGTTATTGTTTAGTGATGTATGAAAGTCAGAAAAGGCAAGAAACGTAACAGTTAACCTTAGACTTAAAGAGGTCAAGATTGTTGTGTTTGCGGAAACATCCTGTCGGAATCTTGGGAAGAAACTGTCCAAGCGGAACTTATTTCTAATTATAGGAATATGAAGGGAATATTTCAGTTACCCTTGGGTAGGCGGAATGGCGAGTCCCAGTCTTAAGGATCAGCGATGGTGGGTGTAAGCCATGGAAGTAACAACAGATTGTACAAATATATAAAGCCCAATATGCGTTTCAAGATAGCTTTTATGATAACGGTATACTAGGGACATGCGTCACAGTAAAACGTGTGTGATATAGCGAGAGATTTTGATACTGTCGAGTGGTGGAGGGGGGGCATGTATGTGTGTGCGTGTCTGCGTGCGTGTCGTCAAATCTTTAAAGGAAGACTAGATAATCTTTCAAGGAATACGCGATCCTTGAATTTGTTATAACAAGATAAATATAATCTGATCCTCGGGTTAATTATCAGACGTCACTTAGATTTCTCTCATTATGACAAAGGTCCACAATCATTAGATATTAACTATCAAATCAAGAGCATTTGTTCTTCGTTGAATATAACATTTGTCTAAATTTTGAATTGAATATCATTGATTTAATAATTAATTCTTCGTTTTCTTTCTGTTTTTAGCTTTTGGCAAGAACAATTTGAAAGGGAATCATTGACAACAGGCTGTAATCTGTTCTGTGAAAATTGCGTAAATTGATTTGTGAGTAAGAGACTTTATTTCATTTTTGTTATGACAACTTTTTTTTTTTTAAAAAAAGAAAAAAAAAGCGTGACTTTCTGATATCCGGGTTGAATCTCCGAATTCATCTGACAAAACCTAGAATTAGATAAAAATATAAAACTATAAAAATTACTCATAAATTTAACACGACAAAGGTTATTCAGTATAAAGCAACTTGTTTACTGTATTTTCGCTTTCTACACCCCTTTGCTTCGCTTATTATGAAAACTAGAGAAAAATAACAACAACAACAATAATAATAATAATAATAATAATAATAATAATAATAATAATAATAATAATAATAACAACTAGCGGTACCCATGGAAATTCCACGGGTTTTTTTATAACATTGACTTTTAGATTAAATTATCAGCTTGATTTTTAGATTAAGTTATGAACGTTTATTCGCCGGCACAATTGACGTAAGAAATAAATTACTTACGTATGCTTCTTTGCAATTTTAATTACTCATGTGAAAATCCTTTTGAAAAGAAGTTCTTAAACACTAGGTGGGGGAGAGAAGGAGTCTGAAAGATAGATTTACTTATCTAAAAATATTTACAAGAAGAGCTTACCCTTCTAAATATCCATTTTCGATATATATTCAATGAAGAAACATTCATTTTAAAATTCATTTTATACACTCATTTCATACATTTAAATGTTTTAATAATGTAATGCAGGAATTGCTAATACAGTTTCCATTTAGTCGTAAACATTGCATGTGCATATATATTAGTTAATCAATAACATAGTTTAGTCAGATTCAGGGAAAATATTTGCAATTAAAACAGTGTATCTTTATTTTTGTCCTTTGGGTCAATGATAAATGTCACACCTGCTAGAGGAACATATAGTTTCAAAACGCAAGGTCAAACTTATTATTGTACTGTCACTCTTTATTCTGAAACAGAAGAAAGGAAAGATGACACTCCCTAGTAAATTAAATACCAATAAATTTAAATATTAATCGACCATATTTTTAAACGAAGCAATTATGAATTAAATTAAATAAATAAATTCAAATATGTAGTTACAATTTAAAAATAAATAAATAAAAATTAATTAAAAATTTAAATATTGAATCGAATAAAACCATTAAAAGACAATTCTTTATAAAAAGTTTAACGTCACGTTCTCTTTTTATGAGAATTAGAATTAAGGTTTAATTAAATTTTAATTCAAATAAAGGGCAAGGTAAATTACACTGTAGAGTTTAGAGGCGTTTAGACAGAGGATATTCGGTATATTTAAAACCTCGATTTATACAGAAGCTCGCCTATTCGATATATTGCGTGACTAGGTTTCCCGGGTACACTTTAAGGTTCAATTTTATACGAAGAAAACCTAAAAAATGGCTCTTTTTTCAAGTCTCGTTCGGAAAGGTAAACACACTATACTATACCATATACTATATGGAGAAAAGGTAAGCGAACGTAGGGTTTTAAATAAAGGATTTATTCGCAAAATAACCCTGAATCAGGTTAATTCATGTGCATAAAAAACGTAAAGTCGACGAATGGTCTATTTCTGTTGGGTACTTCAGAAGTTTAGGGGTCTGCTCTGTAAACAATAGACATTCATAGTAAATTGATCCCCCGGGAAGTAGCCGGCCTCTAAAATCGGTTTCTAACATTGCCATGGTCTCGATATATTTCATAGTTAGTTGTTACTAGAATCCAATATGACTCGACTTTATATGAAGAAACCATTAAGAAGGGAGATTTTTATAGTTTGCACCAAAAATATACACAAACAATGTAGAGCGTTTAAGAAGATTGATTATGTCGAATTAAGGACATAGTAGACCAAAGTTTAATTAAATAAAATAAATAGGACATCATATTTAAATAATTAAACCCCCAAATAATTTTAACTAGTGCATACGTTTAATTAATAAATTCACATCGATTATTTGCCTTAACTTTTAATTTGTACTAAAAACTTTAATTCTTTTTATTTTACGTTTATAAGTCCGAAGAAATTGAGTTAATTTATTTTTAATTAAAAGATTAAATTCGAATACATTTAAATATAAATCGATACTGAAAGGCGTCTTCAATATTTTACTTACATTGACCGTAGCACAATAATATTATTGATAATAATAATAATAATAATAATAATAATAATAATAATAATAATAATAATAATCATGAAACAGATAAAAAAGAAAGTAAAACAATTTGGCCAAATGAAATTACAAAAAAAAAAAGAAAAGTAAAAAAGAAACTCGGAAGACAAGGCCGTGAATGGCAAATACCTAAAAGAACGAAAGGAACAGAAAATACATCAGTAGCTGAGGAGCACCGGGTTGAAAGCTGAAACAGAAGGCCTCATTGCAGCTTAGGACCAAAGCCTCACAACCAGATCCTATAACTGTCACATAATCAAGAATGGAACTAAACCGAAATGCACGATCTGCGGAAAAATATAATGAAACTGTCGACAATATTATTTTAGGATGTCCAGAATTAGTAAAAAAAAAAAAAAAATGTATATACCCACAGATATAACAAGGTAGCGACATATGTGTACTGGAAGATATGCAAGAAGCACAAAATGGAGACCACCAGAAACAGTTATACAAAATAACGATGTAAATATCCTGTGGGACATGCCAATTCAAACTGACAGCGAAATAAAAGCCAACAGACTTAGTATTATCATAAAAGACATTTTAAAGTTTTTTTCATTTTACGATCTAACATATTTAAATAATCATCTTAATGCATATGAATGTTTGTTATCGAAATATTTTGTTATAGCTGTTAAGGTTTAATATTTAACGATGTAACAGGCATTTCCATTTCATAGTCGTGGAACTCACATTGAGCGTATTCACTCACTAAATTAAATATTAAAATTAATCAGAAAATTTAAATAGAAAAATGATGACATTCTCTCGACTATATCTAGAAACAATTATTTTGATATAACAATATAACATTTTCAAGAGCTGCACTCGGCTAATGCAATTAGATTAGAGGCGATACCATGACGGAGTAGCCCTAGGATTGCACTAGGGTCTACGCAGGATGTACGATGTTTGGTGCGCGGAGAAGTAGCACAAGCACAATAACCGAGAATTAGCAAGTGAAGTTAATGTGCGATACGATCATCTTTACTGACATCGTCCTGACTACAGACATTGCGCGCAAAAGCAGCGATGCATGGATCCTGATTGACGTTGCAGTTTCGTGGGATCAGAACATCGTAATGTAGCAAGCGGAAATACAGAGGCACCAAGAACTGACAGGACAAATCGGACAAATGTATCAAATAGCAGTTCAAGTTGTGCCTTTGGCGGTTGGCGCACTAGGGGTTATCGCCAAGATTCTCTCTGCCCCGCAAGACGCCTAGGGGATACCTGACATAATTCAGTGCTGTTTGGAACAGCACATGTGCTGAAGTGTTGTGTCTGGCAGCTGTAACTTTATATATATATATATATATATATATATATATATATATATATATATATATAAGCTTTTATATATATATATGAATAAATATAGTTTTAAGGTGTGCTATATTTATGGGATAAAGTGCTCAATATCAGAGTTAGAGCGTATGTAAAAAAATAAATATAAACATTGAACATTGAAATCAACAGGCTGTTTCATGCTGGACATCATGAAACAGCCTGTTTCATGAGTGTTGACTTCAATGTTCACTTATATATATATATATATATATATATATATATATATATATATATATATATATATATATATATATATATACACACACACACACACACACACACACACACACACACACACACACACACACACACATATATATATATATATATATATATATATATATATATATATATATGCCAGTAGCGTTAATGAATGGGAAGGGAGGTGATAATGGTTCAGAGATACAAGCCTTACTAATACATCCATAGCTGGCAGGAGATTAATTCTTTTCTCAAGGGTATTTGCGTGTAAGTGAATACAATTAATCCAACTGGAATGACAACTCTGCTCTACGATTAACAATTCCGTGTCTTTATCCATTACCCCACCCGCACATACAAGCTTACAACACTTGGTATTCTCAAACGGTCACCAATCAAGGTTCTGACCAGATTGACGTTGCTTAACTTCGGTGATCGTACGAGAACCGGTGCTTTCAGCGCGCTTTAACAGCAAGTGCAGGCATTCGAGGCCTGGTCATATCACATCGGATCTTCAGTGAAGGGCACGAGCGGTGCTTCATAAGTCTCCTTGTTATTCAATCCTTACAGTATTATTAGTAAAGTTTCCACATAAAACATTACCGGCACGAAGTTTGACAAACGAAAAAAAAACATGAAACAACAAAAGAAAAAGAACAAAGATAGAAAAACAAACGACAAAAGACGTGAATGTAAACATAAAAAGACAGCCTGGAAAAGACAATCTAGGCAATAACTGAAAGTGCTCAATGTCTCCAGCAAGTAGACTAAGACAGAATATTAACATTAACCAGGCGAACACTACAGAGACAAGCTCAAAATCGTTGCGTCGAGTTTAACGTAGAGCAATCGATCGTCAGATAACACACACAATAAAGAAAACGTGTTCTCTGGGTGGGTTGGAACCTGTGTCTATACTATTTGAAAAATCTACCGTATGATCTGGAGTTTTTTATAATGCTTAGCCATAAAAAAATATTTTCCAAACATGGTCAGCACATTGTGGTCGGGTTCATTGTTGATATTATTGAGGGTTGGTTTTTTCTTTTTTAATACTTCCATTATTTTTAGTCTTTTTTTTTTACATGTGGATGACGCTATTGTATTTGTATTATCAACGTGTACTTTGCGGATGGAATTTGGTATGTCGCTAAATAGAGCTATAGTCAGAGAGATATAACGTGAGTCTTCTCGTTAGGTATGTTGTAGTATATCCAATATAATTATCTATGAATTTGGTTTGGTACATACATAAAAAATATCCAGTTAAAAGTAAAAATAAAATCATTGTTGATAATGGCTAAAAGTATAGCCAAATGCGCTCGGACACATGGAACATTCGGGCAATTTGTACGTAATTTATGTCCAGAAAAGAAAAAAAAACAATACAAAAACACAATAAAAATTCTCGCTTAGATGAAAGATTCAAACCAAGATTTATTGATTCCTATAATTACATTGTCTTTATCTATAAATCAAGTTTGTGGCCTGACAATAGCATTGAAACTCATTTTGTTTTTAATCAATTCACCCCAAGTAAGGCAATAACGCCATGAATACGCAAGGGACTACTGGAAGTGAAAGAGAAGGAAATGACTCTTAAGAAGAACCGAAAACCCAAACCTAAACAGGAAACAAAGGATAAAACACTACTCTCGTTCAAAAGACCTCGGAGGTGTATAAACCGGGTGATAGGGGGAACTATCTACTCCTATAGAGGTACCCCCTCCACACCCACCAAAAAAAACCGGAAATACACAGTATATAAAATTTCAGAGTTTAAGCTGAGGCTTTAGAACTATAAAGTTAAAGTAGAATTTAGAAGGGACGGAAAACAATTCGAAGCAGGAAACAAAGGATAAACCACTACGCCTGTTAAAAAAAACAGTGGAGGAGCGTGAATTGGGCGATAGACGAACATATCTACTCCTAATGAGGAAAAATAAAATAATATAGTAAATAAATGGCATAAATTTTAGAGTTTTAGGCGGAGACTTTAGAATTATAGCGTTGAGGGCTAGCGTTAAATTAACCATGCACAGTTGATTCCTATCTATCTATCTATCTATCTATCTATCTATCTATCTATCTATCTATCTATGTCATTCTGTCCATATCTATCTATCTATCTATCTATCTATCTATCTATCTATCTATCTATCTAACTATGTATGTCAGTTTATCTATCTATCTATCTATCTATCTATCTATCTATCTATCTATCTATCTAAGTCAGTCTGTTCATATCTATCTATCTATCTATCTATCTATCTATCTATCTATCTATCTATGTGCTTGATGTTCTTCCTGTTATCTTTAACTGATTTTTACCTCCAAGTCTTCTTTTTATACCGTCTTTCCCCCATTGTCACTTTTGACATTCTCCATTCCTTTTGTTATATACTATTACGCACGAAATATATATATATATATATATATATATATATATATATATATATATATAAATATATATATATATATATATATATGATGCAATTCAGATCTTTTGGTACAAAATCATAACGGTGGCAGATACAAACAAAAAGATCATGACATTGATAAGCCAGTACTTAAGTCATTTTTAGGATCGTCTGATAGGACACTTAAACATTTTTTAGTCGTAATGACTATAAAGTTCGTTGTTAGAGGGAAAAAGAATTACGTTGAAATATGTAACAATATTTTTATATTTTTCTTAATTCCAAAATATTACATGTGGAAAATGAGTGATTACGTAAAATATATATAAATAGAAAAGAAATATAATACAAACTTAAAAAAAACAAAAAAAAAACCAAAACAAAACAATGTCAAGAATTTGTAAATAAACAGCTTACTTGAAATATGAATGATTTATGTAAAACAGAAATTCGAATTTTGCCCCATTTCTTTGTGTTCTCCACTTTTCTCAATGAAACGCTGAAATAAATGTCTTTTTTTATAATCGGTATGCATGGACAATAATGTTACTTGCACAAGAATATCTGAATAAAAGACACCGTCAGTTCATATCGTGTTAATCTGGAAGGAGTCTGGAAGCAAAGGGGATAAGAAAAAAATGGCTTGCCTACCTTCTGATTGTGGATTTTTTCTTAGCCTTGGCCAATACAGATTTCTTGGTTTGAATTTCATTCCTGCATGCAAAGTCCGACACACATCCCATACGTTTCAAAGCCGGCTTCGTCTCTCCCGCTGTATGTCGCGACGTACTTCTGATTAAACCCTCGCAAGAACAAACGGACATATTGGAATCGATCGAGGGACTCCAGTTGAGTACTCTCACCGGAGATGTTGAGCTAGACGATCGCTTTTTCAAAGTTGCTGGCATGTTAGCCAATGTTAGATTATAGCCAATTTGTGCTTGTTTATCGTAGCAATTGTTTCCCAATTCCAATGACACCCGTCGTTTGAAAACACGGCTCATGTCTTCATCTTAAATGTTTGGTTATTAGATAAATGTCCATCTGAACTGAAAACTTTTAAATGATACTAAAATATATATAGTTGTAGCTTTGTGTGTGTCCTTGAAGTCTTGATTTTATAAGTTAAGTACTGGTTCTGGTTATTGCTAGATTATCAGTATGACAGAGCACGTCTCTGGGAGATTAGTGGTATATTCTTGACAAGTTAGAAGGCATAAGTTAGTGGTTTGGGATTTAGATTTTTTTCTTAAAATAAAAAAGAGTTTATACATTTGTTAGAAACTTCGGGTGGGGAAACCGAAAAAAAAGACAGCTGCCGTAAAATAATTGAAATTTAATCAAACGAATGACGACATAAATATGTATAAACGCGAAATCTAACTAGAGATGATGAGGATTTTACAGTAAGCCAATTTACACATCAAATGAAAGAAAATAAATTAAGTAAGTGATTTGTAAATACTTAAAGTATTTGCCTTCCGTTTCGATCTCGGCCATGGAAAGAATCTAAATTTGAAAAGCGATCTTAGACGTACAAAATATTCAGAAATTCATTTCGAGGAAAGAAGGCTGACTTTGATCAACAGCTGAACGTGTTTTTGACACTCATTAAACGAATAAAGATTGTACAGTTAGAATTTTAAAACTGTGGTGGTTAGATCCTCCTGAGATTCATTGAACTACGAGGTTTACAGCAGACGACTAGGAAGGCGGCCGGGTGTGGATGTCAGACGGTGAATTAAAAGTTGCTTTAAGATTTCGAAAACCTTATAAAGAGAAAAATAAAAATAATCGTATTAAATTTTGTAGTCTACTTTCCCATTTAATTTAGGTTAAGATTTATGGCTCACGAATCCCTCCTCAAGAAGAAAAAGAGACGGAGAAGAAGGAAGAGGAGGAGTAGAAGGAGGTGGAGAAAGAAGAAGGTGAAATTAAGGTTAAATGAGGAGGAGGAGGAGGAGGAAGAAGAAGAAGAAGAGAAACTGATTTATGGTTCTCAGATCTATCCTTCAGAAGAAGCGATGGAACGGATGGAAGAGCAGGAGGTGGAGGAGGAGGAGGAGGAGAAAGTAGAAAACGACGAAGAAGGGAAAAGCTGAAGAAGAAGAAGAAGAGGGGGAGGAGGAGGAGGAGGTGAAAGTGAAAGAAGAAAAGAATGGCAATGAAGAAGAGAAAGTGGTAAAAAGGAGAAAAAAGGAGAAAGGAGAAGGAGAAAAAGAAGAAGAGGGTGATGAATAAACGAATGAATGAGGAAAGGAAGGAAGAAGAAGAAAAGAAGAAAAGAAAAGAAGAAGAAGAAGAAAGAAGAAGAAAAGAAGAAGAAAAGAAGAAGAAGAAGAAAAGAAGAAGAAGAAGAAGAAGAAGAAGAAGAAGAAGAAAAGAAGAAGAAGAAGAAGAAGAAGAAGAAGAAGAAGAAGAAGAAGAAGAAGAAGAAGAAGAAGAAGAAGAAGAAGAAGAAGAAGAAGAAGAAGAAGAAGAAGAAGAAGAAGAAGAAGAAGAAGAAGAAGAAGAAGAAGAAGAAGAAGAAGAAGAAGAAGAAGAAGAAGAAGAAGAAGAAGAAGAAGAAGAAGAAGAAGAAGAAGAAGAAGAAGAAGAAGAAGAAGAAGAAGAAGAAGAAGAAGAAGAAGAAGAAGAAGAAGAAGAAGAAGAAGAAGAAGAAGAAGAAGAAGAAGAAGAAGAAGAAGAAGAAGAAGAAGAAGAAGAAGAAGAAGAAGAAGAAGAAGAAGAAGAAGAAGAAGAAGAAGAAGAAGAAGAAGAAGAAGAAGAAGAAGAAGAAGAAGAAGAAGAAGAAGAAGAAGAAGAAGAAGAAGAAGAAGAAGAAGAAGAAGAAGAAGAAGAAGAAGAAGAAGAAGAAGAAGAAGAAGAAGAAGAAGAAGAAGAAGAAGAAGAAGAAGAAGAAGAAGAAGAAGAAGAAGAAGAAGAAGAAGAAGAAGAAGAAGAAGAAGAAGAAGAAGAAGAAGAAGAAGAAGAAGAAGAAGAAGAAGAAGAAGAAGAAGAAGAAGAAGAAGAAGAAGAAGAAGAAGAAGAAGAAGAAGAAGAAGAAGAAGAAGAAGAAGAAGAAGAAGAAGAAGAAGAAGAAGAAGAAGAAGAAGAAGAAGAAGAAGAAGAAGAAGAAGAAGAAGAAGAAGAAGAAGAAGAAGAAGAAGAAGAAGAAGAAGAAACTACCGGAAATAATACAGGCGTAAGTTTATTCCCGTTTTATTTGTTTCTGATAAGATGAATTTTTATGAATTTGATATTTATCAGCAACAATATTTGTCATGTCGAGTTTTCTAAAAGCCCTCAATATTTTCATGACGAAGAGATATACATTGATAAAAAATGAAAAATAAATTATATGAACAATCGTAATAAGACTAAACACATACTACTACCTAGTAATATAAATTAGCTTTCCGGTATCATTCCCTTAAGTGAAATGGTCCTTGTTCTGATGAGCTTTCCTCTTTGATACCTTGACCTTAAGAATTTAAGCGCATTACAAGATTGGCGGCAAGGTCTTATCTTGAAATAACTAGATATACCGGTAAGTTTTATGCTAACAGTTTTTTTTCTCGCAGTTCTAGCATGTGAAACTCTCTTCCAGATTCTTGCTTTCTCGTAAACTTACATCTCCAAGAAGTTAAATGAAATATCACTTGCCTTCCCGTTCTTTTATGTTCCCCTGTTCTTAATAATGTTTTCTTTCCACATATTTCCCCCACACAGTATGCCTTTGCACCTTAGTGGCTTTATGTCCTTGAACTCAATCACGACTATGATTGAAAATGATATGTCCCGGAAAGGGATATATTTGTTCAAAGTAGCAAAGTGGTTTTGGACTACTGTAACCAAGTAGGACAATCTAGCAGTTAACCGTAATAGACTGGTCCTCGTCGTAGTGGTAGGCAATAGGCGTAATCAATAGGCGTCCTCCCTGTACCTACACATCAGTCTGTATTTATGGCTGACACCAGCCAATCATATTACTGTGAGGGGGAACCCAGGTGTATGCATATTCATTACATCAGAAAAGAATTTATCAAAACGTAATATAAAATTTGTGAAAACTACTTTAATTGATACAAAACTAAAGAATAAAAATATGAAATAGGAATTTATAATATAACTGTAATAAATGCTACAAGAAATACGTAGATGCGACATCTAGAAATTTAAATAAAATATTATATGAAAATAAAAGCGATATTTTGCAAAACCATGCACTTAATTCATTAGTTGTTCAACTTAATAAAACTGCCTAACATTTCGACTTGTGGAATGCAGTTTTAATTTAAATAGAAATTAATTTACTCAAGTGAAAATGCATCGAAAATTTCTTAATTTCCGGAAAATTTGCATCCTTCTCCGTACCACATCTCCTGCAGCAAGACCTCGAGTAGGAAATCTCGAGGTTTTGAGGAGCGTGGAACCACACCTTAATTACTGATGTTCCCAGGTCTACTCTGACTTGGGGTGTTAGCACCTGTTAGGGTCCCAGCTATAGGCAAATAGTAAACAAGAAAACTATGAAAGTACAAAAATACATTTTTATATAAAAATACCAAAAATACACATTTATAGCAAAATTACCAACAATAGATATTTATAGTAAAATTATTACAAATAGAATTTTAAAGCAACATTACCAGCAACATATTTTATCTGTAGTTGAAGGCATGCAAATGCGTTGAAATATATTTAGTTGAAGTCAAAAATTGTTCAAAATATTTAGATTTCGGCATTAAATAACCCATAGTGGTGTTGATATGCCGCTAAATAAAATCAACCAACAATATACATAATTAGAGTAAAATTACTAACAATAGAATTTCAAAATGACCTGCAATGCATTTTCTAGAAGAATGACCAGCCATAGATTTTATCTGTAGCTGAAGACATAAAAATTGTGTTAAAAATATCTGTAATTGAAGCCATAAAATTGTGTTCAAAATATTTAGGTTTCGGTATTAAATAACCCATAGGGGTTGGTATGCAGCTAAACAAAAACAACCAATCAACTAACCACATTTCATTTTTTATTTTTAATAAATATACTGCCATCACAATGTTTGATATTTAAAAACAACAGCGAGAGAAAACAAACACAAACACAAATGTGGTGGGTAGCTGAATAATATCGTCTAGTATAGATCTTGCACCAATTCCTTACATATATATAATTCTATCAATACAACCATTTTAATCTGATGAAGCCTTTTTGAAAGACGAAACGTGTAACTTTTGTGATTAAATTAAAGTTTAACTTAAGTTATGGAATGATGTACCCGTGATAACAGTAAACAAAACAGAAAGATAAATATTAATTAATGTTTTTATTTTTATTTTCACTACCTACGCCTACGGCAGATTGCGTTCTGACATGAAGTAATTGTCACTAAAAATCTCAGCTTTGAGCAGCCGTGTTTATTTTACATTTGATCGAATGTTGTCCACTAATAGGACGCTGCTGCAATGATCCCCGGCTTGTCGTTTTCAAATCAGTCTGTAGCTGCTGATCTACTCTCCTGGTCACATGGTGAAGGTCCACAGGCCTTTGGTCTGAAAAACTGGTCTAACATATTCATGTTAGCAGCCTATTTTACCGTTCAGATTTAGGGCAACTTCGAAGTGGGTGTCGAATCCCAAAATCAGGGTTCGAAAGATTTATACACAAGCAAGTTTTAAAGAAGCCATTCCTCTTCTATAAGATGTTTTTTTACTCATGCCAATTGTCAACCTTCATAATACTGTTTTTATATCGGAGATTTCTTTTTACTAGACATGCTGCAATTGAAAAAGGATATATCAGATCTTAATATAAAGATTTGAACTACTAATTGGTTAAAAGTCTCACATCACACGGTCTTCCTTCAGATAAGAAATATGGCCGTTGTTTCCTCGGACAACTGATGATGTATTAACAGTTATTGCTGAAAGAGTTTATCACGCTTTAGATAAGGATTGTGGAACTCGTACCGTTGCTTTGGGTATCTAGAAATCAGTTGAAAGATGCTGGTGAAAGGTTATGGTACTTCTGGACCATTTTTTTTATGTGATTCAATCTTTCTTATCAAATTGCGAAATGAAAGTTGTCTTGAACGGCCACTCTTCTAGATCAGCTTTTTACATGTCCCCAAAGGCTCTTTCCTTAGGCCTACGTTGTTCCTAATTTTCACCAATGAACTTTCTCGTGGCATCCGTTCACGAATCTCGAAGCCATTTGACAAGTTTTTATTCACTACTCCCAACTTTGGGTCAAGTCACTGGATTATCAACAATTTTATCCACTTAGCCATGTGTCCTTGAGGACGTCGGTGAATGAATTTGTGGGACTTATAAACCTAATGTCTCAGTAATTATTTTTTTACCAGAGCTCACATTAAAATTTGTTGTTATTGTTTTTCCTATAGCATTCTGTATTACTGGTATAAATATTTTATTCATGTCTATGCTTGGCCAGCTTAGGAGATTTTTTTGGTCTATACGCTGATTCTTTAAGTTCAGTCAAAGGGAAATAACTGATACCGAGACATTTGGAAGAGACATGCCACGTGAAACTAGAACAATCTTCCGCAGTGGACGAAATAAAGGGTTCAATTCGAAACACCTGTAGAAGTGTACAATAGCCGAAACGTCGTGAATATGGCAACAAAGGTGAAGATGACAATAGGAAATATTGTAAATAGACTAAATAAAATACCTGTAGTTGAAGCAATAAAATTGCGTGCTAAATATTTACATTCCAGAATTAAATAACCCATAGAGGTTGATATGCCGCTAAACAAAAACAATAATTTTTTTTATGGACTACTCTTCTAGGCTAACCAATGATATCGAGCGGACTTTTTAATTATCTAATATTAAGTTCGGTATTAGAATTTGATAAAATCCTTGAGTGTTTCCCGTATCCGTGCTGGAGGTACACATATTTCTTCACATTTATTTGTTGATAATAATACGTATTTTATTTGTAAAACAGTACGTATAATATCGCTTCAAAGGGATCAAAATATTTTTCAGCTCGATGTCTTATGCATCTATCTTTGATCCTTCAGATGATCAAGAACATTCATTGCAATTTTCAGTGGCATGTTCTATTTTCGGAAGGTCAAAATTCCGTATATTCAGCGACCACCGCATATCATTTACTGCCAACTTTCAAAACAGTCATCACGAATGAAATCAGTATGACATTCTTAAGAGCTTGTCTACAAAAATAGCGAGAAGCATTTTGCAGAAAATATATAGCCTTTGCAAAATTAGGGACCGTGTGACTCTTAATGGTCCAGAAGATTTTCAACTGGAAACTTCTGAAAGTTTATCTTCAAAAATAAAAGAAACATTTTGTAGAATACGTAGAGCTTTTACGAAATTAGGGGCCGTTCTACTAGAAATAGTTTTGAAAGTTTCAACTGTGCTCCAAAGGCAAAAAAAAAAAAAAAAAATTCAAGGAATTAAAAGAGAGCAGGTTCGTTTTGGAAGCGTTAAAATTAACAAACCACTCCTTGCTCCATTTTAGGTCAGTTTTTAGATCAGTTGCCAATCTGACCTTATCGAATAGATTAGGCATATCATTAAGACAGGGGTAAATAGTTATGTCATCAGCATAGATATCGAATTGAGAACTGATGCTACCAGGAAGTTCATTGATGAAAATTAGGAACAAGGTAATCCTAAGGGAAGAGCCCTCGTGGACACACCTAAAACACTGATCTAGAAGAGTGGCCGTTCAAAACAACATCCATTTCGCAAAGTCTGTAGTTTAAAAGCAGTAATTGAAACTTGCTATCCAGAGGTTTCGACTAGCTATTTGGTATAGCGCGCCAGTCTATATGACGGTTCCATATAGGATACAGGTTCTATTCCTGTCGGAGGACACATATTTCTTGGATATTCAGGACAGTAAAAGTTGTTAATACTGTTTATTATAAACAGAGCATTTAATAATATTTGTATCTATAAAAACAACGCATGAACAATAAATATATTAATATACGTATACAAGTTCCATGAAAAACGACTGGCAAGGTATTGCGGTAAAGTTTTTTTCTTGTGTTCTTAAAATTTTCTTCTTTTCTGGTCCTAAATTATGTAGAAATTGTCCAAATGTTTTGTGTGTCCGAGTACTTTTGGCTATACCTTTAACAATTATCAATTATTATAATTTTTATGAGAACTAATTGATCTATTTTCATAAAAATATACTTGAGTCTTCTTGTTAGACATGTAGTATATCCAATACATACTTACACTTAATGTTTAATTCAATATATATTTAAGGAAATGTTTTCCTGAACAATCCAAATTCATAAATAATTAAGCACACACACACACACACACACACATATATATATATATATATATATATATATATATATATATATATATATATATATATATATATATATATATATATATATATATATTGATTTTCAAATGATTTGAGCTCAGGCCACTGACATTTTGTCTAGAAAAAAGGTTAAAATTTCCCTTTCTCTCTACCTAGGGGTAGGATCTCTGACTGATGCAGAATCGGTCGGGTTTCGATTCCGGCTTGAAGCAATCAGACGTTTAGCCACACTGAAGAACTCTGATACAGCGAAACAGTCTGTATATGGACTATATATATATATATGCATATATATATGTATCACAGCGAGGCTCTATAACTCACATTCCTTCTCTCTCTCTTTCTCTATATATAATTAATATAATAGGTCTGTCACTTAGCTGACAGAAGTTACCTTCAACATCCCGACTGCAGCGTTTCGTAGACGAACCCGTCCTTCCACACGTCAGGTGATATCAACAATTGACTGCTTATATTTCTCGATTTTTCTTTTTTTATATGCAATTATCCTTGGTGCAATTTTTCCCGTAATGTCTGTGTGCGTGTGTATGTTCATGCACGTGTGCTAATGCACCCGTCTGCGCGGATGTTTTTAAGTGTGTAGAGTATCGGGATTATTTGTCCTTTTCTTCGTCTTTTTCTCCCACTTTACACTTACTCCTTAGTTTTTTCCTCTTTTCCTCTTTTCTTTCAATTGTCGCCATTTTTGGGTATTCGATTTTCGATAGAAATTGTAATTTTTTATCATCCCCCAAATTCTTACAGCCTAAAAATATTATATGGTTTTAAAATAACTTGCATAGGATTGATAAAGCGTAAAAAAGAAGAAATCAGTCAATCAATATAACTAACAGCTCAATGGTTGAAAACCGACTTGTAACATTCAATACCTCTAAAACCAAGCCCGTAACTTTTCACCATCACCGAACTGACACTGGATACTCACTAGTCACGATGAACGATTGCTCTCACAATGATGATCTTTACTTTGAATGTCTGTTGGCACTGAATTCACACTAGACTTCTTTATACGGCTTCAGAACGTACCTGATTTACCTAACATGTTCTATCTTTACAAGATTCAGATCCGAGTATTACTGCCATATTTGGCCCAATGACAGATTTCAAAAGCGCTAAAGTGGGTCTTTATGCGATGAATTATTTTCCACCCTACAACGCACATCGAAATACTGCAAACATTGCATTATTCTTTCGCCATTTTCATGGAAATTGATCTGACGAGCATTTTCCTAACATTTCAGACATTTACAGCTAAGACCCGACATACCGTGTTCACAGAGCGGCATAGTACTAATACACTCCGAATTTCTTTCTTTTTGTTTTTTAATCTTTTCACCCCAAGCAAGCCAATAAAGCCACTAGAATGCAAGAGGTTACTGAGTGTTAGAGAATATGAGAAAAATCACTATTAAGAAGAAAGGAAAGTAAAAGAACAAGAATTAAGAAGACAGAAGACAACGATTGACATTGCATTTAAATTTTTGAAGATTAAACGTAAGCAAGAAGTCAGAAGAGGGTTCCACAAGTGAGAAGTGCGATAGAAGAAACTGCTAGCATGGAACTTACGCGTGCATATAGCTAATTCAACTTTAACATGATATGAAGTTGTTGCCAATCTAGTAGTGCGCTTAAATTCATAAAGTTTAGGCACTATAGAGAAAAGTTTATCAGAACAATTAGCATAAAAGTATTTATAGAAAAGCCACAGGAATGTACGTTACGGCGGCGGGAATAGGACTGAAGTCGAGATGCCAGGTCAGAACAAATAACATTGCATATTCTTCTCTGGATTTAATCAAGAATATATTAAGCATGTAGCAGGAACACAGACCGTATGTGGCAGCAATATTCAAAGCAAGGTAGACGTATAAATATGTAAAATAAATACTGTCCAGAAAAATTGCCCAGAAGGACATAGTGGAACAAATTTTTTAACTGCAGACTTAGCAATTGATTTGTTGCCTTGCTTGGTTTGAAATGATTAAAGAGCCAATAAATAAATAAATAAATAAATAAAAATAAAAATAAAAAATAAAAAATTAATAAAAAAATGAAAACGATAGGACTGAGAACTATGTGATTTTCTGTACACGGTGTGACGGGTTAAAACTGTAAAGGTTTGAAATTGTGGGAAAATCCTCTTTAGAACAATTGCTGTTGTCAAAAAGTATTTTAATTTGTTGTATGTACATACTAGCTAAAAGACTCCTGATCGGAGGGACATTTATTGGGCCTTCATCGTAATAGGGAGGGAGGAGTAGATGTGATAGGCAACAATTACTTACAGAAGAACTCAAAATTGATCGCTGCATTTAAGTATTGCATTAAGATTTAAACTTACCTTTTAAAACTTCAACGATAATTATTCTTCCGCCACTTAATTGAAAGACAATTTGATGTACGTAGGTCCTTACTTTCCGTACAAACAGTTATTTTTATTTTATGGGTGACTTTCGCTGGATTTTGCAATTAATTTCGATTATTCGCAAATTTATTTCCATGTTATAAAAATTGTTATCGTACAAAAAAAATTCGTCGCAAAAAACACGTAAAAAATGGTCGAAAACAATCGCAGTAATGAAAATTTGGGAATCCAAAATTTCAGTATTACGGGTCTGGATCCAACCTGGAATGATTTTAAGTTGCTCACGGTGTCGGCCTGATTCCAAAATTGTATGATATGTTGAGCTACGGCCTCGAGGAGTAAAAGTTAAAAGTGTAACACACTGACATTAGCATTTATTATATATATATATATATATATATATATATATATATATATATATATATATATATATATATATAGGAGTACTGGACTATATATGACAGATAGTTTTGGGTTTTGAATGTTTTGAAGTTAAACAAAAACAGAAATTATTTATGACTCAAGCTACCAGATTTATTTACTATGCAAGTACCTACAAGTACTGAAACAGTACTGTTCAGAAACAGGTTTCTATGAGACTACAAGTTCGTTTTATCTAAGTTAGTATTAAAAAATAAGAAGCTATTAATAAAAAAGAATATTGTTACTCAATTATTCTAATTTTTGTCTCATTAAAAAGAAATTATAGTTTTTATAACAATCCAACGAACTAACCTACTGAAATAAGTTCAGTTAATGGCGTTTTACTTTTTTAATGTTCATGAACACGACATATATTCTGTCATCATCGTCAACATTATCATCACTATCATCCTTATGGCCGATTTTTTGCCAGGTCTGTTATTTGTTGGGTAGGTGTGGTTTAGTGTCAATTGAAATCCACCACTTCTCACTGATCTTATTCTATTCTTCTTGTAATCACACTATTACAGTTGATATTCTTTCTGGTGCGTTATTGTCTGCTTTGGACTATTTCTCCCTTAAGCTGCCCATGGATCGTCGAATGGCTTTTCGTATTCTAAATTTAGTGAATTCCCTCACAATACCTCACAGACTTTTGTTGAGAATATAGCAATGCAGATCTTAAGGCGACGGTTCCGTACGATCACTGAGGTTAAGCAACTTCAAACGTGGATGGGTGACAGCTTGGGAATACTAGTCGGGTTTGTTATATTCACATAGAAGCAAATACACTTTACAAGTTTATGAATCCCCTTCTTATCCCCCAGGTATGGGTTAATTAGTAGTATTTGTATCCGTATATTATTATCTCCTCCAAAACGCACTTACAAGCAAAAATAAAAGTTTTCTGGCTTTAAATAACCTGCAAAATGTTGATAATCCGTTAGGAAAACAACTCTAATTAATCAATTAACCCAGTGAATTTTTTCTTCACAAATTTAAATTTAATGTCAAATTTTCTTTTGTCTTCTTAATTCCTGTTCTTTTATTGTTCTCTTTTCTTTGTGTTTCTTTTTCTCATATTTTTTCACACTCATTAACACCCGTGCGTCTTAGTGACTTTATTGCCTTGTTTGGATTGCAATGATTCAAGCAAAAATGTAGCTGCATGTTTATTTAATTTACAGAGAAACGTGGTTTCTTCGGATTAACTTTCTGCACCCCTCTCTCTCTTTCCATTTCTCCAGAAACGCACACATTATATAAAAAATAACAACGGAATTCACTGATTTTACAGTAATTTGTAATACATTCAGTTTAAATAATGGATTTAGGAAAGTTTTGGATCATAATAACTATAACTGCTTTATAACAATAATAGTAAGTAACAACCTTTGTATATATATATATATATTGTCATCCACATGACTGAATTCAGGAGGTTGTTGTAACAAAAGAGAATCAACTAACACCTTACTTAAGTAAGGTGTCTTTCTCCATAGGGGACCGTAAATTGAGGTGTGTTTAATATATAAGAAAATATAAATAAATAAATAAAAATAAACAAATAAACGAAATAATATTAACATTGCACCAAATTGGTTAATATAGACAGAAAACCGACACATAAAAATTGCACTTTGAACGTTTATATAACGTCATTTTCACTGACTTGAAATTGGTTCAATCAAAGGTGAGAACGCAAGAAATTAAAAACCAGTTGCGTAACGACACAGAGACCAATATTTGAAAACGAATGGAATAACATTAGAGAATAATCCAAATATGAAATTTTCCACTTTGTCACACACACACACACACACACACACACACACACACACACACACACACACACACACACACACACATATTAATTTATTAATTTGAACGTTTATATAAAGTCACTTTGAGTGACATGAAATTGGTTCCAACAAACGTGAGAACGCAAGAAATTAAAATCCGACACAGAGGCCAATCCTTGAAAATTAATGGAGCAACACTAGAAAGTATTTGAGGAAAATGATATAAAATAAAACTTAATATAAATCTTAGCAAATTTGCCGATAACATAAAACAATTTATTCGGAAATTCGAAAAATTTAATAAAGTAAAATTGATAGACAGAACTTGTCTATACTATTTAACAAAACATTATTCATGGTTGACACACACACACACACATACACGCACACGTAGAAGCACAAATACACACACACACATATATGTATGTATGTAAATATGTTTTTTTTTAATTTATTAATCCGTCAGATTTATTTTATCATGAATATTCCAGAATTTTCAAAGGAAAATAAGTAAATATACTGTTTAAACGCAAATACTAGTATCAACTAAAAAAAAAGTTTTAAGGGATATATATATATATATATATATATATATATATATATATAAAGGATATATATGCGCGTATATGTGTGTTTTTAATCATACGCTTATATATATATATATATATATATATATATATATATATATATATATATATATATATATATCCCAGACTGCGACTGCAACTGCCTTGATTATTATATGTGGGCCGCATTCAAACGAGAGACCAACAAAACGCCTTGTACACCAAACATGAACGGAAGATTTGCAGGAGATTCCGAAGTTGTATGGATTCCGTGGTTAAAGCCACTGCTGATTTTATTGAATAAATTTACTCTATACTATTTCAAGATATTTTTTTCTAATTTTGGTAAATATATCTGTTAAATTAGGATGTCAGTGTTGATATTTTGCGTAATTTAGTCGACAATTTATCCAGCTCACCCTGTACAGATAGTAAATTAATTTGTCGTAGTCGATGTATTTTTTTTATATCTTTATACTTTAATCCGTTTATTTTTTTTATGATGGCAGTTCTCCGTAAGGAATATTTAAAGTGTACCGTAAGTAGGTTATTATGGATACATAAATTAATCATTGAGTGTTGACGAAATTGTGACCTTCGAAATGTTAGTGACCTAGCATCGAAAATAAGAGTTGAACTCTCTCTGAGAACGTTGTATAAATAAAATATCTACCTTTGAGAAATAAAAAAGGATCATAATAACAAATATAGTTATTTTTTTTTTAATTAATGTTCACCCAATTCGAAGCCCAAGAGCCACTCAGTGTAGAGTGTTATTGTGTGGACCATCCGTTCGCCACTTACAAAATGACGTTTATAACAGCCTGCGGTACCCATTTTTTAAAATCATTTCACACCTAGGAAGGCAATAAAGCTACTAAGATACAATGGGTTTCTGAATGTGAAAGAATGAGAAAAAAAGACATTATTAAGGAGCGAGATGAATAAAAGTTGAGGAATCAAGAAGAGGGCACATAATGATTGACATTGCATTTAAATTTTTGAAAATCAAAGTTGACTGGAAAGCAAGAGGACAGAAGAGAGTTCCACAGGTAAGAAGTGCGAGAAAAGAAACGGTTAGCGTAGAACTTATGATTACATCGTGCCAATTCAACTGTAAAATGATTAGACCTTGCCTTCCATCTAGTACTGCATTTAAATTCATAAAGTCTAGATACCATAGAGGAAAGTTCATCAGAACATTTACCATGAAAGTTTTTATAAAAAAGACATAGGGAAGCTACATTACAGCGGCGGGAAATTGTATGAAGCCGAGATACCAGGTCAGGATCAATAACATTGCGGATTCTTCTTTGGATTTAATCAAGATATATAGTAGGATCACCATACCACATATGACAACAATATCCGAAGCATGGACAAACGGCAGACCTATAAATATATAAGATAGATTCTGTCGAGAGAAATTGTCTAGCACGTTACAGTGAAAAGACTTTCCTATCAGCAGATCGGCTTTTAACATGGAGTCTCTCTGTTCTCTTGTATAGGAAAATTGAAGATCATGTTGTAATACTGTGATTTAACATTTGCTTTGTGGCAGCACTTTTGGATGTAATTTTCTGTGAGCTTTCAAAGACATTTTTTAAAAATAGAGCTACAGTTTTAAGTTAACTTACTGGGACCTGCGACCTATGAGACACCTACTACTATAAATCTAGATAACTAAAAAAAAATTATTAATAACTTTAATGTATTTTGATGACAAAAGACCGAATGTAAATAATGTAGAGTTAAAGTATTAATGTATTATTGCTATTATTATTATTATTATTATTATTAAGTTTATCATAGTCCGAGGTGATAGCGGAGACAAGCTTACACTGTCTATAAATGCTTCCGTGACATGCATCTCTAATAGTCTCTGACAACTAAGTCGATACTATAAGCCGGAGAATGAGCAAAGGCGGACAACTGGCGCATCATAACCAGCTGTTTGGGTAGATGGAGCTCGACAGCTTAGGAAGGCAATCCATTTAGGGGAAAGAAACCCTGATTTCAAACCTCCGCTGCCTTGCGGACATATCCAAAACACGGGAAAGGCTATGGAATTAAATCCAATTAGAAAAACCGGGGTGGAGTTCCGAAGGCAGTTGGTTGTCAACACTGATATCTTTCCGGCATCACCTACAACCATTCCGTCCCCAAATGTAATGTCTTGTATTCCTCTAGATCTTGTCCTTACGGCCGAGAGGGTGGGGGCATGTAGTCTGGGCAGCATAGGGCCTCTGTACACCATCGCCCTGGAGTGATCACTTCAGTCTCACCCTCAAAATTTGACTAAACAGGACACTATCTTTATTTTGTGACATAAACAGATGCACACCTAATTAATATTTGTATTATTATTATTATTATTATTATTATTATTAATAATAATAATAATAATTCTAAGTCGAACTTCAATCCGGAGAATGGGCGAAGGCGGACAGCTGGTGCATCATAACCAGCTGAGATAGTAGTTATTCCAGACAGAAAAAATTGAATAGAGCCCCGAAGGCGGTTGGCTGTCAGTACTGACAACTTTCCAGTAACACCTGCAGCCAAAGTTCAACCCCTCTATTCCTTTGGATCATGTCGGTATGACTGAAGCGGTGTGGGGGTGCAGTCTGGACAGCCCACGGCCTCCTTTTACCGTTGCCCAGACCTGCGCTTTGGAGAAGTCACTCTAGTCTCACCACCAAATGACATAATTTTGACCCGACAGGTTACTACCTTCAAGATAATCGAATGCCTACTTATTATTATTATTATAGAGTAAGAGAGTAACAGGCGAAAAATGTAACGCTGTTGTACAAATATATAAATCAATATAACGATACCTCTTATGATAAGAGTATACAAGGGACATGCATCACAGCCAAATGTGTGTGATATAGTGAGAGGTTTTGATAAGAGCAGCGCAAAATATTGCAGGTGAGGCCCAATTAAAATGCCATCAGTTCGGGCAAGCAAATCCGCTTAGACGATTCTCAAGATCCAAGATGTGATTCTTATTGACTCCTCAATAGTTACAGACACGAAAAAGCATTTATATATATATATATATATATATATATATATATATATATATATATATATATATATATATATATGGGTGGGTGTATTATATATGCATATATACATATTGTGATTTATTTACATTTTCGACAGGCTCTCTCTTAATAATAATAATAATAATAATAATAATGATAATAATTAGACATCTGTTTATCTTGCGAGATCAAGGTAGTACCCTGTCTGGTCAAAATTAAGTCCTTTGGTGGTGAGACTAGAGTGACCTCTCTAAAGCGCAGGCCCGGGCAATGGTAAAAGGAGGCCGTGGGCTGTCCAGATTATACCCCCAACCCCGCTTCTATTATACCGACATGATCCAAAGGAATAGAGAGGTTGAACTTTGAGTCTGGCTTGGATGTAGGTGTTACTGGAAAGTTGTCAGTATTGACAACCAGCCGCCTTGTATACCTCATCCTTCAAACTAAAACAGAAATCCCCCGAGACCCGGCCATGATACTAGCCCCGTTACTCGCGATCATGAAGGCAGACCCAGAGTGTAGTCCATTTAAAGACTAAACATGTACATATTACAACTTTCAAACAGTTAAGATAATAAACTACGATGTTGGTGTCGTATCAGAGCAGTTACTATAATTACGTAAGAGAAATATCCAATTGGTTATGGTCATGTAATCGAGAAGTAAATTGGTTTATCCTGAAAGGAATATTTGTTGTAGCCAATTAACCAAGACAAGATTTGGATATGTTAACACCATCAATCAATTAAGATCAGGAATCATGAGTCATGTATGGCATAGCATCAGGGGGAGTTATTATAATTATAGAGAGGAAATATCTAATTGGTTATGGTAAAGCAATTGAGAAGGAAATTTCTGGAATTTAGCGGAATAGTTACTGATACCCGCCTAAAATTTCCAAGCAATTCAGATTAGAAGCCATGAAAGATATACCTGAGTTAGCATCAGGGCGTTATTATTATTATTATGAATCTTGGTTTATGTTTGTGCTGTCATAAATCTTAGTGTCAAGATAATAAAGGCAGTAAAAGCCCAGATTGTTGTAAATAACTCAACAATTCTGTTACGACAGTGGCAAAATCACTTGTCAGATTTCTTTCTCTAATCAGGATTTTATGGCCGTTTCTTTGGGTAAATATTTTCCAATCTTTGTATTTTCAATCGCCCTTGTATTTTACAAATCGCTTCTTAAACTTTCCAATTAAAGCTAAGTAAGATAATATAAAATAGTTCATGAAGCTGTCTGAAAAATAAGTAAAGCCCTTGTTGTTCATATGGTATCCTGAATATCCAAAAATATACTACACCTACAAGTAATTCTTATTTTAATAATATCATTATATATTATATAATAATAATAAACCTTTTTAATTATATCAGTCAGTTAAATGTCATACGCGTTACAGGCTTCGATTCATGACTGAGAATGCGGAATATTTCTACGGAGTACGTTGACATTTCTTTTTGCGGTAGACTGGTTGACAACCAACGCAAAAGAGATGGATTTTTTGTCACGACTATTTACGCGTAAGCGAATGTAACGAACCTTTAGTTATATACTAATTCGTATATAAAAATAATCTCTCTCTATATACAATACACCCACCCCATATATATATATATATATATATATATATATATATATATATATATATATATATATATATATATATATATATATTTTTTCGTGTCTGTAACTATTGAGGGGAGTTTGCAAAATAACGATGATATTACCCGGTGGCGTGGTAAGTTGGACCCGTTGTCGCGTACTGATATTGCTCTCGGACAGGGTTCCTATATATAAGTGTGTGTTTGTGTTTTGAACAATAAAAAATATTAAAATTTTCAAACACTCTGGGTTGTATATTAATATTTTTGGTTTCATTATTTCAATTAGATTCCTCGACTAGTTTCAGCCAGCATGGCCATCATCAGGAGAAAAAAAACCCCCTGCTTCTTAGTAGCAGTGAACAACAGGAGCGAATGACTGTCCCTGAAGAAAGTGAACTTCATCTATAGTTTTCATTTGTTTTTTATCGTTAATTTTGGTCAGACCTTTTATTGGTTAAATGGCCTCTTTCAAGTTTTTTTTAAAAATAGAGGCTGGGAGATTCATGAGTCTCAGAATTACCTCCTTGCTGATTTTGATAGTTTTATTGGTTGCTGGGAATGGGATGTGTGTGTTATCTTTTAGTTTTTTGGGAGTGTGTGTGATGTGTGCATGTGTATATATTTTTGTGAGTGTGTGTATGTATGTGAAATATCAACACCTCTGTAAACATGTTTGTCTAGTGTGGGGGAGAAATGTGGGTAGGGCTTGATTTATGGGAATATATATTAATTCTATTAGTGTTATTTAATTTGTGGTTAAGTCCGTCTGGACAGAGTGTTTTGAGGCACAAAATCCATTTGTATTTATGTTCCTCTAGTTTTCCAATTATAGTGAATTTTGCATGGCTTTTTTAAATCGTGTTTTTCTAGGCGAAAATGTTGTTCTACAGCTAATAATCTTTCGTGAGGA
Source organism: Acanthosepion pharaonis (assembly GCA_903632075.3). Classification (NCBI taxonomy): domain Eukaryota; kingdom Metazoa; phylum Mollusca; class Cephalopoda; order Sepiida; family Sepiidae; genus Acanthosepion; species Acanthosepion pharaonis. The sequence continues at coordinate 4,134,960 of CAHIKZ030000779.1, read as the reverse complement.
GCAGACTTAATTCGATGGCGAGAATTATTAATTCTGTAGTGAGAGGGCCATTCAGATTTTCCCACATATTGTTCTGGCATAGTGTGCATTCTAATAAGTAAATTATGTTATGACTTCTACAGTTAGATTTGTGGTAGATTTTGAAAGTAGATTTAGTGGCTGAGTTAGTGAACGAATTAGTATGTAATGTGGTTACAACATTGGCTCCTTTTGTTGTTACGTGGTTGGGAAAATCCTGTTGTTTTTGTTTTTGTCTTATTACAGAGTAGCTTATCTGAAATTTGGTTACTACCTATAATTTCCTTAAGGTTCTTAGGTCTACGATATGCTAGAAGGTCGGGTTCTTCAAAGTTTTTAGGTCTGATTTGAGGTGTATTATTTCCCAGCGACTTTTGATTATTTGACATAGTGGAGGAAGAGTGGTGAGTGGTTACTAGAAGGATACGTCTGTATATATTTTTAATTTTATACATTAAGGTGAATTCTCTAGGCGTAGAAATTGCTTTATTTATTTCTTCTATGATTAGTTATCGTTTATAGCCATGTGTTTTTTTTAATGTGTTTAAAGTTCTTCATTGTTAGAAGATATCCTTCGGAGTCTAATTGCATGTGAATAGGGAAGGTTCTCTTTAAGATGTTTTGGGTGGAAAGACTTAAAATGTAGATGGTTGTGGGTGTCGGTGATTTTAGTGTGCAGTATCGTTTGTAGCTTTCTGTTTTTATCGATATAAATGCAGGTGTCTAAAAATGTTTCGGATTTTGTTGATTTTTTATGGTCAAACTTAATGCAATCATGTACCGTGTTTAGGGTCATAGGGAATACAGTGAGTTTATACTCACTACCAGTGTGTATGAAGAAGATATCATCGATATATCTTGCATAGAATATAGTCATTACCGATGAGGGAATAAATAGGGGTCCCCTTAAATTTTCCCATGAAGGTTGTGGCATATAATGGAGCTGCAACAGTGTCCATGGCACATCATCTTAATTGTAGGTAGTGTTTTTCATTGAAATTGAAAGTATTCATATGTTTTATAAGTTTTATGATTACGTCTGGGTGAGGAGGGGGGAGGTCTTGTTTATATATATATATATATATATATATATATATATATATATATATATATATATATATATACACACGTTTTTTTAGGGATATCCCAACTGAGAGCAGTGTGCAAAAATAGCGATGACCTACTCGGTTGAGTGCTAACTTGGCTCCGCTGACACTTACTGACATCGCTATCGAAGAGGGTTCGTATATATAATACACTACATATATCTTCAAGAATGCTTTCTTCATTTCTAGAACTTCATTTTAAACTTAAAAAATTATAATTAAAAATGTGTTGGAGTAAACAATCTATATATTTATAATATTCCATTGGCACCGCGACGTGGTGTAATTGTTAGAAAGCTTGTCTTTCTAGATTAGTTACGACTTGGTAGTGAATTCGATCCTCATTGGCTGCCCCATACTTTCGGCCTTGTGCCACATCTAAGCCGCGCTCAGAAAATCACTATATAATCCGCCATATATTTATGTTTTTTGGAGGGTGTAACAGTTGAGAAGCAGTGTGCAAAATAACCATGACCCACCCGGTGTCGTGTTAACTTGGTCCCGTTGACGTGTATTGATATCGTTATATTTTCTTGAACGCTTTGTTCATTTTTTAAAACTTTAAAATTTATAATTAAAAAAAGAGGTGGGGACAAAAAATAAATTGAAAAAAAAACCCAAAAACAAAACATCTGATGATACTTCGCTTTTAGTAGGACGAGATATAAGCAGACATTGAAATTGCAGATTGAATCTCCGGACTGTCAAGGATTACTCAGACCTTACAACATTTACACAAAATATTAGGAACGTTTGCAGTAAACATAATTTTGGTTGTAAATATGTAACATTTATGAGGATACGGATATCTTTACTTAGATGTTTATAAATTGTACACTCTTCAGTTATTAACAATGAAATATTTTAAATTACAAAATTGTACTTGAATTAAAAGAAAATTAATTACAATATAATACATATTACTTATTACACACTACTTGTTGTCGTCAATTTTGACGGCAAGTGTACACTAGTATAAAAATAATCAGCAAAGTGCTTCCCACGCCAATGTCAGAAAGAGGCAGGCTTACAAAAATTCATATGGCAAAATTCAATAAACCTACTCGGCAAACATATAACACTGCATTGCAAACATTGTTAACAGACATATCACTGGAAAACATCATAAAAGTAAATAATATCATATTTACAAGAGCTTTTGCAGCTGTTGTAAAAACAAGTGTCAAGACAAGTAAAAGATTAAACAACCGACAAAAAGAGCCCACTTTAAGGCAAAAATCCAGAAATTGAGGAAATCAGATGTGAACTATCGACATTACATGAAATTTCAATAAATTCAAATGTTTGAACACCGAAAAGCAAGAAGATTAAGCGGAAATATAAAATTAAACCAGTAAATGAAATTCCACCAGTCAAGGAAATACTTAAACAGAAATTGTAATTAAAGGCACAGAGAACAAGACGTTGTGGGTTCGATCAACAGATTAAAATATTCCAAACGGACCACAAGAAGTTTTACAGAAAAAATTGGTAAAGCTGTTATAGAACTGAAAAAGCCAACATCTACTGAAGAAGTGCAAACATTTTGGGAGAATATTTAGAGCAACCCAAATGAATATAATTCCAGTGCAGAGGGGACCAAAAGAGAGCAAGAAAGAATGAAGGATAAACCTGTGAAAGAATGGAAAAATATAACCAAGAATAATGTTAGGCAAATGGAAATCCCAAGGAAATGATAAGATGCCCAATATTTGGCTCTATCATGAATCCATAAAAATCTTGCACAAACTTTATCAATGCTAATTAAGGACCCTAATGAAATCCCAGAATGCATCACTGAAGGTATTACATATCTCCTACCAAAAATGAGTGAAAAAATGATCCGAAAAATTATAGGCCACTAACATGTCTGTCCACCACATATAAATTGACCGCGCCTATCCTGATGAACTATACTTACTCTTTTCTCAGTGAAACCAACATTTCTCCTCCGAAACAGCTAGGATCTTGAAGAGGTTCATATGATTGCAAAGATCAACTACTAACAAAAAATTATCATGAAAATCTACAGGTAAAAAGCTAGAAATCTCAGCGTAGTTTGGATGGGTTACCGTAAAGCCTTTAATAGTATACTACAGTCTTGGATCCTTAGCTTTGGAAATATACAAAGTCTCCTTGGTTATAGTAAATTTCGTTAAATACAACATGAAATGGTGAAAAACCACATTATACTTATAGCACACTAAAGGTACTGTTAGTTCCAATTGTTTGAATATCCGAAACGGAATCTTCCAAGTAGACTCCCTGTCACCCATTTTGTTCTTTCGGTCTTTAACCCCCCTAATCTATGGACCACTATGGATAAAAATAAAAAGAAAGTGTTTAATCATTTATTTTTCATGGATGATATCAAACATTTTGCCAAAGACGATATTGAGTTGAAGGATATCTTCAATACTGTAAAATGTTTCAGTGAGGACATCGGTATAGATTTCGGGTTAGATAAATGTGTAAAAGTAACATTCAAGGAAGGGAGAATTACAGAAACACACTCAATAGAACTGGATTTTTGTTTAGGGAACTGGAACAAGAAGAAGCCTATGAATACCTAGGAGTCGGCCAAGGAGATGGAATACAGCATACCCAAATTCCTCATTGGGTGTCCCATACCTTCGGCCTTGTGCCACGTCTAAGCTACGCTTAGAAAATCAATACAGCGTACCCAAATGAAGAAGAATATAGGAAACCAATACTACAGACGTGTGCGTCTGGTGTTAAATACAGAGTTGAATTCACGAAACAGAATATCAGCTATAAACAGTTTGGCTGTCCCTGTGGTACAAAACAGTTTCAATATCCTTAACTCGACCATAGCTGACATTAAGCAAATGGATACTAAAACGAGAAAGCTCCTCACTTGCCACTGTATGTATTATTCTAAAGCTGATGTTGATTGTATGTGTCCAGACACGAAGGAAGCAGTATACCTCCAGAAGACTGGATGATGATCTTTGTCAAAGAACATGAAAGAAATAAGAAACTTTATTCAATAATAAAGGAAGCCAACAAATTGAAGTGTGTAAATAAATAGCAATAGGTCTATACTGCAGCGACAAAGAACCTAAAAAGAAAGTAAAAGTAAAGGCGTCGGACCAAATTCAGAAACGATGGCAAGATAAGCCTCTTCATAGTGAAAACTCTGTTCGTACCAAACAATCTGATGTAGACAAATCCCATACCTATAATGGTTACGTAGTACATAGTTAAAACATGAAGCCATAGGATTTATTCTTGTTGCACAGGATCAATGCTTGCTAACTCGAAATTACCAAGCACACATACTGAAAAATTGTGTTAACTGGAGATGCCTATTCTTTGATAAAACAATTAACCATTTTGTAACAGATTGCACGGTGTTAGCACCCATTGAATATAAAACTCGGCATGATAGAGCGGGCCAATATCTTCATTGGAAAACATGCCACTTTTACGGGAAGGAGACCGAAAAAAAAAAAAAGAACTGGCATGAACATCACCCAGACACAGTCGCAGAGATAGGACATGTAACAATTTCATGGAACGTTGCAATACACACATACAATCAATGCTAAACGTCAAGATATCGTGATTAAAGACCCGAAAAACAGAATGTGATTTTTATTGACATGGTAAGATTGCAGTATGTCTGAATATTTTCAAAATATAAGGATCTTGAAGTGGAAATCTAAAAAAATGTGGCAGATGAGGACATCAATAATTCCAGTTGTAGTTGGAGCCCTCGGATTGATTGGAAAAGGTTCCGATAGATTCATTGAAGGAATTCCTGGTACCGCATGCCTTAAAGAAAAAAAAAAACATTGTACTCGCAAGTACAGCTCACACATTACGAAGAGATCTATGTAAACTATAGGCTATCTCAGGTATTAGATAAGAATGATCAGTGGAAAATGTCATGGAGCCATTTCTGATCTTAGGTCTCGGGTTGGGACCCGGATAGAAATGTGTATACAACAGAAATCAAAGAAAAAATAATAATAATAATAATAATAATAATAATAAAATTCTTATTACATATTATTATTATATATTGTATAATGATGATGATAATTCTTATTTTAATTATATTTTTAATTATAGAAGTTGTGTAAATTTAAATATTTGCGCAATTTTAAATATTTATAATTTTGTAACTATACACGATAGAATTAGTCTGTAAAAAACATAAGAAAAGAGAAATTTTTAAAAAATTTTTTATATTGTCTTACGGATGTGTATCTAAAAAGAAATGCAGATGGATCAGCCAATCGTTACTAATAATTTACCCTCCCGCGTCGGTTAGAGACGATGCTTAGTCTCTGCAGAAAAACAGAGCCAGTGCGTACCATGAACGCCCAGTTATGAAGAAAGAAAGTGCTTAGCAGCCTCCGCTATGAGATAGTAGGTGACGTTAAGCCGACCGGTGTTATCTAAGTGATTCTTTTGCTGGTCAACCGCTAAAGGCATATTTTCTGGGAAGAGGCAGATCTTGACACTACGCCGCGTTGAGCGCACAACGGGATTGCCGGGATTTACCAATGATATCTGTTCGTGTAACCCTGCGTCGTTTCAAATTCCTTCGTCCTTGTTTGTGTTTCTGGTATTTCGGTTGCGTTCATTGTGTGTACCATGGAGTAGCAACCCCTTGGTCATCTCCTTAAACAATTCGCAGCTAAGTCTTTTATACTCAAAGACCTTTCTTCTTATCACGTCCTCTTCTGCAAAGATAGAATGCCTAGAAACCAGTTATGACTCGTCACCGAATGCCAGACAGACGCCTACCCAAACAAATCCTCTTCTCAGAGCTGGAACCTGTCAAGAGATCACGTGGAGCCCCACGTCATCGATTCAAGGATCATCTCAAAAATACCTTTGCTGAGGGCAGAAATCGATCCGATCAATTGGGAGACGGGAGCTGTAGAAAGAAGCAATTAGAGAAGAGTAGTCCACGAAAAAATAAAAACAAGAAAAAAACATAAAACAAATGGAAGAGAGACCAAAGAAAAGCCAGAACTCTCAATCCCCTGAACCTACCTACCCTAACATGCAGGAGCTGCGGACATCGCTTGAGAACCAGCACAGAACTCATTTCACACAGAAAGTAACCCCAATATTCGCCAATGACGGTCCACAGTGAAACACCTAGAATCGAAAAGACTAGCACACGTATCGGGGTGAAGGTTTCTATGGAACTATCCATACTTTTCGAGAGATTTCTCTTCAGTCTTATGAAATACGAGTTGCGATTCTTCTAGGCTTTTTGCCAAACAAGGCTGAGAGAACAGTCTACCCTACGATTTAATCCACAGCTGGGCAATTTTAGGCCTTAGTACATAAGCACGGACTTGGACTCTCGACTTTAAACTGGCCTTGAGTCATATCCCGTCACCATGGTAGGACGAGTAACTACCAAGTGTAGTATTTGTTCTTCTCACCTCTAATAGTAATTTTAATATTGACTGCTGCTTTATAAGGAAACATACTTAATTCATTGACCGAACAACCAGTGCCGTCGTCGGTTGAAATTTATAAAATCTTTCTCGTAAAACATTTTTTTTTCCAGGAAAATAGGTTTCTAAAGTCCAGTAACTGTTATCGTTCTTTCCAATATTCATGAGGGGTTTCCTTCCTAACCTTTTGTTTGCAGCAGTGTGGAATAACAACATCCGGCTAATATCATTATTTTCTCTTCTAGTTACATGTGCTCTCCATTTTAATAATCGATGTTGTGGAATGACCTCAACTGATGGCAAGTAATGATCCTGTAGCGCCAGTCCACAAGAATTAAAGAAGGATAGTTCTTGCTAAACCTACAGGCTTCAATTGCTCGACGTATAGTGTTGCATATAAAGAGCAATAACGTTGATATATCTGACGTACTGTTGTATATATTAAGAAACACCAACAAAAATGAAAGATAATGAAATTCAATGGCTAAACTATTCATAATAAATAAAGCGAATATTGATACGGATTAATACTTTTTCTTTTGACAACCAGCCAAAAACTTAGCCGTCCTGGGTATGACGATAAACTACATCCGGCAGCAAGGCCCCTGATTGGGAGGTTTTCAGGGGCGTGGAACTACCTCTTACTTGCTGCTTTTCCTAGGTCCGTCCAGATCCGGGTGGTAGCACCTGTTATGATCCCAGATATAAGCAAATAGTTAACCCCAAAATTGGGATCAAAACACTATGAACCCTACACGCAAGCCACCAATCTGCCACTAGCGTTTACTACTGGTGGCCCGCTGTCGAATCGCTGGTGTGTTTGTCTCGGCAATGTTAGCAGTGGCGGACCGCTAGAGGCCCACCGATGGGACGCCGATGTCCACCACCAGATGACGACTGGCTTTGCTATCGGCGGTCCGCCTACGGGCCACTAGCGGCTTGCGTGTAGGGAAAGTATAACAATAGATTTTTATAGTAAAGTACTAGCAATACATTTTTGAAAAAACAAATTACCGGCAATGCATTTGACTCTCGACAAAAACCCACTTTACAAAAATATGTCAATGAAACCTGATCTCCAAAATGATTTCTTACAAAGAATACATATTCTATTCATACAAATGTAGTCTAAAAATCTTATCGCCATTAAATAAACCATTGAGTTAAAAGAAAATAAACCAAACCAAGCCAAAGCAAAAACCTATGATGAAAGGCAAACATGATCTAAGAAACGACCTGCTATAAAAACGCATTCATCCCTACAAGAGTTCATTACAACGTTGTGCGTGTCTTAACGATATTTGAACGTCATAAATTTGCCGATGACATTAAAATATGACAGGGATGTTACGTTTGCAAATTAAGAAGACAAAAAGAAAGAGAAAACCTAAATAGAACGTTTTTCGTTTTCAGGCACACATGTAAGCCCAACTTGAAGAGCGGTTGGGTCAGAGAGAAGAGTTTTATTTTTTGCGCACTGTAGCAATTGCCATAAAAAAAAAGCAGTTATAACATTTTTCACGAAGATTGTTATTTTGTCCGTCAACCGAAGGACAATTAGAAAAGTAAAAGTGGCCATTGATGATAGGTAAACATTCATAAAAGAAGCCATGATAAGAGATATTAAGAGTTTTGTGAAGGACAATCGGGCAAAAAAGAGATGGGGAAGGAGGAGAACATTTTTTTCTTTCTCTATATCTCCTGTGTAGAAACGTATGAACCAACTGAACAATTATAAATAAAATTAAATTTTAAAATGCAATCTTTAAAATTTTCCCTCCTACGCTCTCTATAAATGTAGCACAAAATAATAAACGTAGCATTCGGTACATTGAAACGTTAAACAGTAAGATAGAGGTAATTTGTCTATCTTATAGTTTATCAATATATTATATCATATAGCGGGAGTAACAGCAGAATTGTTCAAATATTGTAAAAGCAAAATTGTCCATTTGTTAGATTAAGATTTGAACCGTTGCATCTTAGAAATGATTAAAGATATATTACTGGAATTATCCGAGGTTTTTATAACACTAATAGACTCAAAATAAAAATACTCTCGAAGCTTAAGAGAAAAATCGTGATGAAATCAATCATAAACGAAAATGACATGTTCATCATTAATTAATCATAGCTAAGGATAGGAAACTCGTGAAGGATTGAAATAAAGTTCATATATATATATATATATATATATATATATATATATATATATATTTTTTTTTTTTTTTCCAGGATCATTTTCGAACTTATATTATTCAGGAAAATTTTCCAATTTCTTCGCCATCTCTAACTTCTAACTTTCTGTACTGGAGTAACAAGTTTCCAGTGAGATTTCATTTTCAAGTCTTTTTTTCACTGCTATTTGGACTGTCATAGCTGAAACTCCTCACTCACATGCCAAACGTCCTACGGATAGAGTTGGATATTTTCTAATTAATCTCTTTATTTTTAAGTTGTAATGATGATCCCTCTTCCTTTTGTGACTTTTTGATCAAGTTTTCCTCTTTACTGTTCGCTCTTTCTTAAACTTATTCACCATTTTCTTGATGTTTTTTTTTTAATGTACTTTAAAGATGGAAGCCAGAGTATGAATATTGGTACCATTACTGAAGGCCTGTATGATCCTTTTCCTATCACATTTGGTCATTTGGGAAAACTGGGCTGACGCAAAACGATTTTAAACAGTTCTCTTCCTAACTAAATAAGCCGAAGGTTTTTTTTTTAATGATTCTTACAAGTGGGTGTCAATGTGGTTAAGCAACTTATCTGAATACACGAAAAAACTCAATTATTTTTTAGTATTTTTTGGGATATTAAACATTTTTCTAGATGGAATGCTGTTATATATATATATATATATATATATATATATATATATATATATATATATCAATATATAATATCAATAATATTCAGACCCAGCAAGCATTCCCTCTGAAGCATTCCCAAAGAGAAGGCTTGCTGGGTCTGAATATTATTGGACTCTAGTTTCTTGAAATTCATAATTTTTCCCCCATTCGATTACATTCGTTAATTAAAAATTAATTTACACGTTTTTTTTAAATTCCCAGAATAAAAAAAAAACTTGATAAGTCCTGGGACGAAACCGGTTGTTTTTATTTTAGCTTTTGTTTTTTTAAAAAATGCGTTTTTAAATGCGTTATAAATATTATATCTTTTTATATCTAATATATATATATATATATATATATATATATATATATATATATATATATATATATATATATATATATATATCGGTTTCTACCGCCGGATAGTCCTATATATAGTAATAGCCGATTTACATAGTAACGATTCCCAAGTCTTAGGCTCGATGTTGAGCTGTGTCAGGGATGTTTTCAACTGATCTATGAAGCGTCGTCTTGGGCCTCCGCGTAGCCTCTTGTCGCTGGCGAGTTCTCCAAACAGGATGATATGCGGGAGTTGAATGGGACTCATTCTGGATACGTGACCCGCTCAGCAGAGGCGATGTTGATTGATGGTAGACCCGATACTAGGAATATATATACTATATATATATATATATATATAAGCAACTCCGGTCGTCAGCTTTAACATTGACACACGTCGATGAATTCTCTTACCTTACATCTCGAATAATGTCACCTGTGAGACAGACGTTGACAAAAAGACCAAAGCGGCTGATACTACGTATGAAACACACTCACATCGGGTCTTCAAAAATCAATATCTTATCAAAAAAAAAAAGGAAAATCATGGCCTTCCAGTCCGTGATTATCACTACCCTTCTGTACGCTTGCGAGACTTGTATCGTCGGGACATCAAACGTCTAGAGGGGTTCCAGCAAACGAAGCTTTGAAGAATAGTTAGCATCATTTGGGAGGACTGCATCTCCAACAAGAGAAGACATCGTTCCTAGTATTTCTATGCTCAGACAAGCAAAGAAATGAATATAATATGGAAATTAGTAACACGGAGGGCTAGAGAAGAGCAATAATAACAACAAAATTGTAATATGAGCTCTGGTAATAAATGCTCTGGTAATAAATAGTTACCGAGATATTAGGCTTATAGGTCCCAAAAATTTATACACTGATGTTCTCAAGGACACATGGCCCAGTGGATATAAGCGTTGGTTTGATCCAGTGATTTGACCCAAAGAGTTATGAGTTCAATGAAATGAAGTCACAATGAGTGATGAACAAACACATAAAGAATTGACTTAAAGGGAGATAACTGAGACATCCGCATGGTACGTGCTACTAGAATAGAACAATTTTCTCTGGTGGACGAAATAAAGGGTTCAGTTCGAAATTGCAGTCACCTGAAGAAGGAGAGTAAAAGACCGAAACGTCGTGAATATGATAATAAAGATGAAGACAACAGTCCGAACAATGTAAATAAATCAAGTGTTAGATTAATAAAGACAAGAAATTGTGCCGATTCATGATTCTCTTCGACGATATGGTACGTAACAGAAATATTTAAGTCAATTTAATCTAATAAGATCATTAAGCAAAATAAAATATTTGAGAACGGAGTATGTATTGGGCGTATGATGCTATGTATTGGAACATCATCATTATCATGAGAGCTGTTTCGACTGGAAGGCACATTGCAGATCAGTGTCGTTTCCCATCTTCAGTAACTTTGTAAATACCTATTATCAGTTCTCACCAAACATTCCTGACTAACTCATGAAAGTTTAGCATGTCTTCCAAGCTCTTCAAAGTTTTTACAGGTAATGATAGAAGGTAATGATAGAATTTTATTGATAGTTCTTTCAATTGTATTTTTTAATATCTATAGTATGAGTGTTCGTCCGGTGTGTATGGATTTTATTCTTCCATTTGGCATTGATGACAAAACTATTTTCATAATATTTAATGTTTTCAAAGTTATTAACTTGTGCTATCAAAAACCGATATTAATATCAAGTCCTTTGATTTTGGTTTCTTGGACACAATATACACTAAATAGTTCAAAAGTTTGAGACTACCCCTAGTAATCTTTTAAAATTGGCCCCAAAAGTAGTTGTATTTTAAAGAAGAGAAAACTCTTATATATGGTTAAAAAATATGAGACATGATTTTTTATTAGAAATTTTATTATGACAAAAATAAAAAAAAACGCATTTTATGACTAAATTTTGCTCTCTTCAAAATATCCTGCTTTAGCCTTTATTACTGCAGCACATATTTTTAGCATTCGTTGCAAAAGTTTCTCAAAGTATACGTTTGATAATTAATTCAATTCCTTTTTCAATGACTTTCAATGACTCTTTTTCAAAGAGTTCTTTTTCATTTTCTTCACTCTTCTGTCAAGTAATCTTATACCGTTTCTGGGGTGTCTTCAAACTTTTGAACTGTAGTATATATCTATAACTATCTACGCCCCGAGTCAATATTCCTGCTTTTCTTTTTTCACAAGTCCTCTAAAATCAAATGTCCCAATCGTAATATTTTTCTATGCAAGAGAAGGAATTTACAGTTTTAAATAAGAAGTTGCCAAAATTTACTTCGCCCAAATATTGGAACATACCTCATTTTCCGTGTGTTGTGTTTGCGTTCCTAAAAAATGCGCATGCGTTATACGTGAATGTAAGTGCACAAGCCAGTTTTCACAATGGTGATATGAGTGTACTTATATCTTTGGACAGGAGAATAAGATGTGCGAAGCACACTTGGTTTTTAAAAGTAATAGCAATAAATCATGCAGTATAAAATCAGTTCGGAGTTTCTTTTTCACCCTGATGATCTGACATGATACATTGCGTGGGTTTTATTAGCGCATCTCGAAATGCGTCTCTTTTTTTTAAAAAAAAACTTACTTTTTTAAACACACCTCTTAAAAAAATACTTTGTATTGAATTGCTGAGTTGGAACAGAACGCGTAACAAGCAAAACAAAATAATGTTTCTGAAACTAAAGAAATACATAAAAGTGACAGTAGTGCCGGTCATTATCATAACACCGGGAATAGACCAAAAAAAAAAAAAAAAGTAAAGTATGTTGAACGCTTTCCGCCTTCGGAAGCTGGCGAACTCGCGTGAGTTTTTTCTCCACGTTTTAAAAAGAATTTTTTTTTTATTTTTCGGCCTGCTGGGGATTATAGATATTTTTTTTTATCGAGACATCATCCCTGTATAGATTGCTGTCCAATGCTAAGGAGATTCCCTCTGCCCACTAGGTGAGGATTTATCACTTCAAGCTAACAAAACATTGACAACTTCCGAACAAAATTTAACTCACAATACTTGGGTTAAATGCAACCACTGACGGCCACCGAATCGTACCACCTACGCAATTTCACTCAAATGAATCTCTTTGACAAGGTGTGGTGCAAAGATTTGCTACTCAAGTTCTCCAACTATGGAATCACTGGCAGAGTGTTCTCAGTTATAAAGTCCTTCCTAACAGGTTGGTCCCTCAAGGTAATTTTTAACGACCAGTCCTCCGGGGCCCTGGCGTTCAACGCAGGCGTCCATCAGGGGTCACTTCTAGGACCAACCCGGTTTTTGATTTACATTAATGATCCGCTTAAGAATATAGTCAGATCATTTCTAAATATCTGATGCTGATGATACAGAGATATACTAGTGCACCTATTGATGATCAGCATTGGGAGCTGATCTCTTATCCGATATATTAGTGCACCTATTGATGATCAGCATTGACAGCTGATCTCTTATTCGATATACTAGTGCACCTATTGATGATCAGCATTGGCAGCTGATCTCTTATCCGATATATTAGTGCACCTATTGATGATCAGCATTGGCAGCTGATCTCTTATCCGATATACTAGTGCACCTATTGATGATCAGCATTGGCAGCTGATCTCTTATCCGATATATTAGTGCACCTATTGATGATCAGCATTGGCAGCTGATCTCTTATCCGATATACTAGTGCGCCTATTGATGATCAGCATTGGCAGCTGATCTCTTATCCGATATAGCACTCAGTACGCGAAAGACTACCTGATTATTTTCAATACCTTAAAAACCAAACTAGATACATTCCATAATCGCTGATCGGACACCAAACTACCAGTAACGATGAACGGTTGTCCTCGCTTTTGGGCCTTAAACACACATCAGGCCTGAAATGGAACTCGTACATGCGATCCATCACTAATGATGCAGGAAAAATGGTCGACTTCCTGTACATCTCTAGTAAGTACCTAACTCGTCATGCAATCCTCTAACTTTAGAAGAGCCAGATCAGGTCGAGAATGGAGTATTGTTGTCATATTTGGGCGGGGGATGTTCAATCCTCACTTTCCAGTCTCGATACAGTTCAAAAGCATCTCTGAGTCCTTGGGGGTGACAAATTATTTCCCTGCCTCCAACCTCTCTCTCACAGGCGGGATGTGTAAAGTGTATCACTTCTCTATACCTACTTCCATGTAAAGTGTTCGGACGAACGACATTCCTTGGTTCTGCCAGGTGTAAACTTCATGGCTAGGACCCGCCATGCCACTTACATTGCAGCAAACCATCTACATTCCATCAGTGAGGAGAAAGTTCCGCTCGAACAGCTTCTTCCCGCGAATCACTGCTCTGTGGAATCGTCTTCCCAAGAGGATGTTTCTCCCGTTCACTATAAAATTAATCTGTTCAAATCCACAGTTTAACCGACATCTTCCCCACCTCTCCGCATAAACTCTGCCTCTTACACTTAACTCTCTACATCGTGTGATCCCCGGCCCTTGTATAGGATGAACCTCACTGTACCCCCCAAATACAGAAAACAACCCCCACCAAAAAAAAAAGAAGAAACAACCCCCAAACAGAACCCCCCAAACCCAGAAAACCCCCCACCAAAAAAACAGACCCCCCGAAAAAAAAAAAAAAAACAAAAAACAAATGACGAATGCTGTTTATATAAAAAAACACTCCCCGTTATATATTGACGCGCGAAGACTTGAGTGCCTGTATCAGTCGTGGAGGTACCCTCCGAAATACCTCCGAGTAAAATGTTCTGACATAAGACGTCACAAGCTGAAAATTTGTTTGTGACGTCTACTCGCCCTACAGTCACTCTGTGCCTCAGTACTACCTGCTCCATAGTCGGGTCACCGGTTCTCCTTGCCAGTTTTTTTTGGGGGGGGGCATGATTAAAAACAGGACCTGTTAAAATGTAGATAAACCTTCTTGTGCGTCAACGGCCATCTGGGCTCTATAGTTATGTATGCAGCCAGAGAGGTGATGAGACAACATCGCCGGGATAGGAATCCCAGGCGGAAGTCAACGGCCAGGGCGGATGATTCCCAGATGGAACGAACGGCCAGGCATCCGTAATCAAGGCGAGTCTTCAAGTTGGAGGCTGCGGTTTGACCAGAAGAGGGATAGACTCCGCTAGGTCGAACTTATACATGCTACGCATTCAATGAATACCTCTCCGGCTTTCAACCCAAATACGTGGAGGGAACTGATCAGCGACCGGATGGCACGTTTGTTATGATTGCTTTAACTATTCGGTCAGCAATACTGAAAAGAGTGCCGCGGTGGAGAGAAAAAGTGAGAGAGCGATGCAAGATCAGATAGGGGGAAAGAAGAAGAAGACCAAGAAGAAGAAAAAATATAAGGAAGAGGAGAAAAGAGGAACAGGAAAGATGAAAGAGAGATGGAAATATATGTGGAGAGAAGAGAAGAGGAGATGCAAGGAGAAAAAGAAAAAGAAAAAAAGCAGGAAGGGAAAAATAGACGAGAGAGGGGGAGAAGCAAGAATACAAGGAAGAAGAAAAAGAAGGTGTAAAATAGAGGAGAAAGGGGAGATACAAAGAAGAACAAGAAGAAGAGAAAGAGGGGTAAACAAGAGGAGAGAGAGAGAGAGAGAGGGTGATGCAAGAAGAAGACTAAGAATCAGGAGGGTGAAAATAGAGAAGCAGTAAAAGAAAGATAGGAATATGAGAGAGAGAGAGAGAGAGAGAGTGAGAGAGAGAAAAGGGACGGGGAAGATGCAAATAAAAAAAGAATAAGAGTATTGTGGATAAAGACAAGCGACTCTACACTTAATTGTTGAACATAGACTCGACCATCGGCTATGAGTAGAGCGCTAGCTCATCGGAACGGTTGTCGCTATGTTATTCCCTATGACAGTCTTATTAATCTATATCTCATGTGTGATTAAAGCAGACGAAGCAAAGGAAATGCAGACAACCATGAAGAGGGAAAAAAAGAGAAAAGGAAAGGAAAAAATGACAAAATGAGAGCGAGAAAGAGAGAGAGAGAAAGAGAGAGAAAAAGAGAGAGACAGAAAGACAAAGAATGAAAAATACGATCACGTTTTTTTGAGTCTGTCTATATTTCTGAGATGAGGTATTATGTACATTATTTACATTATTCGGACTATTGTCCCCATCTTTGTCGCAAATATTTATCACAACGTTTCGGCCGTTGTACGCTCCGGCCTTCTTCAGGTGGTTGGAATGTCGAACTGAACCCTTTATTCCGCTCATCGGGGTAGACTGTTCTAGTTCCACGCGCCATATTTAATGGATGTCAGTTATCAGTTATCTCCTGTTAATTTCCCTCTGAAAGTTCTCCACTGTGCCATGTGCCCTCAAGGATATGAAGGTATTGGTTAGATCCAGTGACAGGACCCAAAGAGTGTGAGTTCAATACCCGGTTAAGGCAGTGAAAGTATTTTTGATATACCATATATATATATATATATATATATATATATATATATATATATATATATATATATATATGAAGGATTCAACGTATGAGGTTCCAACAACCACGAAATAATTATCTGCATGACTATGACGGGCATGATTTTTGAGACCGGCTCGAGAATTGCACAAAAGACCACAAACAGTACAGGAGAATGTATTGTATCCAAGTGCAGCAGGAACACTGTTAGATGTCTTATTTTGCTATATATATATATATATATATATTATGAAATGGACAAAGCCCGACAATTATTTTAAGACATTTTTATGTTTATACATTTTTTTTTATAGTTACAAATATTTAAGTAAATGTTCTGTTTATGATAAACAGTATTAAACAACATTTACCGGCCTGAATATCCGAGAAATTTTTACAGAAAATATCCGTCCCCACACAGGATTCGAACCTGTATCCTATACAGAGCCGTCATTTAGCGTGACGTGCCTTAACCGATTTGGCCACAGAGGAGCGTTAGCAAGGTCGAATTTACTTTATTTGAACTTCAGTCTTCTATGAATTTCTCACGTACATTGATATCTGCTCATGGCGTATCAAATGTAAACAAATGACATCACACATAAAAATATCTTAAAATAATTGTCGGACTTTGTCCATTTCATAATGTGTGACGTCATTTGTTTACATTTGATACGCCATCAGCAGATAGTGTATATTCATGTGGCTGGTGATAGCTTGTGAATCCAAATTCTACTATGGATTTGAACGTCGGAAAATTCGTTTGATGGAGCCGACTCAACTGATCCCGGGTGAATGCCATAACAAGTACTTGTAAGTAAGTATATATACTATACCCGGTGTAACAGTAACATTGTCCACATTGTGTAACAGCAAAATTGTCCAATTCTTAGATTAAGATTTGAACAATTGCATTTTAGAAATGATTAAAGATATCTTACTGGAATTCTCCGAGATTTTCATTACACTATTGGAGTTAACTTTAAAAAAGATGAATGTAAATCTACTCTCAAGCTTAAAAGAATATTTGTGATGAAATCGTATACAAACGAAAAGGATATGTTCATCATTAATTAAGCATAGATAAGTATCAAAGCTCATGAAGGATTGATATAAAATATATATATATATATATATATATATATATATATATATATATATATATATATATATATATATATATATATATTCCAGAATCATTTTCTTCGTCCTCTCTAACCTTCTAACTTTATGTTATAGAGTAACAAGTTGCCTCACACATTTCACATACGATTTCATTTTCAAATCTTTTTTCACTGCTCTTTCGACTGTCATAGCTGAAACTTCTCTCTCACGTGTCAAATGTCTTATGAATTGTGTTGGATCTTTTCTAATTGATTTCTTTAGTTCTAAATTGTAATGTTGACCCCTCTTGCTGTTGTGACCTCCTGATCCAGTTTTCTTCTCTACTGTTCCCTCTTTTTAAAACTTATTCGTTGTTCTCTTGATGGTTCTTGAATGAGCATTGAAAATAGAAGGCAGAGTATGAATGCATTTAGCTCTAAGCTGAAATGTTTATCCATCTTGCTGCTGTGACCTCTTGATCCAGTTGTACATTCTACTATTCCATCCTTTTTAAAAGTATTCACCATTGTCTTGGCACTTCTTAAATGGACTATGAAGATGGAAGTCTGAGTATGAATGTTGGTACCATTACTGAAGGCCTGAATGATTTTTTTCCTATCACCATTGTTCAGTTGGGAAGACATAGTGGGGTTAACAGAAAATGATTTTAACCTGTTTTAAATCAAAGGGTTTTTCAGTATTTTAAACGAAAATTGTTGTCAAGATGGCTAAACATCTTATCTGAAAACCTGGAAAAAAGAAACACAGTTTAGTGTTTTTTTAGACATTTTGTGGGAGGAACAATTAACTAATGTTGTTACACGATTTGAACAATTTTGCTGTCACACCCAGTATATAGCGCATCTCTTTTTCTCTCTTTCCCCTTTCTCTTTCCCTCTCTCTCTCTTTATATATATATATATATATATATATATATATAAAGACAAAAATATTTGCATTATCTCTCTCTCTCTCCGTTTCTATATTTCTCTATAAACATATATATAGAGAGGAGATAGATAGATAGATAGATAGATAGATAGATAGATGCCGCTGTAATGCAAATCTTCTCTACTGTACTTCGCTGGATTTCTATAATCGCCTTTAGATACGAGAAGAATAACATGCGTAAATTAGGGAGATAATTACTATTTTATTTA
This sequence comes from Acanthosepion pharaonis, assembly GCA_903632075.3. NCBI lineage: Eukaryota > Metazoa > Mollusca > Cephalopoda > Sepiida > Sepiidae > Acanthosepion > Acanthosepion pharaonis. The sequence continues at coordinate 4,116,473 of CAHIKZ030000779.1, read as the reverse complement.
AAATAGCGCAGACACACACAGACACACAGACACAGACACACACACGCACACAGACACACATAAACACAGACCATATATTTTCCTCTATTTACCATACGCACTCCCACTCTAATTGCATTTCATTGTCGCAAAGAAGCAGTTTCAGTGGCGTTCACAAATTCAGTGAATTTACATTGGCGCGAAACGAAGCCTTAACGTCTCTCCGTGAACTACAAGACATTAGCTAATGTCGTCTGCTTCTACCTCAGTCGCAACTCTTATTTCATTACCTGCTTGCCATCCATTACTTGTCTTTCGTTCATAAATAAGAATCGCTACGGATTCGTTCTTTCCAAAGCAGCGACCTAACTTGCAGATTGCGAAACGGTCCAGTCGGGTTAACTGACCTTGATGAAAAGGAATGCGTGGGTGGATGATGTTTTTAGCTCATTTCAGCTTAAACATTGGTTTTTGAAGCCTATTTTCTACAGATTCACCCACTTTGAATTCTACATTTTATATTAATGGTAAATAGCCTCTCGTGTCGCTTTCTTTCTTATTTATTTCTTACTTTTTTCTTACATTTTGTTCTTTGTGGCTTATTATTTTCGAAATGTTCTATCTCTTCTGTCTTTCTTCATTTTTTTTTTCAATAAACTTTTCTTTTCCATTTCACACTCTCGTGTTCTTTCGTTGATTTCTGTCTTATGTTCTTTACACCTCTGGCGTCTGTTCCTTCTTATTTTTCTTTCTTTCTTCTGATAGTTCATCGTTTCTTTCACGTCTATTTTCGTTTCACCTAGAATAGGGTTATTTCTTTTTTTTTCTCGTCTATTCTTTTTCTTTCTGCCTTTCTTTCTTTTTTAGTTGGTTCTTCCTCCCGTGATTTTTCTTTCTTTCTTTTTTTCTCTTTTTCTTTTGTTTTAACGTTTCACGTCCTTGCTTTATTTTTTCTTCTATTTTTCTTTCTTTCTTTTTCAGTTGCTTCTTCCTCTCATATGTTTTCTTTCTTTTTCCTTCTTTCTTTTTCTTTTGTTTTAACCTTTCACGTCCTTTCTTTATTTTTCCTGTCTATTCTTTCTTTCTTTCTTTCTTTCTTTCTTTCTTTCTTTCTTTCTTTTGCCGTTTCTTCCTTTCATATCTGTTCTTCCTTTTTCAGTTGTTTTTTCCTCTCATGTTTTTTCTTTCTTTCTTTTTCTCTCTTACCTTTGTTTTAAGATTTGACGTCCTTTCTTTTTTTTCGTCTATTCTTTTTCCTTTCTTTCTTTTTCTTTTTTCTTCTTTTAATTTTTCTTTCATTGCCTCTTAATCTTCTTTTGTCTTCGTTTATTTTCTTTTTCCTGTATTCTTTACTTTTTGTTTTTCTTATTTTTCTTATTTCTTTTGTTTGTTTGTTTCTTTTTGTTTGTTTTTCTTTCGTTTCGTCATTTTCTCAGTTAATCTTTTAATTTATCTTTTTTATTTTCTCTGTCGTATGTTTCTTCTTTTCATGTATTCTATATGTTTTCTCTTTTTTCTTTTATTGTTTTTTTTGTATTTTCCTTGATTTTTCCTTTTTTTCTTTGTGTTTTATATTTATTTTCTTTCTGCTGTTCGTCTAGTTATTTTTGCCGTCTTTTGTTTGTAACTTGGTATCTTTAATTCTTTCTGTCTTTGTATTTTCTATTTTTCTTTCTTTCTTTGCCTTTTCCTTCTTTCCGCTTTTGTTTGCATTTTCGTTTTTTCTTTACCTTTGTTTACTTTCTTTCTGTGTTTCTTTGCATTTTCTTTCTTTTTCCCTTTCTTTCTTTTTTCTTTCTTTCTTTTTTCTTTCTTTCTTTCTATTTTGTTTGTTTGTTTGCTTCTTTCTTTACCATTACTTACTTTCTTTTGTCTCTGTTGGCATTTTCTTTCTTTCTTTCATTCTTTCTTTCTTTCCTTCTTTCTTCACATTTTCTTTTTTCTTTCTTTCTTTGCTTTTTCCTTACTTTCTTTCTGTCTGTCTTTGCATTTCCTTTCTGACTTTTTGTTTTCTTTCTTTTTTTGCGTTTTGTTTCTTCCTTTTTTCTATCTTTCTTTGCGTTTTCTTTCTTTGTTGGCACTTCCTTCCTTCCTTCCTTCCTTCCTTCCTTCCTTCCTTCCTTCCTTCCTTTTTTTTGCGTTTTCTTACTTTCTTTCTGCCTTTGTTTCTTGAAAACTGTTCTTTTTTATTTATTGTGGTAAATTCGAATAGGGTTTAAATGGGGATGGGAAGTTTATATTGGACTTGTCTTCCAACTGAGGAGGATGTTCCAGCCTTGAAAATCAGCTTTCCCTGCCTTAATTGTGATCTGGATTTGAACTGGGTGAAATACACAACTACCTCAACTACGAGACAGGCGAAAAAAAAAAAGAAGACATATGTCAAATGAAATTCCTGTGGCACAAGATTTTAGATGGAGGGCACCCAGTGAAGATAACATCAGTAATTTACTTATCATCGTTCCATGGACGAAAATAAGATACTTGTTCATAAATGATTCAAAAAATAAAAATTAAATGAACAACACTTTGAGCAAGACATTTATTTCCGGAAATTCTTTTAACTAATGTTAGTCTGGCATAAGGTTTTAATTTTGAACACTTAATAAAGTTCGAAATAGGTATGGCTATAATCGTCTACGAGACGAGTTTGCTAAGTTTTACGTTACAGGAAAGCATTTTACATAATAGCCGTGATTTTTTTTTCATTTAATCTGTGATATTATTTTTCTTTCATTATTTTTTCTTTTGACCAATCTTTTTTTCCTTTATCTCTGGCTTCAATTATCTGATTTCTAATATCTGTTCGTTCATTTCTTTCGTCTTTACTTTTCTTTAGTAGGAATTTGTTTATATTTTAATCAATCAGTTGTTCATTTTTATTTTCCGTTCTTATTTCTTTCTATATTTTTCTCAGTATTGCGTTCCCTTCATTGTTTAACTACTTTTTTTTGCATTATCGTCTGTTTTTCTCTCTGTCACTCTGCGGGTGTTCATTATTGTTCTATCCGTATCGTCTATTTCTTCTGCATTTGTCTTCCATTTTCTTCAGATAATTCATTCGAATTATCCTCAGGCCTAAACGACATATATATATATATATATATATATATATATATATATATATATATATATATATATTTATTGGATTCTTTTTTTTTTTTCTCTTTTCTACCGCGTCTTAAACATTTTTTTTCTCTCCAATCTCCCGTCGACATTTAATGGAAGGGATACTTCTCTATGATGTCATTGATGACGTATGTACTCTGATTCCGTACATTTATTATAAAATTCTTTTCTCTTCTCTTCTTGACTTTAAAAAATCATTTCACCCAAGCAAGGCGATAATGCACCTAAGACGCAAAGGGATCAGTTAGGTGCTATACATGATACACGCTTTCGATTCATGACTGACTAGGCAGAAGGTATTCCCGCAGTAAGTTATTATTTTTTCGCGGTAGACTTATTGCCAACCCAGGCTGTAGGAGGCAGTCTGCTCTGCTATTTAACCCATAGCTGGCGGGGTAAAGAGATAATTTCATACCTTTCCCAAGGATATTTGCTTGTAAGTGAATGTAACGAACCCTCAAGGAGTTACTGGGATTGAAAGAGAATGTAAAGACCTTAGCAAAGAGAAAGGACAATAAAATTCAGGAAGGCAGGGAATAGCGATTGACATTGTATTTACATTTGTGAAAATCGTAAGTGCTAGGGAATTAAGAAGTTTAACAAGCAAGAAGTGCAAGAAAAGAAAATATTAGAAAAGAACATACGGTCGCATAAAACTAGTACACCAGTAAAACGTTGAGATCTTATTGCGAATCTAGTAGTATATTTAAATTCATGCAGTTCGTTTTCTTTTGCTTAACAGCATATCAAGTGCTTCATGGGTCATTTAATACTGAAATTTTATTTTCTTGGGAGCGATGAAATAATAAAAATATGATATATGTTATTCTGCTTTCACAATTGAATACATGGTAGATGATACTCAGCTTTTGTGCATATAGATGGTTGTATATTTTATGTTGTAGTTTTGTTGTAGTTACGTATTGGAATACAGGCTGATTTCTTTAACAAATTCTAGATTATTATGTGGATTAATGTAATGAAAGAGTGCTCTCATACTGGTTCTTTGGATGATTGTTTAACGGCATATCAATCTGTAGGGGTTATTTAATGCCGAAATCTAAATATTGTGAACACAATTTCTCGTCTGCGTCCATCTATACTATGAATCAACCATCCTTTCTGGCATGGAATATTGCTGTCATATATAGTCTGGCGTCCCCGCGCACCTCTTGAGGTCCTCGACAAAATCCAGAGACGAATATGCAAGATGATAGCTCCTGATCTGGCATCTAGTCTACAATCGCTATGCCATAGACGTGCCTTGACTTCCCTCTTCTCTTCTACAATATTTTCATGGCAACTGTTCCGACCAACTACTTTCGCTGGTTTCCAGACTGCATACATTCAAGCGAGCTACCAGACTGGCATCTCGGTCCCACTCTTTCACTATCAAAACGGTTAAATGTAACCGTCTCTTCTACTCAAACAGCTTCTTCTCTCGCACTTCTAGTCTGTGGGACACTTTTCCCCTTACTACTTTCCCCGATGACTATAATCTCCAAATATTAAAGTGTAATATCAATCGACATCTGACACCATGTGCTTCTTCCCCGCCCTTTTCTTTAGCCTTTCCTCAGACATGCGTCTTTACTTTTGTTATTTTCTTATAAATATGCATTGTTGGCAATTTAACTATAAAATTGTTGTAGAGTAGTTTTCACAGTGGAGGCTTGTATTTCGCTAAGTCGGTCCTAAAAGGGTCCAACGTACAAAACGTTAGGAACTTGCAATAATAATAGTTAATGACGCAGCAGTCTAGTTGTGGTAGATTGATACTTCAATGTCCGACATCGACTGACTCACTCAACTCCACTGAGCCCAACTGGCGATCGCTACTACTACTACTACTACTTATTATGTGTGGGAAAGTCTATTACAATAGAATAGATAATGTTCTAGTATAACAAAAATGTATTTTCATAGTGTTTTGTTTTTGTTTGGGATTTCACTTTTTTCCCATAGTTCAGAGCCGAACAGGTGCTATATGTATTGCTGAGTTTTTTACTATAAAAATCTATTTTTATATTTTCATAATGGTTTGAACCCACGTTGGAGATTAACAACTTGCCCATAACTGGGACCATAACAGGTGCTACTACCCCGGATTTGGGTGAACCTGCGAACAACTGCAATTAAGAGGTGGTTCTACGCTCAACAAAACCTCTAATCTCTTGATCATAGGCCTTGCTGCCGGATGTAGTTTATCGTCATACCCAGTACTAAATTCATACAGTCGAGGCATCAAGAAGGTAAACACTTGTACTGGTGATCAACACGACATAACGAATGAAACGTAGTTAATCTCTTTTTTCTCTCTTTATGTGACACGTCCCATCAGCAATTGCTCCATAGTTTCATATCTTTTGTAGCTCTTAATAAATTTTGTCATTTTTTAATTTTTCAAAACCCTGTTACGCCATCCATTTACTTAAGATCACTAAGACTATTATGCTTTGTTTTCAGTCCTTCTTGCTTTCAATCTGACGTTTGAGTATTAGATTTTCCAAGTCTTCTTTCCTCATTATGTGCCCTAGAAATTTCAACGGTCACTTCCTGATGTTAAGTATAAGTTTCGATTTTGTTTCTGTTTTTTTTAAAACTTCGTCGTTGCTCGCATATTCGGTCCATGGTATTCCCAGCATCCTTCTGTAGAACCACATTTCTGTTTCTTCAAGTGTGTTCTTTATCTTTAAGCCTTCACTGCCATATATTTTTCCGATTTATACTTTTCATATGGATGACAAATAGTTCCAAGATCTCCATATTCTCATTTCACACACATCATTCAAAAACTCTCTGCTTTTCGGGGATCTTGAACCTTGTATTGGATGAACATTATTGCGAGACACTGTCTGTCTCTACTTAAAGAATTCAGGTAAACATTAATCCTGTCTATACTTTAGTCTCTCGGTAAAATGTAGGTGGGTCTGTACTTTAGTCTCTTGGTAAATATAATTCCTGTCCGTATATCAGTCCAAAAGTAGGGCACCTCAAGGTGGCGTAATGGTTAGCAAGCTTGCCTCGCTAGAGCTGGTACAATTGGGAAGTGAGTGCAATCCTCACTGGGTTCTCTATGCTTTCAGCCTTGTGCCACATCTAAGCTCTACTTAGAAAATCATTTGGATACCTCGGCGTGGTGTAATGTTTAGCAAGCTTATCTCGCTAAAACAGTTACGACTGAATAGTGAGTTCGTTCGTCACTGGGTGTCCCATACTTTTGGCCTTGTGCCACATCTGAGTTATGCTTGGAAAATCACTCTCAGTCTAAAGGTCTTAGTTGAAACCTACTCGCATTCGAGCATCGGGATCGTCATCCTCTCTTCTGGTGGCAGTGATGAAGATGGCCGTGAGGATCCAGCTTAATCCAGAAAGAGATGGAGTCACAGGAGAGTGTGGAGTGTTTGACCTGGCTGGTCGAATCGGGCCTTCCTGACAGCACGTTGCAGATCCTCTTCATGTTGACGGTTGGGCTCGAAAGTTTCGGTACCCTCACGGAGGCTCCTAGGCCAGGAAGGCAGATTTGCAGCAACGGTTTCCCAGGTTTCAGAATCGATGATGGCCTCGGCCAGAGATGTTTTCAGTTGATCCTTGAAGCGTCGTTTTGGGTCCCCGCATAGCCTCTTATTCCTGGCGAGTTCTCCAAACAAGATGATACGTGGGAGTCGAGTGTCACGCATTCTGAAAACGTTACCCGCCCAGGGCAGGCGATGATGAAGTGTCTGTATATCAGTTCATAGGTTAATATATCCTGTTTTCTGCTTCAGTCCTTAGGAAAATATAGGTCGTGTATGCGCTTCTGTCGCAAGATGAATCTAATTCTTCTCTGTACTTCAGCTCCATAGGTCAATATTTATACAGGTCAATATATATATATAGCTAAAATAGGTTGGAGTTGTATATCCGTCCATACGTCGTATCTGTCTTTAATCCCTAGGTAAATATAAATATTTTCTGTACTCCAGTCCGTAGGTAAACATAGCTCGTGTTTTTATTTCAGTCTCTTGGTCAATGAAGGTCTGTCTATAACTTCAGCCCAAGGAAAATATAGGCCGTGACTTAATTTCAGTCCCTAGGGAAATATAAGTTCTGTCTATAATTCTGTCCCCTGTATTTACATCCCGAGTTAAATATAAGTCATTTCCGAATTTAAGTTACTCAGTAAATGTTGATCGTGTCCTAGGTAAATATCGGTGGTAATTGTATTTCAGTCACTAATATGAGTCATGTTTGCACTACGGATCCGCGGTAAATATAAGTCTTAATCGTACTTCACTCCGTCGCCAAATATAGGCCATGTGTACGCCAATTCCAATTTCAATATAATTTCTGTCTGTATTCCAGTCCCTGCGTAAATATATGTCCTCTCTGTACTTCAGTATCTAGGCCGTGTAAGTCTTCGGACACAAGATAAATATAATTTCTGTCTGTAATTCGATGACAATGTAAATATAAATCCTATCTGTATTTCAGTACCGAGGTAAATATAAACCGAGTCTATACTTCAGTTTCAAAGTAAATATAGATCATGTTTGTAGTTTAGTCCCTAGGTAAATATAAGTCCTCTCTGCATGACAGTCCGAGGTAAATATTATTCGTTTCTATACTTAAGTCTTAAAGTAAACATTGTTCCAGATTATTCTTGAGTCCAAAAACATGTATATAGTACGTTGAACTTTTACTGAGGGCTTTACCGCTTCGGAGAAATGTACTTCGCATGTTCTATGCTCCGATTACAGTGCAAGTATTCTGTCAGAATAAAGCGGGCTAGTATAGGGGATGTGAAGAAGAAGAAGAAGAAGAAGAAGAAGAAGAAGAAGAAGATTAGGAGGGTTAATATAGAGGAGAGAGAGAGATGTAAGAAGAAAAGGGGGAACACCAAGAAGGGAGAAATAGAGAGGAGAGCGGGGAGATGCAAAAAGAAGAAGACCAAGAAGGGAAAAACAGAGGAGAGAGGGGGAGATGCAAGGAGAAGTAGTAGTAGTAGTAGTAGTAGAAGAGGAGGAGTAGGAGTAAATTAAAGGAGAGAGGGGGATGCAAGAAGATGAAGAAGAAGATGTCCATGAAGGGGTAAATAGGGGAGAAGAGAGAGATGCAAGAAGAAGAAGGGGGAATAGAGGTGAGGGGGAGATGCAAGAAGGAGGAGAAGAACAAGAATAACAAGATGAAGATCAGGAAGGGCAAAATAGAGGAGAGTGGGGGAAATGCAAGAAGAAGAAGAAGAAGAAGAAGAAGAAGAAGAAGAAGAAGTAGAAGAAGACGACAGAGACATAAAACAGTGCACAGGAAAATACAAATGAAAAAATAACGAAAAACACTCTGATAAAATAAATGAGTTGGAACAAAGGTTATAGAGAAAATAAGGCGGCATGAAAATGTGAAGCAGTAACACACAATATAGAGATATTCAGAATTAAATATGGACTTCCTTTCCGTGAATTCTCGAAAATCACCAATAGCTTCATAATAAAAATAATTCCTCAGTACCTACTATTTTAAATATCCCTGCGGTTATATCTTCATCCTTAGATGAGTCTAAGCACTTTTCAATGAACTTTGCCTCTAAGCGCCATTCCCTACCTGTCTTCTCCACCCTCACAGAGCACAAATTTTGTGATTGTTCTTCCTCGACTTGGGAAATTTCCAGACATATCTAAAGCCTTGATTATACGAAGTCTACCGGCTTGAATAAGTTTCCTGTGGTTGTTGTTAAGAAACTTAGCCCATATTTATCTCGAATCCTGAAGATAATTGGCTTACGGCCATATCTTATAGAAACCTTCGTACGATCATCAGAATTAAGGAACAATGAGCCTGGTTGGTACCTAGATGTGGAACCGCCTGGGAATACTAGGTTCTGTAAGCTGGGATATGCGGGTGGTGTAATGAATAACAACTCGGAATTGAAAATCGGAGGGCCGAGTTCAGATTGCAGTCGAGTCTTGTGTGACTGAATATAATATTCAGTCACACGCGAATACCCTTGAGAAAGGTATGAATCCACCTCTTCTCCCCCCAGCTATGGGTTAATTAGTAGGACTTATATCAGTAAATCATTATTATTGCCCAAAACGTCTTGCAATCTAAAAACCTTTATGTCTTAAAATATCTTACATAAGGTAGATAAGCCGTAGAAAACAAATCAGTCAGTCCTGAATGAAAATATTTCCCTTGTCTATGGAAGATGTCATCGTTATGCCCTGGTTTCAGAAATGTGGAGAACGCTCATACCGACACAATATCAACCCACTTTCCTTCTTTTGTGTTATCAAAAAACTCCTTGATGCTATTATCAACAAATATAATAATGCTCATAACGGGGGAAATACAAATAGGGGGAATAAATCTTTCTTCTTAAGCTCTCCTCCTGTTACAAGTTCAAAGACATTTAAGTAGCCTTGTTGATTATTTTCATACCGTTCGTTTTCACACAGACGAAATATCGCAAGCCTCTCTCTACACTATCAGTATTTCCATGGCGTATATTCAGACGAGCCACATTTCTTCAATCAGTTCAGAACCGCCATACCATGTACACAGGCTCGATTCATCCTCATTCTCCTCGTATTCCATTGATAAGAAGAAAGTTCCAGTTAGACTGCTTTTTTCTAAGAATCCTACTTTGTTTTCAAGTCTAGGAGCGACCGTTAGCTATCTTACTTATTATAATATTCTGCACTTACTATTCCTAGGTCCGTCAAACAACCTCACTGAAGTAACCTTCAAACGTAAATGGTACTTGTATTATGTGTACGTTTAGTAAAAAAAATGCTTACTCATCGTACGCATGCGCATACGTACGGTAATCGTCTGCACGAGGCAATTTACTTTAAACTCGTAACCAGATTCGCACTTGCGCAGAATCATTGCTTTATTATCGTTGTCAACAGCCGTAGTATCTCGCATTTTATCAGTTCAGAACAGAGTATGCTTAGTTGCTCATATACCTAAATTTGCCAGAATTGTTTACCCATGAAAACAATTAAAAAAATTAAATTAAATTTTTATATTAAAAAAAAATAGTAAAAAGTGGAGACACTTTCAGCAATTGACGCCAATTCTGTCTCTGACACTCGCCAGCTTCGCAACAGATGGCCCATTCGCATATCTCCACGTTTTATCACCGACATCTTCGTCTAACGGTTGTACGTGTTGGTGAGATGAATCGATAGTGTTTGTAATCTGAAACAATTAATCAATAAATCAAGAAAAAATTGAAACCATATACCACTTCAGATTTTATAGAAATCAATATTTTCACAATAAATTGCACTGAAACAATTGAACATAACGCGGGAAACCTTTTTAGGTAATACTAAAATGGCATTTACAACATTAGTTGTAAACTTAATTTTCATAATATCTAAAAGCATATTTTAATAAATATTTATTGTGTTATTTATTTTTGAATAAAAATTTAAAAAAACTTCATATAAAAGCAAGGTTTATGCCAGTATTTTTTTCAATTCATCGTGCTTGTATATATATATTTTATATATGCCTGATCAAAATTTAGTCACAAGTTAGAAAACAACATTCGTATTAATAAGCATCGTTGTCATCTGATATTTCACATTATTACAGATTAGTCGAATGCTACCGAAAAATAGGATGTTCTAAATAAGTAAAAGTCTGCTTAATTAGATTTTCTTAAAAATGTACAGAATTATTTAAACAGGTGAAAAATAGTAAATTTACTGAATTAATTATTTAAAAAAATTCTTTGAGACCTGCATTTGATTTATAATCACGTGACGGCTCATAACCAATGACATAGGACAAGTGAGGGATACGATTTTTTTTTGTTGTTTCCACTTAATTAAACAAAAGACAACTGTTAACAGGATGCTTGTTAGAAATACTTTGGGGATTTTCTGGAGAGATGTTATTCCAGGTTTTTTTTTAATTTGTTGTTGAGTTCCTTTCTTAATCAAACCCAAAGCTCCAGTCACAACAGGAAGAGGTTTATTTTTTTAAGTAAGTGCCACATCTTTTTTCTATCTTCAGGTTTTTGTATTTAGTTTTTCAAAAACTTTTGCAGGGATGTTTTTGTCATTTTGTCCGCCTATGTCAATCACTATGCAATTTTTGTTCCTTTCAGTCTTTGTTAATAAATGTCTGGTCGATTTGCTTGTATTGTTCAATCTATGTTGAAAGAAAAATCCGAGAGAATGGTCACATATTCTCGCTCAACTACAGGTTCAGGATGATGTTTATAGCAGGTTGCAGATGTTTTTATCCGGCGCGATTACAGATCTTCCAATGAAGATATTGACCTACCCTGTCATGACGGTTTTTGTACTCGCTGGCTGTTAGTATTGAGCATCCTGAGATAAGGAGATCAATAGCTTCAATGTATTCGTCA
>CAHIKZ030000779.1:3997500-4097500 GCA_903632075.3 Acanthosepion pharaonis | reverse complement strand
CAGTATTTTCCCTATAATTCTCCTGCTTACATCGATCACACATTTCCAGGGTCGATGGATAGGTCGTGTTGGTCTCTTGTGTTGGCCTCTACACCCCTGATTTGATGTCGAGATTTCTAATTGTGGTAGATGATGAAAGAGAGACTGAATAGCAAACGAGTCCGTGATATCAATAACCAAAGTCCGTGATATTAATGACCCCAAGGACAGAATAAGAACTGTGGTATCAGTTATTTTACGTGAAATGAGTGTCCGGGTTTGAAATGATACCATTTGTACGCAGTTTTTTTGTGATGAACATGGCGAACAGTCCGGTAGTTCATCTTGCACATGTGATGTATTTTTAAAAAATGATTTCAAGTGTCAACATAATTTGGACTAACCCTATATACAGAGTGCGATGAACAAATTGTCATCTAATTTACGCAAAAACGAAAATATCACTGACATCTCATTTCAACAGATATTTTTACCAAAATTAAACAAAAATATCTTGGAATACCAAAGAATAAATTTATTCAATAAAATCATCATTTGCATCAATCACGGCCACCATACGACTTCGGAATCTCCTGCAACTCTTCTGGTACTTGTTTAAGTTGCTGAATGTTGCCATAATCCTTGCCTTCAGTTCATCTTTGGTGTTAGAAGGAGTTTTGTTGGTCTCTCACTCAACTGTGCCCAACACATAATAATCAAGGGGATTGCAGTCTGGGGAGTTAGGTGGCCAGATGTAAAGGGTGAAGTGGCCGTAGAAATTTCTGACAGCCATGACTAACTTTTCCTGCTTGTTTGGCATGGTGTCCTGTTGCCAGACATAGGGTCTTCCAGCAGTCACGCTCTTCACCCAGAGCTGTACTACCTCATCAAGGCATTTGATGCAGGCCTCTGTGTTAAGTTTAAGGCTATGTGGAAAGATGAATGGAGGCATAACGTTGTCATCACTAGTGATCACTCCAAATACTTTTGTAATCTCTGTTAGACTCATCCAACTCTTTCTGAATCTTCTGTACTGTACTCGGCTTGACACCCAAACAGTCTGTTCTTATCGGGGCTTCCGGCGCGAATGCCAAGCAGTAGAGCATGCCATTTCCAAATATCTGGCGGAGCGAATTGCGTCATGGCGCTTTTTTCTCCAAGACGGTTCCCAACTGATCCTACTATACAGTGCAGACGACAATATAATAATAAAAAAACAAGACGCATGCGCGATTTTACAAATATAAAATGGCGACAATTTACCCATCGCACCCTGCATACTACCCCTGATACAACCGCAAAAGAGAAAGTTTGTTTTCTTATTTTTTTAATGACACATAAACATCTGTAGATGAAACTACTTTAAAAAAAAATCCTTTATTTAGAATATTTATGATTTGTAAGAAGTTTGTAGTTAAATTCTTTCGAGGTGAGTTTTTTGTTTAAAGAGCTTTTAAAGTAATTTTTCTTTTTGGTTGGGGGATTGTGAGAAATTACATTTTCGTTTAATTTATTTTATAAAGTTATGGATGTCATTCAGGTTGAGTTGTCCGAAAAGCTCGTTCTCATCTCTTACATTATTATAGAATTTTCCGCGGATATGATTAAATTCAATAAAGTCTATAAGTATATGTATGATGGTATATGGTTCTTGGCATGCTGTACATATTGGAGGTTCCTCGTTTTAAAGAGAAATAAAAAGGATCATATGAGTGTATTCAATCGGAAGTCTAGCTACGACTACCTTTCATCTTCTATATTCTAGAAGCCATCGTCCAATCAAAATAGAAAGAAATATAGCAGTTGTAACAGCAAAATTGTCCTAGTCGTGTAACAGCAAAATTGTCCAATTGTTAGATTAAGCTTTGAATCGTTGTATCTTAGAAATGATTAAATATATCTTACTGGAATTATCCGAGGTTTTTATAACACTATTGAAATCTACTTTGAACAATAATATATATATATATATATATATATATATATATATTGCCGAGCTTGTGAGGAAAATTTATCGGGGCGACCCACTTCCCGAAATATAGACAAACATCAGATTTATGTTGTGGAAGGGCCTCTTGGTCGGGCTGAAAAAAATTTATCACCCTCTTTCGTACATATTCATTTAAAAGGTTTTCATATTTTTGTCTTCTCTTTCACTTCACTTCCAAAATTCAAAGGTGTTTTTTTTTTTAATCCTGATTTCCATTTTGTTCTGATTCAAAACTTGAAAGCCGCGCTCTTTGTCATGCTAAAAAGAATCGATTGAAAAATATTTCAGAAACTCTTTCTTAATGATTCCATTCTTTAGACGAGATTATGTTTGATTTCTTTCTCTTCTTTATTTTTTACTTGGTCCTACTAATGTTCTGTTTTCTTTTTACTTGATTTGTTTATTCCATGTTTTTCTCATAATTTTTTTTAATGTACCATTAAATCCATTTCTCGTTTCTTTTTTAAATTCGGGATAAAAAGCTAAATTTTTCTTTTGTTCCAATTTTTTTTGCTCTTGTTTTTTTTCTCGTTTGAAATTCTTTTTTTTTATTCTTTGAAAATCTTTCTTTTCTATTTCGAATTCCTTCTTCCTTTTTTTCGATTTCTTTCTGTCTTTTTTTCTTAGAAATTCTTTATTCTTTGGTATTCTTTCTTTTCTCTTTGAAATTCTTCCTTTCTTTTCTCTTTGAAATTCTTTTTTTCTTTTTTCTTTGAAATTCTTTCTTTCTTTTCTCTCTGAAATTCTTTCTTTCTTAGATTTTCTTCCCTCTTTCTTGCATCTTTCTTTCATGCATAATTCGAAAAACTATTTTATTTTACTTTTTCTTTTCTTTAAATTTCGGACTCTTTGTTTCTTTTGATCTTTTTATGATCTTTGTGCGCAATATATTGTTTCAAGTGGGTATCTATATAAACACATATATTTCTGTCCGAGAATCTTCGAAATTTTATCTTTTCCACTTTGCAAGCAAAAACACACACACACACACACACACACACACACACACACATATTAGCGTATATATACATGAGTATCTGTACACGCGTGTATAGGTGTATTAACACATATCTTTGAATCATTACGTGTTTTCATTTAGGCACAGTTAATGCGTATTGTAAGTAGTTTATAGGCTATAATATTTAGTATCTACAGAGATCTTAACACACTTTTTCAGTTTCCTTTCTTACACTATATATATATATATATATATATATATATATATATATATATATATATCGCGAAACAAAATTACTATGTTTCGAAACCAAAACCCAGATCTTAAATTAAACTTAAAATTTAACGTTTAGTTTCATTTTCAAGCGAAGTTGAATTTAACATCGCTTGAAGATGAAACTAAACTTTAAATTTTAAGTTCAATTTAAGATTTAGGTTTTGGTTTAGAAACATGGAAATTTCTGTGTCGCGATGCATACATATTTTTAAATAATAATTATAATATTATGATCTACTGTGTATCGAGCACTGTTTATGAAAATAAATGCTAAAGAATTCTCGATTATAAATCTGACTGTTCTTTATATATATATATATATATATATATATATAATTTACTAGAAAGATAAAAGAGAAAGAAAGAAAAATGAGATAGCGAAATAAACTAAACTAAATAAAAACAAGAAAGTATAAAAGAAGAAACAAAAAAGGTAAATAAATGAAGAAAGAAAGAAAATAAAAGAAGAAAATAATGAAAGAAAAATCAAGAAAATTAAATAAATAAATGAAAGGAAATAAAGAAAGAATAAAAGGAAGCAAAAAAGAAAAAGAATGTAAAAGGAAATATAGAAAATAACATTTAAATATATAACGAAAAAGAATTTTTTTTAAAGAAAACTAAATAAATAAAGAATAATAAATGAAGAAAATTAAATCAGTAAAATGAAAAAAGGAAAAAGACAGAAAACAGAAAAATAAAGAAAATGGGAAATAAATAAATAAAAATAAAGAAAGAAAAGTAAAAAAAGAAAGAAAAAGAATGAAAAAGTTAAATAAACAAAAATAAATAAATACAACTAAGAAAGATAGGAAAAAAATGAATAAAAACATAAAAATAAATGTTGAAAAAAGTATAAAAAGAAAATAAGAAATAAATAAGTAAGGAACATCAATAAAACTAAATTAGATAAATAAATAAAAGAAGAAAAGAAAGAAAGAAAAAGAAAGGGTGAAGAGAAATAAATAAAGAAAAATAGAGAAAATTAAATAAATAACTAAAAAGAAGAAAAGAAAAAAAGAAAACAGGAAGGAAAAAGATAAAAATAATCAAATAAAAATGTAAATAACGAAAAAGAGTAAAATAAAGAAACATAAATGAATAATGAAACAAAAAATAAAGAAAGAAAGAAAAAGAAAAGAAAAAGAAAAGAAAAGAAAAATAATAAAGAAATCAATGAAAAAAGAGTGTGCGTTGGAAAAGACAAAGAAACATATCTGGTGTTGAAAGAAATTTTGCTTTTGTGCTTGCTTATCAAATACTTTAGTTCACGAAGATTTTCCACACACGCTCATATTTACCCAAACTGTATTCTTATGTACATACGCTTTAAAATAGTCTCCGCATAATATACGATTAAAACAAGCACGCAAGCAGGCTCATTCTTCACACGCATGCGCATATATTTATTCCTTGCTCTCCAATGTTTGTCACTCAATCTACGTTTCTCTCTACTCTTTTGGTACTGTTCTTAATCCGAAAAAAATAAATAAAAGGACATATTTTTTTTAAAAGAAAACAAAAATTACCAAAGAGAGAAAGTCAGCAAATACACCCACATTGATGTTCTTGGAGAGTGTGCCAGGTGGATTTACAGTTACTGCTTCTTCTACTGCCACTGTTGGCGGTATCTAAAATGTATTCGAGGGCAAAAATCGTTCAATACATGGTAAAGGTAATATTAAGTATTTCCTTATAAGGAAACGTACGGCATTCACTGCCCGAGCAGCCGGTGCTACTTGAGTTATGTTTTTCTTCGCTTCCTATCCATCGGATTGGGATAAAAGTGTAGTATCTGTTCTCATATTTAAATGTAATTTAGTCATTTCCTTATAAAGAAACGTACGGTATTCATTGTCCGAGGAGGACAATGAATGCCGCACTCTTCTCCAGTGCTACTCGGGCTATGCTTTTCTTCGCTTCCTGTCCATCGGACTGGGTTAAAAGTATAGTATCGGTTCTCATATTTAAAGGTAATTTAGCCTTTTCCTTATAAGGAAACATACAGCATTCATTGCCTAAGCAGCTATTGCTCCAAAAGTTATGATTTTCTTTACCACTTGGTCATCGACCTTTGATCAAAGTGTAGTAGTATCCATTCCAATCTCTAATGGCAATATAGGCGTTTCATTATAAGAAAACAAACAGCATTCATTGCTCGAGCAGACCGTTCTACTAGTGTTATACTTTTCATAACTTCATTCCCATCGGGCTGGTATTAAAGTTTAATATCTGTTTTCCTCATTTTTAAGAATAATGGTAATATTATAAGGAAACATACGACATTCATTGACCTTAATGTGTTTTAAGGTTGGAAAGGTCCGTGGATTTTGAATATTTTTTTCAGAAAGTTTAACTTAAGATTGTCCTCGTAATTACACTCGTTTTGGTAAAAATGTCCTGTTGATGCCCCAATGTTGTGTCGGGCATCATAGCTGTGGCCCTTAATTTTTTAATCAACTAATGGAAAAATTCAAGGAGCACGCCTCCATCTTGTAACTTACGTTTCAATTGCCTTCCATTGACGCTGGCAGCGTTTTTTTCGTTTTGTCGCGTTGAGTACCAGTCCAAACGTTTTTCTCAAGACAAGCGCCGTTTGCATAAACAGTTGTATTTATTAAATATTTAACTTGAAGAAAGCGACATACTGTCAAAATGTTTCTTTTATTAAATTGCGCTCTACTGTAAGAGTTGCAATAATAATAATAATAATAATAATAATAACAACAGAAAACGCATCAGTGGCTGTGACAGAAGGCCTAATTATTGCCGCTCATGACAAAAGCCTCGCAACCAGATCCTATCACTGTCACATAATCAAATATGGAACTAACCTGAAATGCAGGATTTGCGGAAAATATGGTGAAAGTGTCGACCATATTATCTCAGGATGTCCGGAATTAACGATAAATGAATATACCCACAGGCCTAGGCCTGTCGGTATATTCATTTATCGTTAGTTCCGGACATCCTGAGGTAGCGACATATATGAACTGGAAGATATGCGAGAAGCACAAAATCGAAACCACTGAGAGATGGTATGAGCACCAAACAGACACAATTATGCAAAATAACAATGTAACTATCCTCTGGGACATGCCAATTCAAAGTGAGTTATCGAGAAATTGTCCAAATACAAGGACCTGGAAATCGAGATTAATAGAATGTGAGGAATGAAGACTGAGACTGTACCAATAGGAATCGGAGCTGTGGGCCACGTGAGAAAAGGAATGGACAATTTTAATGAGAGTGTCCCAGGTAACATCGACATACATGTTGCCCAGAAGATCGCGATCCTAGGAACATCCCATATACTAAGAAAAGTGTTATCAATTAAATGACAATTCTCCTATAGGGCCTAAGGACTGTAATTTGGACCCGGCTCTACAGGATGCAAAGCATGAAATATAACATACACAAATAATAATAATAATGATAATAATAATAATGATGATGATGATGATGATGATAATAATAATAATAATAATAATAATCATTATTATTATTATTAGTGGTACCCGTGAAAATTTAATGTTTTTTTTCTCTTTAATAATTCTGATGATTCTTAATTCTTGATTAATGATTGAATCATCTCATTGTTCAAATTCCACGACCATAAAATACCCATGGAATTTATCCTACTGTATTCTTAAATGTTTGAGCTTAACAACTTAAAAAAAAATCTCTATGAATTTCTGGGATGAGGAATATTCGTTATTTACATCATTGACTCGCAAACTATTAGCCACTTCTTTGTTGTTACCACAACATTATGAAGACCAGAAATCACAACAATAACAGCAACAACAAAGACGGTGATAGTTGCCCGCGTCTATATAACTTAAATACATTTAACAATATATTGCCATGACAGTAATAGTTATGAGTGCGGGCCATTATTTAAAGAAGTAAGAGGCTTCAAATGAAAAGTTTAAAAACTGACAATGTTTTCCATTTCATTGAAGCAGACGTTAAAAGTATGAGAACGTTATCGCCTACTCTACCATCCCTTTCTTTCTTCGTGTGCTTCCATTTTTTTTCCCCCAGAAACACCTTGCATTACACCCTGCTCTTACCTCAGACAAATAATGGACGATTCTCTTTTGATTGCGAGGAAGGAAGAAAAATAATGATACGAATGTTAGTAAAAAAATATCCGCATTTTCGCCATAACATATTTTTTAGGTTTGTAACGGTGGTAAGGTGTGACACGTTTACTTGCTAACTTAACGATGAAAGCGAAGAATTATATTATGAAAATATAAGTTGAGTAATTAATTTTATTGTGGTGTCAGGTTAAGTAGAAGTGATCGTCTTTGGTGAAATTATAGCCAACAGTAGGGGATAAAATTAGACCACAGGAGGCCTGAGACTCAAAGCGTATTTTGAGCCATTTTTTATATGGCGTCAAATACGATATAAAAACCGACTCTTTTCCGTTCAGCGGCACGTGGGTTATCAACGACATTTTGTTTCAATCAGTCTTTGGCAGTATGTTGATCACGTTGGCGAAGCTTATGCATGTTCATGTAATTAATTAATCACCCTTATATATAAAGGTAACATTCGAAACCATGAAAAGGATTTAATCAACAGGGGGCGCTGAATATTTTTAAATTCGACAAAGAACAAGTTTTAAAAAAGAATTCTGATGTTTGCTGAGAGAGCTTAGTAAATGGTTCGGTCTAGAACTTCACGGTATGGAATTCTCTAAACGCTATATAGTACATTAGAAATTACGTAGCAATTAAATACTCTTTTATCTGTTTTTTTTTTGTAAGCCTTTCTCTGTCGAAATATATGATCTATGTAATATAATTTTTTTTTTTAAAAAGAAATATGATTTATCTTATGTCTGATATGTTCGAAAATTGAATTAAAATTCAACTAGCATTCGTCTTATTTTAGCGAATCAATTTTATTGGTGACATCTGGTTGTGTAATATTGATTGAAACATTTGTGTGAAACAGTCCTTTGAATTAATCTTATGTCTGTAGCTTACATAATCACCTCCAGTCAAATATTTCGTGCAAATATCCAAGAGAAATATGTCACACCGGCAACTGGACACCGAAGTAAAGTGCCACATCATATGGTTCCTATAATTTTCACTTAAATTATGTGCGATTATATTTAAAATAAGTTGCTGAAGAAGCCTGTTATGAACGTTGAGTTCTTTTATATGTCTGTCCTTTCAGGATGTAGTTCATCATGGCGGGCTTTCTTTGTCTCGTTTTCTCTCTTTCTCTCTCTCTCTCTCTCTCTTACCCAGAATTTTTCCTTTGGTATGTGATTGATCATGTCGTGTCCTTATCTCTCTCACTCTCCAACCTTTAACCTGCGAAAAAACTACGATGAACTACGAATTCTTTCAGGATGTGTGTGATTATGGCGTACTCTCAGGCTCTCATGGTCCTGATTCTATTTCTTATCTCTCTCCAATTCTCTCTCTCTCTCTCATTCTCTCACTCTCTTTCATATTATCTCTATCTCTCACATTCCCTTTTATTCCTTCAGTACATGGTTCATCATATGCTGTTGTTCACTTTCTCTCTCACTCTCTTTCGCAACTATGTCCCTTCAAGGCACTGATGACCATAGTTCTAATTTCTCTCACTCTCTCTCTCTCTTTCAGGACATGGCTGACCGTGACCGTAATTGCTTAACCCCTGTTTTTTCGTACACTCCTTCAGCACATGCCTGAACTTGGCTTTAGTTATCGCAATGTCTCTTTGTCACATTTCTTCAGGTGATCATGAGTGTAGTTAGCCCACTGTCCCTTTGGCACAATCCTTCAGGTCATGGGTGATGATGGCTGTTTCTACTTCCGTCACTGTCTTTTTGGCACATTCCCGAGGGACATGGGTGATCATGACTGTAGTTAGCCCACTGTCCCTTTGGCACAATCGCTCAGGTCATGGGTGATGATGGCTGGTTTTACTTCCGTCACTGTCTCTTTGGCACTTTTCCAAGGGACATGGG
The DNA here is from genome assembly GCA_903632075.3 of Acanthosepion pharaonis. NCBI lineage: Eukaryota > Metazoa > Mollusca > Cephalopoda > Sepiida > Sepiidae > Acanthosepion > Acanthosepion pharaonis. Next base: position 4,088,314 of record CAHIKZ030000779.1, on the reverse strand, counting down.
TGATCATGACTGTAGTTAATCCACTGTCACTTTGGCACAATCCCTCAGGTCATCGGTGATCATGGATGTTTTTACTTCCGTCACTGTCTCTTTGGCACATTCCCAAGGGACATGGGTGATCATGACTGTAGATACCCCACTGTCACTTTGGCACAATCCCTCAGGTCATGGGTGATTATGGATGTTTTTACTTCCGTCACTGTCTCTTTGGCACATTCCCGAGAGCCATGGGTGACCATGACTGTAGTTACCCCACTGTCCCTTTGGCACAATCCCTAAGGTCATGGGTGATGATGGATGTTTTTACTTCCGTCACTGTCTCTTTGGCACATTCCCGAGGGACATGGGTGATCATGACTGTAGTTACCCCACTGTCCCTTTGGCACAATCCCTCAGGTCAAGGGTGATTATGGATGTTTTTACTTCCGTCACTGTCTCTTTGGCACATTCCCGAGGGACATGGGTGATCATGACTGTAGTTACCCCACTGTCCCTTTGGCACAATCCCTCATGTCATCGGTGATCATGGATGTTTTTACTTCTGTCACTGTCTCTTTGGCACATTCCCAAGGGACATGGGTGATCATGACTGTAGTGGTCACTTTGGCACAATCCTTCAGGTCATCGGTGATTATGGATGTTTTTACTTCCGTCACTGTCTTTTGGCACATTCCCGAGGGACATGGGTGATCATGACTGTAGTTAGCCCACTGTCCCTTTGGCACAATCCCTCAGGTCATCGGTGATCATGGATGTTTTTTACTTCCGTCACTTCCGTCACTGTCTCTTTGGCACATTCCCAAGGGACATGGGTGATCATGACTGTAGTTACCCCACTGTCACTTTGGCACAATCCCTCAGGTCATCGGTGATTATGGATGTTTTTACTTCCGTCACTGTCTCTTTGGCACATTCCCAAGGGATCATGGGTGATCATGACTGGGTAGTTATGTCACTTTGGCCACTGTCACTTTGGCACAATCCCTCAGGTCATGGGTGATTATGGATGTTTTTACTTCCGTCACTGTCTCTTTGGCACATTCCCAAGGGACATGGGTGATCATGACTGTAGTTACCCCACTGTCCCTTTGGCACAATCCCTCAGGTCATCGGTGATCATGGATGTTTTTACTTCCGTCACTGTCTCTTTGGCACATTCCCAAGGGACATGGGTGATCATGACTGTAGTTACCCCACTGTCACTTTGGCACAATCCTTCAGGTCATGGGTGATGATGGATGTTTTACTCCGTCACTGTCTCTTTGGCACATTCCTGAGAGAGACATGGGTGACCATGACTGTAGTTACCCCACTGTCCCTTTGGCACAATCCCTCAGGTCATCGGTGATCATAGATGTTTTTATTTGCGTCACTGTCTCTTTGGCACATTCCCCGAGGGACATGGGTGATCATGACTGTAGTTACCCCACTGTCCCTTTGGCACAATCCCTCAGGTCATCGGTGATCATGGATGTTTTTAATTCCGTCACTGTCTCTTTGGCACATTCCCAAGGGACATGGGTGATCATGACTGTAGTTACCCCACTGTCGCTTTGGCACAATCCTCAGGTCATGGGTGATTATGGATGTTTTACTTCCATCATTGTCTTTTTTGGCACATTCCCGAGGGACATGGGTGATCATGATATTTTAGTTAGCCCACTGTCCCTTTGGCACAATCCCTCAGGTCATTGGTGATCATGGATGTTTTTACTTCCGTCACTGTCTCTTTGGCACATTCCCGAGGGACATGGGTGATCATGACTGTAGTTACCCCACTGTCACTTTGGCACAATCCCTCAGGTCATGGGTGATTATGGATGTTTTTACTTCCGTCACTGTCTCTTTGGCACATTCCCAAGGGACATGGGTGATCATGACTGTAGTTACCCCACTGTCCCTTTGGCACAATCCCTCAGGTCATCGGTGATCATGGATGTTTTTACTTCCGTCACTGTCTCTTTGGCACATTCCCGAGGGACATGGGTGATCATGACTGTAGTTACCCCACTGTCCCTTTGGCACAATCCCTCACGTCATGGGTGATCATGGATGTTTTTAATTCCGTCACTGTCTCTTTGGCACATTCCCAAGGGACATGGGTGATCATGACTGTAGTTACCCCACTGTCCCTTTGGCACAATCCCTCAGGTCATCGGTGATCATGGATGTTTTTACTTCCGTCACTGTCTCTTTGGCACATTCCCGAGAGCAATGGGTGACCATGACTGTAGTTACCCCACTGTCCCTTTGGCACAATCCTCAGGTCATGGGTGATGATGGATGTTTTACTTCTCGTCACTGTCTCTTGTAGTCTTTTTGCACATTCCCATGACTGTAGTTAGCGAGGGACATGGGTGATCATGACTGTAGTTACCCCACTGTCCCTTTGGCACAATCCCTCAGGTCAAAGGGTGATTATGGATGTTTTTACTTCCGTCACTGTCTCTTTGGTCACATTCCCCGTTGGGACATGGGTGATCATGACTGTAGTTACCCCACTGTCCCTTTGGCACAATCCCTCATGTCATCGGTGATCATGGATGTTTTACTTCCGTCACTGTCTCTTTGGCACATTCCCAAGGGACATGGGTGATCATGACTGTAGTTACCCCACTGTCACTTTGGCACAATCCCTCAGGTCATCGGTGATTATGGATGTTTTTACTTCCGTCACTGTCTTTTTGGCACATTCCCGAGGGACATGGGTGATCATGACTGTAGTTAGCCCACTGTCCCTTTGGCACAATCCCTCAGGTCATCGGTGATCATGGATGTTTTTACTTCCGTCACTGTCTCTTTGGCACATTCCCAAGGGACATGGGTGATCATGACTGTAGTTACCCCACTGTCACTTTGGCACAATCCCTCAGGTCATGGGTGATTATGGATGTTTTTACTTCCGTCACTGTCTCTTTGGCACATTCCCAAGGGACATGGGTGATCATGACTGTAGTTACCCCACTGTCTCTTTGGCACAATCCCTCAGGTCATCAGTGATCATGGATGTTTTTATTTCCGTCACTGTCTCTTTGGCACATTCCCGAGGGACATGGGTGATCATGACTGTAGTTACCCCACTGTCACTTTGGCACAATCCTTCAGGTCATGGGTGATGATGGATGTTTTTACTTCCGTCACTGTCTCTTTGGCACATTCCCGAGAGACATGGGTGACCATGACTGTAGTTACCCCACTGTCCCTTTGGCACAATCCCTCAGGTCATCGGTGATCATAGATGTTTTTACTTGCGTCACTGTCTCTTTGGCACATTCCCGAGGGACGTGGGTGATCATGACTGTAGTTACCCCACTGTCCCTTTGGCACAATCCCTCAGGTCATCGGTGATCATGGATGTTTTTAATTCCGTCACTGTCTCTTTGGCACATTCCCAAGGGACATGGGTGATCATGACTGTAGTAACCCCACTGTCGCTTTGGCACAATCCCTCAGGTCATGGGTGATTATGGATGTTTTTACTTCCGTCATTGTCTTTTTGGCACATTCCCGAGGGACATGGGTGATCATGACTGTAGTTAGCCCACTGTCCCTTTGGCACAATCCCTCAGGTCATTGGTGATCATGGATGTTTTTACTTCCGTCACTGTCTCTTTGGCACATTCCTGAGGGACATGGGTGATCATGACTGTAGTTACCCACTGTCACTTTGGCACAATCCCTCAGGTCATGGGTGATTATGGATGTTTTACTTCCGTCACTGTCTCTTTGGCACATTCCCAAGGGACATGGGTGATCATGACTGTAGTTACCCCACTGTCCCTTTGGCACAATCCCTCAGGTCATCGGTGATCATGGATGTTTTTACTTCCGTCACTGTCTCTTTGGCACATTCCCGAGGGACATGCGTGATCATGACTGTAGTTACCCCACTGTCCCTTTGGCACAATCCCTCACGTCATGGGTGATTATGGATGTTTTTACTTCCGTCACTGTCTCTTTGGCACATTCCTGAGGGACATGGGTGATCATGACTGTAGTTACCCCATTGTCCCTTTGGCACAATCTTTCAGGTCATGGGTGATGATGGCTGTTTCTACTTCCGTCACTGTCTTTTTGGCACATTCCCGAGGGACATGGGTGATCATGACTGTAGTTAGCCCACTGTCCCTTTGGCACAATCCCTCAGGTCATCGGTGATCATGGATGTTTTTACTTCCGTCACTGTCTCTTTGGCACATTCCCAAGGGACATGGGTGATCATGACTGTAGTTACCCCACTGTCCCTTTGGCACAATCCCTCAGGTCATCGGTGATCATGGATGTTTTTAATTCCGTCACTGTCTCTTTGGCACATTCCCAAGGGACATGGGTGATCATGACTGTAGTTACCCCACTGTCCCTTTGGCACAATCCCTCAGGTCATGGGTGATGATGGCTGTTTCTACTTCCGTCACTGTCTTTTTGGCACATTCCCGAGGGACATGGGTGATCATGACTGTAGTTAGCCCACTGTCCCTTTGGCACAATCCCTCAGGTCATCGGTGATTATGGATGTTTTTACTTCCGTCACTGTCTCTTTGGCACATTCCCAATGGACATGGGTGATCATGACTGTAGTTACCCCACTGTCACTTTGGCACAATCCCTCAGGTCATGGGTGATTATGGATGTTTTTACTTTCGTCACTGTCTTTTTGGAACATTCCCGAGGGACATGGGTGATCATGACTGTAGTTAGCCCACTGTCCCTTTGGCACAATCCATCAGGTCATGGGTGATTATGGATGTTTTTACTTCCGTCACTGTCTCTTTGGCACATTCCCAAGGGACATGGGTGATCATGACTGTAGTTACCCCACTGTCACTTTGGCACAATCCCTCAGGTCATGGATGATTATGGATGTTTTTACTTCCGTCACTGTCTCTTTGGCACATTCCCGAGGGACATGGGTGATCATGACTGTAGTTACCCCATTGTCACTTTGGCACAATCCCTCAGGTCATGGGTGATTATGGATGTTTTTACTTCCGTCACTGTCTCTATGGCACATTCCCGAGAGACATGGGTGATCATGACTGTAGTTACCCCACTGTCCCTTTGGCACAATTGTTCAGGTCATGGGTGATGATGGCTGTTTCTACTTCCGTCACTGTCTTTTTGGCACATTCCCGAGGGACATGGGTGATCATGACTGTAGTTAGCCTACTGTCCCTTTGGCACAATCCATCAGTTCATCGGTGATCATGGATGTTTTTACTTCCGTCACTGTCTCTTTGGCACATTCCCGAGGGACATGGGTGATCATGACTGTAGTTACCCCACTGTCACTTTGGCACAATCCCTCAGGTCATCGGTGATTATGGATGTTTTTACTTCCGTCACTGTCTCTTTGGCACATTCCCAAGGGACATGGGTGATCATGACTGTAGTTACCCCACTGTCACTTTGGCACAATCCTTCAGGTCATGGGTGATGTTGGCTGTTTCTACTTCCGTCACTGTCTTTTTGGCACATTCCCGAAAGACATGTGTGATCATGACTGTAGTCACCCCACTGTCCCTTTGGCACAATCCATCAGGTCATGGGTGATCATGGATTTTTTTACTTCTGTCACTGCCTCTTTGGCACATTCCCAAGGGACATGGGTGATCATGACTGTAGTTACCCCACTGTCCCTTTGGCACAATCCCTCAGGTCATCGGTGATTATGGATGTTTTTACTTCCGTCACTGTCTCTTTGGCACATTCCCAAGGGACATGGGTGATCACGACTGTAGTTACCCCACTGTCACTTTGGCACAATCCCTCAGGTCATGGGTGATTATGGATGGTTTTACTTCCGTCACTGTCTCTATGGCACATTCCCGAGGGACATGGGTGATCATGACTGTAGTTAGCCCACTGTCCCTTTGGCACAATCCCTCAGGTCATCGGTGATCATGGATGTTTTTACTTCCGTCACTGTCTCTTTGGCACATTCCCAAGGGACATGGGTGATCGTGACTGTAGTCACCCCATTGTCACTTTGGCACAATCCCTCAGGTCATGGGTGATTATGGATGTTTTTACTTCCGTCACTGTCTCTTTGGCACATTCCCAAGGGACATGGGTGATCATGACTGTAGTTACCCCACTGTCCCTTTGGCACAATCCTGCAGGTCATCGGTGATTATGGATGTTTTTACTTCCGTCAGTGTCTCTTTGGCACATTCCCAAGGGACATGGGTGATCATGACTGTAGTTACCCCACTGTCACTTTGGCACAATCCCTCAGGTCATGGGTGATTATGGATGTTTTTACTTTCGTCACCGTCTTTTTGGCACATTCCCGAGGGACATGGGTGATCATGACTGTAGTTACCCCACTGTCCCTTTGGCACAATCCATCAGGTCATGGGTGATCATGGATGTTTTTACTTCCGTCACTGTCTCTTTGGCACATTCCCAAGGGACATGGGTGATCATGACTGTAGTTACCCCACTGTCCCTTTGGCACAATCCCTCAGGTCATGGGTGATTATGGATGTTTTTACTTCCGTCAGTGTCTCTTTGGCACATTCCCAAGGGACATGGGTGATCATGACTGTAGTTACCCCACTGTCACTTTGGCACAATCCCTCAGGTCATGGGTGATTATGGATGGTTTTACTTCCGTCACTGTCTCTATGGCACATTCCCAAGGGACATGGGTGATCATGACTGTAGTTACCCCACTGTCCCTTTGGCACAATCCCTCAGGTCATCGGTGATCATGGATGTTTTTACTTCCGTCACTGTCTCTTTGGGCACATTCCCGAGGGACATGGGTGATCATGACTGTAGTTACCCACTGTCACTTTGGCACAATCCCTCAGGTCATGGGTGATTATGGATGTTTTTACTTCCGTCACTGTCTCTTTGGCACATTCCCAAGGGACATGGGTGATCATGACTGTAGTTACCCCACTGTCCCTTTGGCACAATCCCTCAGGTCATCGGTGATCATGGATGTTTTACTTCCGTCACTGTCTCTTTGGCACATTCCCGAGGGACATGGGTGATCATGACTGTAGTTACCCCACTGTCCCTTTGGCACAATCCCTCAGGTCATCGGTGATCATGGATGTTTTACTTCCGTCACTGTCTCTTTGGCACATTCCCAAGGGACATGGGTGATCATGACTGTAGTTACCCCACTGTCACTTTGGCACAATCTCTCAGGTCATGGGTGATTATGGATGGTTTTACTTCCGTCACTGTCTCTATGGCACATTCCCAAGGGACATGGGTGATCATGACTGTAGTTAGCCCACTGTCCGTTTGGCACAATCCCTCAGGTCATCGGTGATCATGGATGTTTTTACTTCCGTCACTGTCTCTTTGGCACATTCCCAAGGGACATGGGTGATCATGACTGTAGTTACCCCACTGTCACTTTGGCACAATCCCTCAGGTCATGGGTGATTATGGATGTTTTTACTTCCGTCACTGTCTTTTTGGCACATTCCCGAGGGACATGGGTGATCATGACTGTAGTTAGCCCACTGTCCCTTTGGCACAATCCCTCAGGTCATCGGTGATCATGGATGTTTTTATTTCCGTCACTGTCTCTTTGGCACATTCCCAAGGGACATGGGTGATCATGACTGTAGTCACCCCACTGTCACTTTGGCACAATCCCTCAGGTCATGGGTGATTATGGATGTTTTTACTCCCGTCACTGTCTCTTTGGCACATTCCCAAGGGACATGGGTGATCATGACTGTAGTTACCCCACTGTCCCTTTGGCACAATCCCTCAGGTCATCGGTGATCATGGATGTTTTTACTTCCGTCACTGTCTCTTTGGCACATTCCCGAGGGACATGGGTGATCATGACTGTAGTTACCCCATTGTCCCTTTGGCACAATCCTTCAGGTCATGGGTGATGATGGCTGTTTCTACTTCCGTCACTGTCTCTTTGGCACATTCCCAAGGGACATGGGTGATCATGACTGTAGTTAGCCCACTGTCCCTTTGGCACAATCCCTCAGGTCATCGGTGATTATGGATGTTTTTACTTCCGTCACTGTCTCTTTGGCACATTCCCATGGACATGGGTGATCATGACTGTAGTTACCCCACTGTCACTTTGGCACAATCCCTCAGGTCATGGGTGATTATGGATGTTTTTACTTTCGTCACTGTCTCTTTGGCACATTCCCGAGGGACATGGGTGATCATGACTGTAGTTACCCCACTGTCACTTTGGCACAATCCCTCAGGTCATGGGTGATTATGGATGTTTTTACTTCCGTCACTGTCTCTTTGGCACATTCCCGAGGGACATGGGTGATCATGACTGTAGTTACCCCATTGTCACTTTGGCACAATCCATCAGTTCATGGGTGATCATGGATGTTTTTACTTCCGTCACTGTCTCTTTGGCACATTCCCGAGGGACATGGGTGATCATGACTGTAGTTACCCCACTGTCACTTTGGCACAATCCCTCAGCTCATGGGTGATCATGGATGTTTTTACTTCCGTCACTGTATCTTTGGCACATTCCCAAGGGACATGGGTGATAATGACTGTAGTTACCCCACTGTCCCTTTGGCACAATCCCTCAGGTCATCGGTGATCATGGATGTTTTTACTTCCGTCACTGTCTCTTTGGCACATTCCCGAGGGACATGGGTGATCATGACTGTAGCTACCCCACTGTCACTTTGGCACAATCCCTCAGGTCATGTGTGATTATGGATGTTTTTACTTCCGTCACTGTCTCTTTGGCACATTCCCAAGGGACATGGGTGATCATGACTGTAGTTAGCCCACTGTCCCTTTGGCACAATCCCTCAGGTCATCGGTGATTATGGATGTTTTTACTTCCGTCACTGTCTCTTTGGCACATTCCCGAGGGACATGGGTGATCATGACTGTAGTTACTCCACTGTCCCTTTGGCACAATCCTTCAGGTCATGGTTGATGATGGCTGTTTCTACTTCCGTCACTGTCTTTTTGGCACTTTCCGAGGGACATGGGTGATCATGACTGTAGTTAGCCCACTGTCCCTTTGGCACAATCCCTCAGGTCATGGGTGATCATGGATGTTTTTACTTCCGTCACTGTCTCTTTGGCACATTCCCGAGGGACATGGGGGATCATGACTGTAGTTACCCCACTGTCACTTTGGCACAATCCCTCATGTCATCGGTGATCATGGATGTTTTTACTTCCGTCACTGTCTCTTTGGCACATTCCCAAGGGACATGGGTGATCATGATTGTAGTTACCCCACTGTCAATTTGGCACAATCCTTCAGGTCATGGGTGATGTTGGCTTTTCTACTTCCGTCACTGTTTTTTGGCACATTCCCGAGAGACATGGGTGATCATGACTGTAGTTAGCCCACTGTCCCTTTGGCACAATCCCTCAGGTCATGGGTGATCATGGATGTTTTTACTTCCGTCACTGTCTCTTTGGCACATTCCCAAGGGACATGGGTGATCATGACTGTAGTTAGCCCACTGTCCCTTTGGCACAATCCCTCAGGTCATCGGTGATCATGGATGTTTTTACTTCCGTCTCTGTCTCTTTGGCACATTCCCGAGGGACATGGGTGATCATGACTGTAGTTAGCCTACTGTCCCTTTGGCACAATCCCTCAGGTCATCGGTGATGATGGCTGTTTCTACTTCCGTCACTGTCTTTTTGGCACATTTCCGAGGGACATGGGTGATCATGACTGTAGTTAGCCCACTGTCCCTTTGGCACAATTCCTCAGGTCATGGGTGATCATGGATGTTTTTACTTCCGTCACTGTCTCTTTGGCACATTCCCAAGGGACATGGGTGATCATGACTGTAGTTCGCCCACTGTCTTTTTGGCACAATCACTCAGGTCATGGGTGATCATGGATGTTTTTACTTCCGTCACTGTCTCTTTGGCACATTCCCAAGGGACATGGGTGATCATGGCTGTAGTTACCCCTCTGTCACTTTGGCACAATCCCTCAGGTCATTGGTGATCATGGATGTTTTTACTTCCGTCACTGTCTCTTTGGCACATTCCCAAGGGACATGGGTGATCATGACTGTAGTTACCCCACTGTCCCTTTGGCACAATCCCTCAGGTCATGGGTGATCATGGATGTTTTTACTTCCGTCACTGTCTCTTTGGCACATTCCCGAGGGACATGGGTGATCATGACTGTAGTTACCCCACTGTCACTTTGGCACAATGCCTCAAGTCATGGGTGATTATGGATGTTTTTACTTCCGTCACTGTCTCTTTGGCACATTCCCAAGGGACATGGGTGATCATGACTGTAGTTAGCCCACTGTCCCTTTGGCACAATCCCTCAGGTCATGGGTGATCATGGATGTTTTTACTTCCGGCTGTAGTTACTACCCACTCTCTCTCTCTCTCTCTTGTATATTTCTTCAGGAAATGGGCGATTATAGCTCTACTTTATATGTATATATCTCTTTGTTTTTTTTCTCAAACATTCTTTCATGATATGGGTGATCATCTGAGGTTCTCTCTTATTCTCCCTCTCTTTCTGCCATTTATATTCTCGATGCGGGTGATCATATTTCTTTCTTTCATTCTCTCTTTCTTTCTTTCTTTCTTTCTTTTTTCTTTTTTCTTTCTTTTCTCTATCTCTTCAGTACGTGGGTATTAAGGGAATTGAGAAAATTCACTCTTCTCTGTTCTTTTGTTTAATGCTAATGTTTCTGATTATTGATGCTCATGATTCCTAGAAAACTCATTCGTGTAAATACTTAGGCATGGTAGAGTAATGGATAGCGGCTTGAAGAAGCGGAGTGCCGAGTTCGAATTCCAGTCGAATCCATTACTTATGTGCTAAAACCCTTGGGAAAGGTATGAATCCTCTTCTTCTCCCGCCCCAAGCAGAACACCCTTGGGAAAGGTATGAATCCTCTTCTTCTCCCGCCCCAAGCAGAACAGACCTGGATCTATAGCCTTGGATGGCAACTGGTCTGCCGCAGAAAGAAATCGCAACCTACGTCAGTCATGTATCGAAAAATATGGCACATAACTGACTGATATATCTTACAATTTCACTTGTTTATATATTTCATTTATTATTTTTTGTATATTTTCCTACAGAAGGATGCTGAAAATACTAGGGACTGAACATGTAAACATGGAAACTAAATGAAACTTACATGTAGCATCCAAAAGAGACAGTTGAAATTCCTAGGGCACATCATGAGAAAAGGGTGTTTGGAAAATTTGACACTCACAAGATATATTGAAAGCCAAATGGCACAGAGGATGGCAGAGCTTGTGTACATGGTTGGCAGAACAGGGATTAGGAGAGATAGCAAAAAGACAAAATTTCCAAAGGCCTACAAAGGACAGGAGATAGTGGAGAGCCACGATCGTCAATGTCCTGAAGGAGGATAAGAGGAAGAAGAATATTTTCCTTTGTGTCTCTGAGACGAAAATAGAACTGGAAAAAGAGATTTTCCTTCTTTCTTCATTTCTCGGCAGAATCCATCTTGCACATTTATAAATCTACCATTCGTCGATGCATTGAAGACTGTTGCCATATCTAGTCTGGCGTTCTAGATGTACATCTCGCAATTCCAAAGATGTATCTGTAACGCAATCGTTTCTGAACTGGCATCTCAACTTCAGTTACTTTTCTCATCTTCGTAACGTGGCTTCCCTCTGCCATTTTTTACAAATATTTTCATGGTAAATGTTCTGATGAAGTTTTTTTTTTTATACTGTGGTGCACCGACTACATAAATTTAAGCGTGCTACGAGATTGGCAACTAAAAAATTTTTTCACCGTTTTCCCGTTGAACAGGCTTGAAGCAAGCGTCACTCCAACAGTTTATTTACTCGCACCTCCCGACTGTGGAACTCACTTCCAATTTCTTGCTTCCCTGATAACTACAATCTTCAAAATTTTAAATGCAGCGTCAATCGCCATCTTCCGTTTTAAAAAGGTACAAAAATGAAGTTAAAGATCTTCCTTTTTGTACTTTTTTTAAAAAATCCTTCCCATTGACAATCTTCTCATTCTCTTCGTCTTTAACTCCCAGTAAAAAAACCCTGCGTTCTAGAGGCATTATCGCCTTGCTTGAGCGAAACGATTAAAAACTCATTTAAACACCCATATATATATATATATATATATATATATATATATATATATATATATATATATATATATTCGTTAAAGGAGTAGTATTCTGACGTGATGTCCATGATTATATATATATATATATATATATATATATATATATATATAAATCTCCGACAAGATCTGAACCTGAGAGCAGAAGAGGCTACTACTAAGCCCGGCACGCCTTAACCAACTTGGCCACCAAGCCAGGATCGAAGCCCGACCAATTTGGTGTCAGTCGAGGTGTCTACCCCTAAGCCATTAGTACCCACCAGAGAGACACTGCTAATTCTACGGTATTGTCTTTCCAAATGTAGACAAACCCCAGTCAGTCAGAGTGCTCGTATTCATTTTACCGAAGAACTTTGCGTTTTAGCGTAGGCGGCTGCCGTTTGAAGAATTAGGCTATCTCTGAAGAATTGAAATAAATTATCAAGAGCTTAATTATGTCTCTCGCAGACAGTACTGTTTCACTGTATCACAGCTCCTCAGTGCGTCTAGATATCCGAAAGCCTCAAGCCAGGATGCTATATTTATGGGTAAAATTGCTCAATATCATTGGTAGAGCCTATGTAAATATAAATGTGGACACTAATGTCAACTCGAAGAGGCGACTGTCTATTTCATGCTTTATAGCAAACTTCAGACCATGTATGGTTGACAGCAAAAGGAATTGCTAAATACAAATAGCCTGAAGATTACGTTGAAGCTTGAAACAGTCTGTCGCCGCTTGATGTTGATATCCATGTCTACTTTTATATTTACGTACGCTCTATCCCTGATATTGATCACTTTTACCCATATTGATTATATATTTTAATCTAACATATTGTGATTAATTCAAATATTATTTTTAGTAGACAATTCATTTTTTCAGTAGACAAATCTATTAATACTATTAAAATATGGATTTATAGTCTAACCGTATTTCAGTAGACATTTCTTTTTTTTAAACAGTATCTATTTCGCCGAGTGGCCTGCGTACTCAAGAAAGTTTAATAAAGGAAATGTTACCTTCGGTAGGACGCGAACCCCTATCCCCCTTTGCCGGAGTTTAATACTTTGTTTCTCAAATATATTTATTTATTGTCAATTATCATTCACTTGGAAGAGGTATTGATTTTTTTTCATTAGCCCGTTGATGAGCGGATACTATTTGCGAAACATTGTCTATAAGAGCTAAAACTGTGATCACAGGGTTTTCGGTGATATTCATACACATTTTCTGATGTCATTACTAAGAACTCGTTCAATATAAATGTCTTATACCTGAACAGTTTGGATTTCATCATATTTCTTATTTCTGATAAAAATCCTATCTATATATGCTTCGTTTGTCCCGTTCTACAGGGTAGTCCGAAAGTCTTGTCACCCCTACATAATATAATTTTCTATTTCAGATGGCTGACACGAGCTCCTACAGACGTTCATGATGTGTGACAGGGGCAATGAAAATGAATAAAGTGAATCCAGTACATGTGATGTGTATTATTGTATCACTTCTTGTTCTATTGTTCTCATTACTTCTTAGTGGGGATTGACAAGATTTTGCGACCACCCTGTATATTCCAACCTTTCGGCAAAGTAATATTTCTTCGCTCCTATTTGCTATCGATGTAAAACCTTAGCATACAGAGTAAGAGCGATTAGATCAATACTATTAAAATATGGATTTATAGTCTAACCGTCCGTGAGAGTTCGCTACCGTCAAACACAAGACCGACTGAAAAGGCTAATTACCGCATTTTTAGAAATCATTTCACCCCACCGAAGGCGATAGTGTCACTAAAACGCACGGGTTTACATGGAGTGAAAGAGAAAGAGAAGACTTGAGGTGGAGAAGTGATCAAAAGGACATAAAAGAAAAAGGGTTCAGGAAGACAGAAGATATCGATAAACGTTGAAATTAAGTTTTTGAAGATTGTAGTTATCGGGAAAGCAAGTAATTGGGAGGGAGATCAACAGGCGTAAAACACGGAAAAAGAAAATGTTAAAATAAGAGTGCCGAGTGAGAGATCTAGTTACTTATCTAGTACCACGATTAAAGTCATGAAGTCGGGGTATCTGGGGGAACAGCTCACCAGAACAGTTATCATGAAAACTTCGGTAAGAAACGTGAAGGTACCTTAAATTTAAATGTTCTTTGAGCAGCTGTAATTGCACGCTGCGACGTAGAGTTTGAAATGATGAAAGTTTAGCATTTTATTAACGGGAAATTTGACTATGAACCAAGAATCATTCTAATATCTTCTTTCCAATTATTTAACTTCAGTAAGCTCCATTAACTACTGAAGAGAATAGCCCATAAATAGTAGAGGTAAAAGTTTTTACTATACGTGATTTGCATGTAAATTCCTAGGTAAGAAAATGTTACCAAATCCAAAGTGTGAAAAGGCGGCAGAGTGTAATATACAAGAAATAAAAAAAGGTGTGTCAAAAGGTTGCTGTGTATTTGTCACTGCGAATACCGGAAGACTCATTCGGTAATTATGATTGGTTTAAAAAGTTATCGTATTAAATTTCTGCCAGTTAGCATGTAGGTTACCGACTATTCCGTTTTGATCACGAAGAAGGACGGAAAAGACATATCAGAGACGTATCATGTTTTTGGTTTTCAGTTAAAGAAAGAAAGAAAAGATAAAGGAGGCAATCGCAGTCTCGTGTGTTGAACGTCTGTTTCAGTGAAAGGGAAAACATTTTTCAATTGCAAACCTTTTCATTTGTACCCCCTTACTTCTTCAAGTAATGGCCTACATTCATGCTTATGATTGTTATTGCAGTATTTTGCTAAAGTCAAATATTTAACAATGGAGAAAAGGGAATTTCCACGGGTATTTTATCGTCGTCGAACTCGCAATGATTAAGTTCAAAATTAGAATTAATCAGAAAATTCAAACCGTATCAATTTCACGGGCATTTAGAGTTTTTAGAATTATAATGACTTTTTTCATGAAAAGGAATTTATACATTTTTTCTTAAGAAATTAGAGCAAAAATGTTAACTTGTATTTCTTCAATCATTTATTTACGAGATTATTTATTTATAATCATTTATTTACGAGATTATTTATTTATAATCATTTATTTACGAGATTATTAATTTATAATCAGTAATCGACTTAAAGCAGGGTGCGATGGGTAAATTTTCGCCATTTTTTTAATTTCGCGCATGCGTGTTACTTGTTTGTCCACTGCACAGTATAGTAGGGTCAGTTGAGCACCGTCTGGGAGAAAAAGATCACCATGTCGCAATTCACTCGGCCAGAAATTTGGAAACGGTATTCACACCGGAAGTACCAACAGGAACATTTCAAATTGTTTGGGTATCAATCTGAGGACAGTGAAGGGGATTCGAAAAGCGTTGGATGAGTCTAATGGTGATTACGAAGGTGTTTGGAGTGATCACTAGTGATGGCGACGTTATGACGCCATTCATCTTCGCACGTGGCCTCAGACTCAATACGGAGGTTTACATCAAGTACCTTGAGTAGATAAGTGCAGCCCTGGGTCAAGGTGCCCGTTGGAAGACCCTATGTCTGGCAACAAAACCCTTGTTTTGTAAAAAAATTCCATGTCTTCAACGGGTAGATTTTAAAATTCTAAAATAATTATAACTGAACGCGTTCACAGCAATGGAATGTAGATTTTATCGCAGTTACACTAGCGTGTTTGTCATTGTAATTTACCCCTGAAGATGATCTTAGAAAAAGTTGAAAGTTCTTGGATTAAAAAAAAAGTACGGTACCTTCCTTGAATTTTATCTTAACATTAAGAAAATAATTAGACAACTGAAAGGCATCAATATAAAAATAAGTATACAAGCTTGAATGACGATTGTTAAGATACACAACTCCAACACTTTCTTGTAGACTCACTTGTTAGAATTCTGACCATGATATAAAAACACAAAATTCACGATAAGACACTTCTTTGCAATTAACACATTGATGATTAGCAAAACAAACTGTAAAGGATAATTATAAATTTTATAATGTAATCATATTAATTCAAAATACACCATAACATAGTCAATTTTGGATGGTTCAGAATGTAGGCATTTTAAAATATCTTTAATTTCTCAGAATCCTCACATTTAGGCAAAGCATTTAGCACTCAAAAATTATATCAGGTACATTTGGCAACTCAATTATTCTGATATTAAAATGAATGCAAACAAATATTAAATGGACATGCTTAATAATGAGTAAAGCCAGCCGAGGGGAAAGCTACAAGCGATAACTAGAACTGACATGGGATTTCCTATACGTGTTTATATCACTACGATACGAACATTAATCCGCCAAGAAGATTATTTGATTAAAAATATGACAGACATATTAATTAATATTATTATTAATATTATGTAAATAATATTACAAGCGTAAAAATGTATTTCTAGAACTATTTCGGTTGAGCACTGGTTCTAGAAGACTAACATAAGAAAATATTGAGATAGATATATAGACACATAGATATGAACAGACTGGGCTAGCTCGCTAGGTATATAGAGACATACATACAGATGTACACACACATATATATATATATTTATTAAAGACATTTTTATGTTTAACGTTGTTATTTATAGATACAAGTATTTAAGCAAATAATGATAAACAGTATTAAATAACATTTACCGGCCTGAATGTCCGAGAAATGTTCTTTGTGGCCGAGACGGTTAAGGCACGTCAGCGTATATGACGGTTCCGTATAGGATGCAGGTTCGAATCCTGTCAAAGAACGAATATTTTCTATGAAAATTTCTCGGACATTCAGGCCGGTAAATGTTATTTAATACTGTTTATCATAAACAGAGCATTTGCTTAAATACTTGTATCTATAAATAACAACGTTAAACATAAAAATGTCTTTAATAAATAAATTGTTGGACCTTGTCCATTTCTTAACATATGACGTCATTTGTTTACATTCGATACACCAGAGCAGTTATGGATGTACGAGATTCATGGAAGATTGAAGTTTATAAACAGTAAATTCGACCTTGTCTACCGTAAGGTTCTTTGTGGCCGAGACGGTTAAGGCACGTCAGCGTATATGACGGTTCCGTATAGGATGCAGGTTCGAATCCTGTCAAAGAACGAATATTTTCTATGAAAATTTCTCGGACATTCAGGCAGGTAAATGTTATTTAATACTGTTTATCATTTGCATCAGAGCATTTGCTTAAATACTTGTATCTATAAATAACAACGTTAAACATAAAAATGTCTTTAATAAATAAATTGTCGGACCTTGTCCATTTCTTAACATATATATATATATATATATATATGAACGTAAATGGATAGATATGAACAGGTTGTGATAGATAGATAGATAGAAGGAGAGATAGAGAGATAGATATGAACGTAAATGGATAGGCATGAACAGATATAAATATATTGTGCTAGATAGACAGATAGGTGGATAAGTATATGAACATTCTGATAGATAGATAGATCGACAGACAGATAAATAGATAGATACAGATAAACAGATAGAGAGATAGATATGAACGTATGTATAGGTATGAACAGATGAACATATTGAGATAGATAAGTAGAAGAAAAGTCTGAGATAGATAGGTAGATAGTAGATAGACAAACAAAGACAGAAAAACAGATATATAGATATGAACAGATTGAAATGGATAGATAGATAGAATGATAGATATGAACTTAAACTGATAGATATGAACAGGTTTAGACGTATGCAAACAGACTGAGATAGATAGATAGATAGATATGAAAAAACTAAGACGTAGAAATCGAAACTGACTGTTAGCATTCTATGATTAATCTAAATAAATTTAAAATCTTGGTACACTGATAAATCAAGAGGAACGAACAAATTGTCTCCAGTTAGGTTAATATAAATGAACATAATAATTTTCTTAATGGTGTTAAGCCGTCTGTATTTTTTCCATGAACGATTTATGGTAGACGTACCTAATAGTATTCACAGGAGGAGTTGAATCTCTTCTTTTTTAGTGCAACGTCGCAACACTTGTCGCCACATGCAGCACCTTCTCTCTAAAAAAAATAAAAAATAATGAAATAAAAATAGACAGATAAAAATAAACAAATAAAAGTAAACAAACAAGAATAAATCTGGTTGTGTTCTTGGGTGTTTAAGTACCCTTTTCAAGTGGGCATATATCAATCTTGTCCTTTCGACATATCTTAGCGGTTGCCAGGAGTCTCGCGACTCTGATACTGACAAATTTAATGAATTTATTTGATTTTATTTCAATCGAAATTTTTAATGGTACTTCAAAGAAAGCGAAAAACAAACAAACAAAAAAAAAACGCATCATTTGATCTTCGTCGACCCCATGTTGTAAACAGTTTCAGAACGTGAATTGGATTTTTTACCAAATTCATGGTCATTAGGTAGAATCGTAAATAATTTTCGTTTTCTTGTTTATCAAATTTATTCTTCAAAAATTTAAGGTGCAATTAAATTTTATTCAGTAATTATCCATTCACCATTATTTGCTGCCCCTTATCAGGCAGAACTTTTAGAAATTTGAATAAAATTCAGTAGCAAAAGCATATACTCATACATACTCTTTTCTATCGCTATACGTAGAATTATAGATAGAGATATATACTTATTATATAGAGTGGATTATTAGAATATATGGGCATGCATACTGACGCACCTATACTCTTTAACTCATAGGTATTCACACACACACACACATACACAGAAGCACATAGACATACACACCCCCACATATAAATTTAAATCCCTATGAAGTTGAAGATCTCGCAATTTATAGGGCGTTTGTATATAATTTTATTTATTTTATTCAATTTTTAATCTATAACTTAAGAATTCTTATTTATTTTTAATTTTGCAGCATAATACAGTGCAACCTCGGTTCTCGATCGTCTCACAGGTCGAACAAATCGGCTTTCGAACAGAAAATTCGAGATGAAAATGCCTCGGTTATCGAACAAAATTTCGGTTCACGAATAACATTGCCGAACCACGTTAACCCGAACGGAATAATTTCTAAGCTCGGCAGCACATTTCTTTAGGACGACGGCTAGGATCCAGTCATCTCCACTTGCCTTATGGGAGTCTAATTTAGAAATGAAGTTCCAGGCCAGTGACGGGGTTATGCGCATATCACTCAGTAGCACCCGCAATTTGGAGGGAGGGGGTCAAAATTGATATACTCCAAATGAGTCGAGGGTTGATTTGGAAGAGAATTTCCGAGCAAAGTCGAAACGTTGTGAGTATAACAACCAAGATGAAGATGCTGGTCCGAATAGTAAAACATATAATAATGATAATTCTTCATCTCAAAAATACCAATAAAGATTATTAAATCGGTACGAGTCGAAAGGTTGTGACTATAACAACCAAGATGAACATGTTTGTCTGAATAGCAAAGCATATAATAATGATAATTCCTCATCTCAAACAAATGTTTATTAAATCTTTACGAGCCTAAAGGTTTTGAGTATTACAATCAAGATCGAAATTCTGGTCCGAATAGCAAAGCATAGAATAATGATAATTCTTCATCTAAAAGTATCGAAAAAGGATATTAAATCTTTACTAGCTGAAACCTTTTGGGTATAACAGCCAAGATGAACCCGCCGAATAGCGAAGCATACAATAATGATAATGCATCATCTCAGAAATACCGAAAAAAGATTATGACATCTCTACGAGTAGAAGAAACATTTTAGGTATAACAACCAAGATGAAGATGCTCGTCTGAATAGCAAAGTATATAATAATGATAATTCCTCATGTCAAAAATACTGATAAAGATTATTAAATCGGTACGAGTCGAAACGTTGTGAGTATAACAATCAAGATGAAGATGCTGGTCTGAATGACAAAACATATAATAATGATAATTCCTCATCTGAAAAATATCGAAAATTGTTATAAAATCTTTCCAAACCAAAACACTTTGAGTATTACAAGCAAAATGAACATTCCAGTCTGAATAGCAAAGAATATAATTATGATAATTCCTCATTTCTGCAATTCGGAGGGAGGGGATTAAAATTGATATACTCCAAATGAGTTAAGGGTTGATTTGGAAGAGAATTTCCGAGCAAAGTCGAAACGTTGCGAGTATAACAACCAAGATGAAGATGCTGGTCTGAATAGCAAAGTATATAATAATGATAATCCCTCATCTCAAAAATACCGATAAAGATTATTAAATCGGTACGAGCCGAAAGGTTGTGACTATAACAACCAAGATGAACATGTTTGTCTGAATAGCAAAGCATCTAATAATTATAATTCCTCATCTCAAATATTATAATGAAAATGAATCTTTTTGTTTCTTTTTTGTAACTACTTTTTTGTTGAACATATTTAGGTGTATTTCAGATCAAAAACATTTGTTTCAAAACCATTTTTTAAAATTTCTTGATGCATCCGATAACCTTGCTATTCAGCTATATATCACGAATCGATTAAGCAATTTGAAATATATTTTCCTTGTTTTCTTTTCAAACGATTATGAAAGCCATTCGCCCTAGGAGTCTTTTTCTGAAGAAACTTCACTTAAACCTTGTTCGGTCAATGCGCATATAGGGTGTCATAGAATATGCACATAAATTTCTACGTAGACTGCTGAGCACTGTTTGCTTTTCGGGAAACAGCTGTTGGGGAAAGGCCGATGTGAATGCGGTGGCGCTCAACGTAAAATCGCTATTAAAAAGCCGTTTCATTATTTTTATCGGTCATCAGCGCATTCAGCAATGCCGATATCCCGCAGGTACGTTTTCCTTGTGTAACATTTTCGCTACAAGAAGACAGAGTGCATGGTTATCAGCATTAGGATGAGCCCCAAATGCAAATTACAGGTCGAAGGTACTAAAATCAAGCAGCTACAGTAATTTCGATATCTGGGAAGTGTTCTGACGGAGGACAGAAAGTGCTATACTGAGATCCGAAGACGTATTAGAATGGCCAAAGATGGATTCCAAAAGCTTAGCAGGCTATAAAGAGACAGAATAATTTCGTTGGAAACAAAGAAATGAGTACTGAATCTGTCTTCCTGTACGGCAGCGAATGCTGGATAATCCCCTCAAAGGTGAAGAAGAAACATGAAGCAACAGAAATGTGGTTACACAGAAAGATGCTGAGGATACCATGGACTGAACATGTGAACAACAACGAAATTTTGAAGAGAATGGAAAGAAAAAGAAAACTTATACTTAGCATTAAGAAGAGGCAGTTGAAAATTCTGGGACACATAATGAGGAAAGAGGGGGTGGGCTTGCAAAACCTGATACTCACAGGACAAATTGAGAGAAGAGGGACAAAGGAAAGCAGCTTGTAGCATGCTCGATGAGTTTGAATATATGCATACGAGAAAAGTGCTTGGGAGAAATAACACAAAGACAAAACTTATTAAGAGCTAAAAGGGAAAAGAAGATGTGGGGGGCCATGACCTCCTACGCCCCGAAGGGACACGGCATATAAAAGAAGACCGTAATTTTGTACTTTTCCCTACGTATATGATGGGCTGATCGTTAACAACCGGTGAATGGAATCGACAGGTCGAATTCAAATTACAGGTGAGGCTGTTTCCTCGTAATTCGCATTGTTGTCATTGGAAAAGGCATGAACACACAGTTGGATCTGTGCAATAGCTGTGGTTCTTAGTGACATTAAAGGCCGAATAGTGCAATGACTTGCCGGTTCCTTTTCCCCCTTTGAGGTTATCCCGTCCCTTATCTCAGAGGTAATTTATTTTTTTACCTCCCTCTAGTATTTGTCTAAAGATGCAGGACCTACAAGTCAGTTGAATTCTGAATTTCCTCCTCTTACTATAGTTCCTACCAAGTTTAATCTGCTATTTTACCCATAGCTGGGGGAGAAGAGATGGAGTTATACCTTTCCCAAGGGTATTGTCAAGTAAGTAAATGCGTACAGTAATAATTCTTTTTTCAGTTTTCATTTTCGTATCATAGATTGAAGACAAGAATAGAGTAATGGGTTAGCAGCTCGGATTGAGGAATCGGTAGAAACGCGTTCGAATTCCAATCGAGTTCATTCCATTAACTTACGTGTCAATACCATTCTGAATCGAAGTCGCTTATAGGTCCTACCTCTTTAGGCAAACGCTAGAAGGGTATAAGTTAAAAATAAATACATCTCACATATTTTCGGTACAAAAGAAGTTTGCAGATCATTGCACTATTCTTCCTTGAATGTCACCATGAACCACAAATGTGAGATGGCATTGGGTGGTAACTGAATAAAATGAGGATGAATCGTATGTTAAGCACACAAGATCACGAATATAAAATTATATGTATATATAAATGTTAATAGTGGGTTTATTTTTCTATGTAAATTGATACCTCCTACGAAAGCCAAAACATATATGCTCAAACGACGTGATAGCTTAATATATATATATATATATATATATATATATATATATATATATGTGTGTGTGTGTGTGTGTAAATAAAAAGAAAGAACAGTAAGATATATAATCCGGTGTTCTTATAGATATTTTTATTTTTACAAAATAGTGCTCAATATAAATTTACAGAGCATTAATATTATAATTTAAAAAGTTAAAATATAAAGTTATAAAATTAAAATAAAGTTAAAATATGTTTTTTTTTTCGCTACACAGTTCTAAACATGTTTCAAAAATGGAAGCTAAAAGCCCCGAATTTAATTTTGTAATTAAATTAAAGACATTAGTTCCATTTCATTCTCAAGCGAATTTTGGAGTAACTTTTAAAATTACTGGGCTTTAAAGAAACAGCTAAAATCATAATTCATATTTATATATATATATATATATATATATATATATATATATATATATATAGAGAGAGAGAGAGAGAGAGTCCTATGGGTAAATTGTCGTCTGAAATATGCAAAATTAAAATAATACTGACACCTCAATTTAACAGATATATTTACCAACATTACACAAAAATATCTTGAAATACTAAAACTTAAACAACAAACTCGCTATTGGCTTCGACCACGGCCATCAGACGACTTCGGAACTACCTGAAAATCTTCTGGGCGGTCTCCTTGTTTAAGTTGGTGGATGCTGCCATAATCCTTGTCTTCATTTCATCTTTGCCGTTCCATAGTTTTGTTCGTCTTTCGCACAACTCCGCCTCAGACATAATAATCAAGGGAGTTGAAGTCTTGGGGGGGGGTATTTGGTCAGATTTAGTGGGTGATGTGGTTACAGAAATTGTCTGACAGCCATGACTTTGTTCGTCTGCTTGTGTGATATGTTGCAGAAGAGTCTTCCTGCAGCGACCCTCTTGACCCAGCGGCAGTACTACCTCCTCCAGACACTGTGTTGAGTCTGAGGCCTTCACCAACAGATTCGGAAATTCTTTTTTTATCCTGATTATCAGATGGAGTTTTCCGAGCTGCCGTACCTTCGTAATCACCATTAGACTCGCCAAACTCTTTTCGAACCCTCTGCACTTTCTTTTGATTGACACCCAGACAATTTGAAATGTTCGTATTGGAGCTTTCGGCGCGAATGCCAAGCAATACAGCAATGCCAAGCAGTACCAAATTTTTGGTGGAATTAAATGCGTCATGGCTCTCTTGTGCTACCAGATGGTGCCCAACTGACCCTACTATACTGTGCTGTCGACAAAATCAAAAACAAACAACGCGCATGTGCGAAATAAAAAATATAAAACAGCAACAACTTACCCATCGCACTCTCTCTGTCTCTGTCTCTCTCTCTCTATATATATATCACATCGTATGAGCATATGTATTTTAGATACCGTATTGTGACTAATTTACATAACAAACTGGGCCCTCCTGGGAACTTTTATAATATATATATATATATATATATATATATATATATATATATATATATATATATATATATATATGTTCTTACTCTGTCCTAGACATTGAGTTCTACCTGGATTCTTCCTCTTGGAAATTTTTTTTCCGAAAATATACATGTAATCGGTATTTATATATTTTGCATATGTGTGTATATTTTCCACTAATATTATATATATATATAATCACCACAGAGAGCCTTCCCTTCCCTCCATTATAATGTCTGACGCTCAACTTCCCGAGAGCAACTCTCTGCGGCTTCTCGGTCTCACGTTGACTGCTGACCTGAGATGGAATAAATACATCGAGTCAATTGCCTCGTCCACTGCGAGGAAAGTTGGCTCCCTGAGCCGTGCTAGGAAGTTTTTCTCCCCTGAGTCGATCCTCCAGATATACAAATCCACAATTCGCCCTTGCATGGAGTATTGCTGCCATATATGGTCTGGCGCCCCTTCTGTTTGCCTCGGGGTTCTTGATAGGCTCCAGAAGCGGATATGTAATATGGTTGGCCCTGCCCTGGCGTCACGTCTACAGTCACTTTCTTACAGACGCACCGTCGCCTCCCTCTGTCTGTTCTACAAATACTTTCATGGAAATTGCTCCGAGGAACTGCATTCGCTGGTTCCCAAACTTCATGAGTTCAAGCGCCCTACGAGGCTGGCATCCCTGCCTCACCCCTTCACTGTCGAAACTCATAAATGTAGCCGTCTCTTCTACTCTAATAGCTTCATGTCTCGCACCTCTCGCCTGTGGAACTCTCTTCCCTTCTCCTGTTTCCCTGAGAGTTATAATCTCCAGCTATTCAAGTGTAATGTCAATCGACATCTCCAGTTGCCTTAATCTATCTACTACCCTCATCCTTTCTTCTATCACTCCTATCTGATCTTCCTATTTTCTGTAACCCTTGTCCTAGTGGCTCCCCGCCTTGCTTGGGGTGAAATGCTTAAAAAAAAAATATATATATATATATATATATATATATATATATATATTCAGGATCTGCAGTGTCTAAAAATATGAAAACAATGCTTGTTTTTGGCCGTAGTACCCTTGTAAAAATCCATGTATAGGTTAAATAATAGCAGGGCAGACTGGTCTTTCTGAGGACAGCTTTGAATGTAAAGCCCTGAAAAAAGCAAGGGAAAACACCACAGTTTATTTACAAAGAATTATCATAGCCACACGCAATTTATGGAGACTTATGATCGTCTAAATCAATGATTTCTAAGTTTTCATAGCTGCCGCCCCTTGGCTCCCAGGACATACGCCTAGTGCTCACCACAGACATATAAAGCCACATTGTTATTAGTATTAGGTGTAGTGCAATTTCAAAATATATAATCTAACATGAGACGAACATTCGTGGCTACATCGTTGCACCTACAACTCTCCGGCTTTGGTCCCTGCAAGCGACAGTTGTTTGATCTCGGTGGTGTGTGGCGTGTTCTGTCCTGTTCTGTTCAGATAACGTGTCAGTAAGATTCAAACGAGTGTTCGAAATTTGGTCAACAAGATAAAATAAAACCATGTATCCGTGTATAATTTTTATGCTAATTTTATTCATTGTCTTTGTGTTCCTTAAGTGGAAATGAGTTAGTTGTCATGATACAGATAGAAAAAGAATATGAAAAATACCACCCCATTTCTCCAATCACTTTTGCTGTTTCCTTTGACCCCACTGACAATCTTGTTCGTTATACTGCTCGCCAGAAGGCGCTATCTCCCACTTGGGGAATCTCAAGTCTAAATCCTGAAGGGATATGTCGATTACTATTTTTCTCTGTATTAATTTCTGGGATTCACGCTATTTACACTCGGTCTAATGTCGTCGTCTTTATTGTTATTATCATTTTTCAAGTGTTATCTTGTTAACCTTCAGGGAATTTTGTTCTACGGAGGTAGATTGTTCATGATCCTGCTGTCCATGTTTAGGGATGTCTTGTCTTGTTCGTATTTAGTAACGCTGTTTGGTTATAACACGAGGGGTAAGCTTGGATGTGCGAAAGGTGCTATGGATAATGGCTCAGAATTGGATAAACGTCGAACCGAGTTCTAATTTCAGTCGAGTGCTTTATATTCACTTATGCGATAATACTCTTGGGAAAAGTTTGAACTTAACTCCCCCTACCACCACAACAGCTATGCTTTAATTAGTAGGACTTCTGTCAGTAAATCATTATTATCTCATTAAAATCCTTACAATATATAAAAAAGAATCTGAAAATATTTTCTGGTATTGAAAGGTTGATAAGGTATAAAAATACCTTAATCCACTAATCAGTTTACTACTGCTCGACTATTGCTAGTTCCGGTATCTACTGAATGTAAGATTAAATTAACCAGCACAAGGACTGAACACACGATTAATATGCTATCCAATTCATGACCCAGAAATCCTTTAGGCTCATGTGAGACAAAATGAAAATTGATTATGACAGCGAATATGAGGACATTAGTCTGACTTTTGATAATAAAGGGAGTTTCATTAAGACGGATCAAAGTCAGGAGTAAATCAGTGTTATTTGGCAATTATGTGTGAAAAATAATGTCGCTCAAATGTTTGTTACCTCTCTTAAACCCTATTTTAATATCTATTTACTCAAGCACTAAGTTAAGGTAAGTTATGCGTTGTTTTCCCCCTGTACCTGTTGCCTTCAATCTGTCCTGTGAGGTTCACATTTTCCAAGCCGTCTTTCCTCATTATTTGCCCTTGAAATTTCAACTGTATCTTCCTGATGTTAAGTACAAGTTTCCTTTTTGCTCTCATTTTTCTCTAAAACTTCATCGTTGGTCACACGTTCGGACTATAGAATTCTCAACACCCTTCTGTAGGACCACATTTCCGTTACTTCAAGTTTCCGCCAAGGGCTTCGGCAGCACACCTCCAGTCGATGGTTAAAATCTTTGATGACGTCTCTGCATAGTTGTCCCTCGATCTCACCAGTATGCCTTATTATCACATGTTGAATGGTTGTTGGCTTGCTGGCATAGACCTTACTTTTGAGATGACCCCATAGGAAGAAATCTAAAGGCGTCAATTGACACGATCGTGGTGGCCAATTGACTTCGCTGTTTCGAGAGATGATGAGAACTGGGTACTTCTCATTGCATTTCTGTTTGACGTCTATTTTCGTAATAGGCTTCGATAACTTTAAGACGTTGTTTGATTGTTAATCTTTCCATGGTTGAAATTGCCAAAGACTTAAGTTGTTAAATCTGAAAGAAAAAGAAAAAAATTCATTAGACGCTTAAACTTAATTCACATTTAAAATCAGTCCAAGTTATTGGAACACAAAATAAAAAATGTTATAAAGCATGAATACATGAATGTCATAAAGAAAATTTGTTATTGTACAGTCACTATCATTACTGCAATTGTTCGCGTAATGAAAACACAAAAAAAATATGATTCATGTTTGATTCAAAAGCTAGATAGATCATATTGATTGCCACAATCTGATTGTTCGAAAAGTAATAGATACAAACTGATTGAGATTAAATAAATTTTTTTACTATTTTACACAGGCTAGCAAAAGACTATTATTAAAAGACTTTCACGTGTGTATTTACTCTTTTACCCATATTATCTAAACACTAATATTAAAGGTATTTTACATTTATTTACTGATTAAATCATGCAACCAAAACACTATTATTAAAAGGCTTTCACATTTGCGTACATTTTTACTCTTGTTCTCAAAACAATTATTATATATTTATGTGTTATGAAAACACTATTATTAAAAGGCTTTCTCATTTATTTACTGATTCACACTTGCTATGAAGGCACTATTATCAAACGGCTTTCATAATTATTTACTATTTTACAGATGCCATCAAATCATTATTATTAACGTCACATTGAAACTTTAAATATATTACAAATATACTAGTATGTCATAATTGTGGGAAATTCATTTTATTTTTTAATAACAACTAGCAGTAGAGCCCGGCGTTGCCCGGGGATGTAACAGTAAGAGATAGATCAAGTATCGACCGTCATAAAGACTGAAAAATAAAATTGACAAAGATCATTGTTTAAGGTTGACGGACACACATGTCTTAATTAGTTTGTTTTTTTGGGGTTTTTTTTTTTGTTATTTTTTAAGAATTGGTCAAACCCAAACCCAAACAAAAACATTGTTTTCAATCGTTATGAGTCTACCGATTGAATAGAATTTTTATTATAAACAATTATCTTGTAAATGGAATTTTAAAAGCATTTTGAATGTAAAAATAAAGAAAAAAGTGTGCAAGACAATAAGAAACACTACCTGCCAAAAAAAAGTGAAGTTTTGTTGAAATCGGTTGAAAAATGTAGGAAATCCGATCCCGTATATAAACGGACACACACACACACACACACACACACACACACACACACACACACACACACACACACACACACACACACAACCTGGGTTTTATAATAAGTATAACTCGATATGAATTGTCCCTCTTTCATTCTCGCGACAGCGATGCCTCTTAATCGTGTTTTCAAATTGATTTCGTGCAAAAACAATTGTGTTTTTCCAATTTTTGGCGCTGTCAGAACCACCGCAAGGTGATTTTACGTAGTCCTGTGAAGTTTTGTTGAAATCGGTTGAAAAATGTAGGAAATCCGATCCAATATATAAACGAACAGACACACACACACACACACACACACATTTATCTTTACCTATATCATAAAACTAGCGGCATATATGAAATTGATATTTTGTTATGCCGTTATTATTATTATCTCGTTTTCAAGTAACTTATGTAAATACATAGTAAAATTAGGGCTATCAATTGTTTACTTAATAAGAATATAAACCTATCCCTTCCTTCTTATCCACTAGAAATTTCTATTAATACCAAATTGTCTTATCGTCATAAGTCCTACTTCTTCTTCTTCTTCTTCTTCTTGTTCTTCTTCTTCTTCTTCTTCTTTGTGCCGTGTCTCTTCAGGACGTTATCGATCCTGCTTATCAACAATTTACTGTATTTTGTAGCCCTTAATAAATTTTGTCTTTTTGTTACCTCTCTTAAACCCTATTTTGATATCTATTTACTCAAGCACTAAGTTAAGGTAAGTTATGCGTTGTTTTCCCCCTGTACCTCTTGCCTTCAATCTGTCCCGTGAGGATCACATTTTCCAAGTCCTCGTTCCTCATTATTTACCTTTGAAATTTCAACTGTCTCTTCCTGATGTTAAGTATAAGTTTCCTTTTTACCCTCATTTTTCTCTAAAACTTCATCGTTGGTCACACGTTCGGACTATAGAATTCTCAGCATCCTTCTGTAGAACCACATTTCCGTTACTTCAAGTTTCTTATTCACCTGCGAGGTGTTTTAAATATATTTTCCCGTTGTATTAATATGTAGTAATTTTAGGGACCAGTATATTAGTCGATTACAATACATAACTGATCTCCCTCTTTATGTTCAATATAAAAGGATATATGCTCCGTATGAGAAATCGAAGGGCGTGTTTGAATTCAAGTCGAATTCGTTACATTCACTTATATTCCAACTATATTAGTATATATTAATTCTAAAATATTACATTCTTCATAATTTATCCATGGTGTAAGAAATGACGGCAAATATGAAAGTGATATTTTTAAAGTTTAGTGTGTCTCTTTAAATATTTAAAATTTTTTTTTTTCAGTTATTATTTATTGCATTCCGCCCTTTCACGGAGTCGGTCTTTTCTACCTTCCGGCGCAGGTAAGCGTCTTTGAACAGCTAGCCATTGTCATAACAATGTCACTAATATCTGGTGTTGCCAATGCATTAAAAAGTCAAAGACATTAAAGGCAAAAGTACTCGAATCCGTTTTAACATAAACGCGGTACAAACGTAAATGCACTTTCCGACATTCCCAGTTGATAAGATTCTGTTGTTTTGATGTTATGAAAGCCAAGAGACATGCATTAACGATCAAAAAAGTAAAAAAAAAAGAAGGTAATCAAGATCTTTTAGGTCTGGTGATGATGAGATAAAACTTTCCAGCCTAATGACTTTTTCTCTAGGCTTATTTCGCTGGGAGGCACGGCAGGATAAAACATAGTGGCTCGGATTGAGGAGTCGGAGAGCCGAGTTCTAATTCCAGTCAGATTCGTTACGTTTCACTTACGCGCGAATACCCTTGACTCCATCTCTTCTTCTAATTACGGGTAAATAGCAGGACAGACTATAGACTTGGGTGGCAAACTGTCAGGGAGTGAAGTTCAACTCTGAATTCAAAACATCCAACTATAGTTTAAATAAACAGCAATTGTCCAAGGGTGGTGATTATGGCTACACTTCTGAAGATATAGTCAGTTAGGGCTCTTCCAAAGGGGTAAGAAGGTTTTGTATATCTGGGGGTTTTTATACTTTCTACCTTTATTTGGCTGAGTTTTGTCGTTATTCTGGTGGATGTGGCTTTTTCTCTTCACACAAATTGGACGTTTCTGGTGTAGTTAACAGCTGATGCATACGTTGTGTTCATTTTAAAGGTCTACAGTGATGTTTTTCTTTATCTAGAATCAAGACAGTCGTTCCCCAATCTTCCTGTTTCAGCTATTCTTTTTTTTTAACTATCTCCCAAGAAACGTTCTCAGATTACAGATAAGTAATCATATATACCACAATTCATGGATGCACTTTCAAAATTTAATATGATCGGAGCCTTGAATCCGCTCTCTAATCTGAGCTAGCTCTAACAGTTCAATATATAAAAACTAGAATGTAACTTTTGATACATCAAAAACCAAGTTAGTACTGTTTCTTCATCACTGATCAGAATTTTAGCCCCCCCCCGCAATGAACATTTGAACTCTCAATAAGACTACTGGATTTAAATTTACTCTCGATGTCAAGTGGAACTCATATATACAATCCATTGCAAAAGATGCTAGAACAATTGTCGGATCATTTTTTTTCTTTTACAATAAGGTTCACCGTGTACAAAGTCCGGTGTCTACTCTGGGTAGAGGGTTAAATTAAGAGTCAGTTTGTACGGATAGTAGGGGAAGTAACGGTTGAACAGGTTAAGAGTATAATGATCGGGGAAACATCCTGCTGGGAGTCTGTTCCACAGTACAGTGGATCGCGGGAAGAAGCTGTTCGGGTGGACCATTCTTCTCGCCGATGGAACACGAAGGGAATGTGGCTGATTTGCTACAATGTAAATGGCATGGCGAGTCCTAGCCGTGAGTGTTAGAGCTGGCGGAACCAAGGAATGAAGTTCGTTTGAGCTTTTGCCATGGAAGTAGCGATAGAGAGGCTGTGAGAGAGAGGTTGAAGGGTGGGAAAAATTGTCACCCACAGGGACTCGGAGACGCTTTTGAACTCTATCGAGACCGGAAAATGAGAATTGGGCATCTCCCGCTCAAATATGACAACAGCTCTCCATTCTTTACAGTCTTACTAAACAGCAACGATGAGCATTATACAACCTTTATAGTAAAATGCAAAGGCTTTATTGCTGTATTTTTTAACCTATGGGTAACTCTGTTGGAGTATAGAACCACAAACTCACCTCGATCGATGGTCTGTTCTAGCTTCAAGAGCAAGGAAGTTTTTTTTTTTGCTAACACCATAGATAACCGGATTTGAATTCAGCATTGTTATACTCCTCGACTGCCTACCAACCTAGGCTAGAGAGGCTAATCTTCCTTTTCACGCCTATCATTATTTTCACCATGTGACATTTTAATAAAACTAAAGTCGGTTCCATACAGCAGTAGTTCGCTGGAAGAAGTTGCTGGAGTGGAAGTTAATTCTCACAGATGGTATACATCAGGAAGTACTTGGCTCCCACTGACATTCTTTATCTATACAAGAGTCAGATTAGACCAAAAATGGAATATTGCTGCCATATCTGCTGGAGATGTCTTCCAAAATTAAAGTTTAAAATCCTTTACGCGATTCTATACTCTGCAGCCTCTTCCTCTCCAGACCGCAACATCGCAAGCCTATCCTTACTCTATCGCTATTTTCATAGCAAATGTTCCGATGGACTCCATTCTTTAGTTAAACCAGTTCAGGCATATATCGCTTGGACAGTTCATGACATCCACAGAGTCAAATCACCCTCGTTTCATTCGCATTTCAAATGTAAAGAGAAAGTTTCACTCAGAAAGGTTTTTACTGAAAACTGCTACGCTGTGTGAAAGGCTCCCGCGTGGATGCTTCCTCGAACGCTACAACCTGCTTCAATTCAAGGGTCAATCGTTATCAATCCTGCCTAATCTCATAGTTTTCACTTACTACTACTTACTCTTTCACTGATATCACATATCCTTCATTCTAACTGTTGTGGATTCGGGGATGAAATCCGGTCTCAAAATGAATGACAAACGCAAAAATGAAATATAGCAAATAAATGTATTGACGCAATAATACAATTGGTAATAAAGTTAGTAGATCCAGAAATGCGGTTAGTAGCAATAATAATATATATATATATACATTCTGGGAAATTCAGTATCGAAGTATGACTTCCTTATGAGTCTACGTGCTCGCAACTGTGACTCCTACAAAGCGGTTACCTCACTCTCTCACTGTATCACTTCCGGGTATTCACCGGCAGCAGTACAAGTACGCACCGGGCATGTCCACTTGTATGAAAAATGGGTGGACCCCTTAA
Organism: Acanthosepion pharaonis; assembly: GCA_903632075.3. Classification (NCBI taxonomy): domain Eukaryota; kingdom Metazoa; phylum Mollusca; class Cephalopoda; order Sepiida; family Sepiidae; genus Acanthosepion; species Acanthosepion pharaonis. The sequence continues at coordinate 4,055,760 of CAHIKZ030000779.1, read as the reverse complement.
CATTAACCATGGCAAGATAAGTTTCCTACTTTAGTATAATGTGCTCCATTCTTAAGTTTAACCAGTTCAATTGTAATAAGAGCTCCATTTTTTAGTTCCAGTAGTTAAATGGTAATATGAGATCCATTCTTTTGTTCCCCGACTTAAATCATAATATGAGCTCAATTTAGTTCAACTAGTGTAATGTTAATATGAGCTTCATTTTTTAGTTCCAGCAGTTCGATTGTAATATGAGCTCCATTCTTTAGTTCGACCAGTTAAATAGTAATAGTATTCCATTTCATTCTATTGTATATTCGACTTTGTTTCGTATATCTCCAAGACCAAGAAAATCAGTATCATGGAGATATATGAATATAGCGTCATCAGTATTTATCTGACTTTCCGCTTTCAGATTTCCACCTGTTTCGGTCTCATTGAATGGACAGATCTTTAATTCTGAAGAGTATGTAAAAATTCACCTAGAAGTGTTTTTCTCCAGTAAAGACAGGAGATTCTTTGAACCGGGAATAATGGATCAGCCGACAAAATGGCGAAAGATACTGGATAGGATCTGCAATTATTTATTGATTGAATAAATGACTTTGTTTTAAAAACTGTTTTTTTTTTTTTTTAATTTCCGCTTGCAAAATCGAATAGACTTTGTGAACAACTCCGTATATATTGGAAATTTCAATTGATTTCAGTTTTTAAAATAGAGCAGGCTTTACTACGTGCGCATAAGATTTCATTGTAGGGGTGAAGGCTTGTACAAAACCAGCCACAGTTTTAGAAAAGAATAAAGGAGTGATAACAGAGAACAGGTCAACATTGTACCAAAAAGTATCAAAACAGACAATCCATACTCAGGATTGAATTCATAGTGTTTCTTCTACAAAACTAGTTACAAACCAAATAAGAGAGACCAGTCATTCCTGCTATTTAAGACGGAGAAAAGACGGATTAATACATTTCCATAGGGTATTTGTGTGAAAGTGAATGCAACAAACTCGACCGGAGTATGAACTCAGTTCAGTTCTAACTTTGTCTATATTTTGCAGATTTCTCTTTACAAGCATTACACTACCCCCCCTATATATATATATATATACACACACACACACACACATATATATATATATATATATATATATATATATATATATATATATTTATGAATAAGTTTTTTGTTTTCCATGTCGACAAAAAACTTATTCATAATATTGTCTTCTCTACTGGTTAAATCGAGAAATTTTCATATATATATATATATATATATATATATATATATGAAAATTTCTATGTCCTGACGAAATTTTTTTTCTCCAACTTTCATAAAAACACTGATATACGCAACCATATATAAATCCAAAATTTCAAAATAATTCGTTTGTTTGAGGATCGCAAATAGCGTGAACCCCAGGGTCACAAACTCACATCAATCTAACTAAATATGTTAGCTCTATCACTGATATTGAACACTTATATATGCATGTATATATGGCATATATATATATATATATATATATATATATATATATATATATATATATATATATATATATAAGTTATATAATAAATTTAGTCCGATTTAGAATTTTTTTACACTTTTCATATATTTCTCCGATAAACACAGACACACACACATATACATACATCCACACACATATATAGATATGTATAGTCATCCACAGCATATATATATATATATAAATATATATATATATATATATATATATATATATATATATATATATATATATATATATATATATATATATATATATATATATATATATATATATATATATATATATATATATACAAATACAATTTTTATATATATTGTTTATATATTATACATGCACTGTACTTATTCGAAAGCAGTCAATATCAGTTAGAATTTGTCTGACGATAGCAAATAGCGTAAAACCCAGGTTCACAAACTCACATCAATCCAACCATATATACTAGCAGCATGGTCTGGCGTTACCCATGCTTGATTAAAAAATCGTACGACTCATACAGCAATCGCTATCAATTGACTTAAAATATTTTTGTCCTTCCTTGCCTTTAAATGAGTCCCCTTTGCCCTGCTGATGTTGCTACATGCTTTACTTCTTGCCTATCTTATACAGCAAATTTTTTCTAAGCTCTATGCTAAACATTAAATCTGGTACGAAAAAAGAACTAAACAAAATGAACACAAAACGATCAGCTTTAAAATAGGACTCGTAACTAGAAAAACCGAATGAAAAAAGAATGTTAACAACAAATACTTTTTCACACCCAACCCAGTTCTGCGGAATCAGAATCAACGAATGAGCAAGCGAATGAGCCAATTGGAGTAAAGTGCCATACAGATTTAAATTTTTCCCACTTGTGACGAATGTCGCTATCGATTTTTTTGCATGCTACTTACCATTCGTGTCAGTCAGCTGTTGGCTCTCACGCTGGCAAATAGAATCTTCCTGCCTATTCGTGGCAGCCAGCTATAGGCTCTCACTCTGGCCAGTAGAAAATGGCCGCAGACTACATGAAAACTGCCGTAGAAGCATGAAAAAATCGATTATTTCCATTATCGATGGGAGTTGGGAAATGCAAAGTCGGTCTTGGTCTTTCCACTAACTTGGAGCATGTGCATGTAAATTTTGGTGCAAATCCGAAAATTGCGGCCGTGCATTCGTTACACACAACCTTTTATATATATATATATATATATATATATATATATATATATATATATATATATATATAGGGTGTAATAGTAAAATTTTCCAAATCGTGTAACAAATAAAATTGTCCAATTATTAGATTAAGCTTTGAACCAATGTACCTTCGAAATAATTAAAAATTTCTTAATGATATTCTTCAAGGTTTTTATAACACTATTGGGCTCTATTTTGAACAATAAGAATGTATTGAGCGCTAACTTTTTGCTGTCGTAACCTCCTCATCTAGTTTTCTTCTCTGCTGTTTGCTCTTTTTAAAACTTATTCACCGTTCTCTTCATCGTTCCTGAATCAACTTTGGAGATGGAAGCCAGAGCATGAATGTTAGAACCATAATTGAAGGCCTGTATGATCTTTTTACTTTTTCTACCTGAATAACTGAAAAGATTTTTCACTCATTTTTAGGACAAATGGTGTCATGATGGCTAAACGCCTTATCCGAAAACCTTTTAAGAGAAACTCACTTAGTTTGGTGTTTTTTAGATATTAAACATTTTGTGAGACAATTTTGCTGTTACAACCGTATATATATATACAAACATGCATACAACATAACACCCTTCATAATCCATAGCCCAAATAAGTAGTTTAAATACCTTACATAAAAAATAACCCTTTATGAAGTCGTCAAAAAACAAACGTTACGAAAGTTTTTCTTTTTTTATATGCACAATCCCCTTTCATAATAAAATAAAATAAATAAATAAATCTCCATAGAAAAGCAAACTAGACGAAGGTTAATACATCTTCCGTTTCATTTTAGACACCCCCACCTTTCCCCGACTTGACATCTTGAAAGTATCTCTATACCGCTACGTATTATTAACACCCTACACTCGCCTACCCAATTTAAACAATTCGCCCTAGCTGTTACCATGGGGATTTTGATTTCAATTTTTAAAACAAGTAAATTTCAGATATACGTTATTCCAACAAAAATTTCGCTTGAAGATGGAACGGAGCCCATTTTAATTTAAACTCAATTTAATTTAAAGGATTATATTGTAGTTTTCGGCTCTTGTTTTGAAACATGAGACCTTTTATGTAGCGATTTGGACTCATATTTTAAATAAATAATTATATATATATATATATATATATATATATATATATATATATATATATATATATATATAAGAAATATATGGATATAGATCCGATAGTATGAAGAAAATATACGGAAAAAAACAAACAAAAAACCTAATATGCATTTATGCTGTTTTAATGTTAATATAATGTCATCGTCGGATTAATCAAAACAGATAACTTAAGTTATCTGTTTTGATTAGTCTTACTCTTATGTCCATCGTCTTTTCCTGTTGAATTAAATATAGTCTAATGTTAATTATGTTTTATGAATATGTCCTGAAGATGGTCTACTAGACCGAAACGTCCGACGTTGACATTATATTAACATTAAAACAGCATAATTGCATATTAGGATTTTTGTTTGTTTTTTCCGTATATTTTTCTTTATCTATCTATCTATCTATCTATCTATTCATCTATATATATATATATATATATATATATATATATATATATATATATATAGTGCTTTATTTATGTTCAGGCATATTTTTCGGTCCAGTCTTATTTATGTTTAAGTCATCAAATAAAAAAAAAATTAGTAATCGCAAAATGAAGCTGTTTTAATAGAAGTTTACTTGTTTTGTTTTTTTTTATCATTTCACCCAAAGCAGGAAAATAAAATTCACTACATACGATTGTGAAAGAAACAGACAAAAAAAGAATGTGAATCAATTAGACAAAGGCTGACGATGGACACGACATTTAACATTCTGAAGATCGTAGTTAACAAGAAAGTAAAAAGCCGGAAAAGAAACCCACAAGTGAGAAATGAGAAAGAAGAAACTGTTAGCATAGAACTTAAGCTTACATCAATGAAATCATGGGACCTAATTGCCAATCTAGTACTGTGCATCAATTCGCGGTAACATCCAGCAAAGGTCAGCTGAACAATTACCGTGAAAACATATATAGAAGAGGCAAATGGAGATTGACGTTACGGCGGTGGGCGAGTGACTGAGACCAATATAAGAGACTCTCGTTGTTTTTGTAGAGTTTAGTCATAAATAATACCTGATAAGAACCGTTTTGACTATATAATGTACAACTAAACATAATAAAAACCTGAAGAAAATTAACTTATAATAAAACAATAAATGCTGGCTGTGTAGTTATTTATAGGAGATAGTGTAGATTTAGTTTTCAGAGATCAGCAATAAATAATAAAACGAGAGTTTATCTAGCAGTCATCACCACCTCTCATTATGATGATAAGATCACTTTATCCATCACGACATCCATTAGCGAAAGTAAAAGCCGTTGTCACCCAGTGCTATATTGCTTCAGCGGTGTCTGTTCAAATGGCGAGATTTATATGAGGTTTAACATGCGTATACCGATGATTCTCTACTGATAATTCTCTATTATTCTGACACTATTGCGATACATTTACGTTTGTTTCTGATAAGGCAATGAGACAACGGATTTTTTAAAGTTTTTTTTAAGGAAAGAGGTATTTCTTTAAAAAAAAAGAAAAAAAAGAATAGATAATTGGGCTTTTTTTAAAAAAAAATTGACAAATTTCAGTTACGTATTAAATTGATGAACAGCGAAAATACGGTTTTAGTAGATCGAGCATTTGTAGTCGAACGAGGATAATTTTGTGTAAGGTGAGAGAGTGAACGTTTTAACCGGCGTGTGCCTTCAATTTCGAGTCGGCGGGAGAAAGGTCCTCTTGTTTAAGCTGCTAGGGACCACTGTCTTGTAGAGCACAAGTGTCCTTTAGGCAGTCAGCTTCTTCTGTTGACCTGGTTCTTGGGAAGTTCACTCCAATCACTTGACATTCTTTGTTATGATGATAACTGTCAAAACGATTTTTGTAACATCCTGCAAGTGTTTCCTTAACAAGATATCAGCTGACAACTTGTATCGCTACACATTTACAGCTGCTTAGTCAACATTAAAGATTAATCGATTTCAACCTAATTTCAGATAATTTGCATGATCAGGTATCTAAAAGAAGAAAACAAGTGTACTAGGAGAGGTCGTAGACTAGGATGCTTAGTTAAAGGTTAGATTTGATCTGCGAGCTTTTGCGTACGAGTATTGCTTTCGCATGAAGCAAATGTTGCATTACGGCAGGTTTTTTGGGGACAAAACGGGAAGTGGTTTTCTATGACTTTTCATATACAGCCAGTGACATCCATTCACTGACGCAGATCGATTGCCCGGATAAAGCTTTGATGAGAATGGAGATAAAAAAGAGGAAAGCAAGTAAGTACGAGTCAAATTAATTTAAAAAGACAACTCTGAATCCAAAGCCAGTTCATGTGTTTATTAAACCAGGAGTAAACCTTAAAAACACACTCTACTGCAGGTACAGTAAAATGGACTGTGGTATTGGTATTTCTATCGAATAGGAATTTGATTTATTTTGGATGCTTGGATGGACCAAGAAAGAGAAATAAAAGACGAACAAGAAAAGGAGACATTCCATACAGAGAGAGAGAGAGAGAGAGAGAGAGAGAGAGAGAGAGAGAGAGAGAGAGAGAGAGAAAGAGAAAGAAGAGAGAGAGAGAGAGAGAGAGAGAGAGAGAATCTATCTATCTATCTATCTATCTATCTATCTATCTATCTATCTATCTATCCCAGAACTACGTTCAGCATCAAGGCCTCTGATCGGGAGATTGGAGGTTTTAATGACCCTGAAACCGCACCTTAAATGCTGTTGTTATCAAGTCCACCCTGACCCGGGCTGGTAGAACCAGTTAGGATACATTTTTATGTAAAAAAAAAAAAAAAAAGCAACATGACCGGCAATAAATTTCTGTTGAAAGCATAAAATTGTGTTCAAAATATATTTAGATAAAGCCATGAATTTGTTCAAATTATTTATATTTCGGAATTAAATAACCCATAATAGTTGACATGCAGTTAAACAAAATCGAGCAAGCAACATAAAAGAACGCTGTCATGACAGTAAGCTATATAGTATCCGACAATTTCTTAAATCAAACTGTATTCCAAAATATAACTCCATCAAAACTACAGCATAAATCACATCCTCGCCTCTAATAATTATGTACGCACAAGTATATATAGGCACAAAATTTAAGTATCATCTACCATGTACTCAATTGCGAAAGCAGAATAAGCAATCATATTTTTATTGCTTCAAATCTCTCAAGAAAATTAAATTTTTGTATTAACTGACCCATATATGAGTTGATATGCTGTAACAGAAAGCAATTAATCAATCTGTCTCAGTTTATTAATATCTATATATCTATCTATCTCAATCTGTTTATACCTATCTTTTTGCCTTCTAGATGGTATTCCCTTGGCTATCTATCTATCTATCTATCTATCTATCTATCTGGGCGCTTTCTGACCATGAGGCCCGGGCTCGAATCCCACTTGTTGAGTTGTCAAGGAGGAGAATTCTTGATGTTAGCGGTCAAGATGGGGTTGGAAGCGATCCTAGCGTGCGGGACCCTTGGAAAGTGCCTGAAAATCATATCACGGGTTGACCCAAGCCTTGTGAGTGGAACACTCGAGGGAGGGAGCGTCTATAGCTGTGCCAGCACGAAGTCACAAGTCATCGTGAGCGAGGGTTTGAGTGTGTTGGCCTTCTGTTGATCATGCTAGTTAACACGTTCTCTCCCAGAAACTGTAACTAGGGTCTGCTCAACATAGTTTCAGTATAAACCACAGTGTTGACCAAACACAAATGTGCCTGAACGAGCGTCTGCAATAGGGATTGGCTAGCCGCCCTAATAGATGGATATCCTCGAATACTAGTGGACATCTATCTATCTATCTATCTATCTATCTATCTATCTATACAAACGACTAATATTCTGGCAATTTCTTTCATAAATTTACCTAATTCTTCCTTTCTGCTATCATCTTAGAGCAAATCGATGAAGGTCCTTGTCAGACTGCCTCTTAGTCTTTTACCATAATTTAGTTGTTCCACAGATCTGAAGGAAATTGAATCTGTCTGGTCATTCTCAGACGAACACTTCTGACCACTACTTTCGAACCATTTCTGTCATCCATAGCTCTACCCAGTTCTTCTTTTATAATTTCCGGTGTCGTCTATGAGTTGATCGATGAAAACTCTCGGTGGTCAACCTGTTGATCTTCTTCCATAATTTGGTTCCCATTGTATAAGCTTTTTCCCAGGTTCTTGTTTACTTCACCTATTGCGTCCATAATCTATGGCATTTTGTGCACCTCAGCCTGGTGTAATGGTTAGCAAGCTTATCTCGCTAGATCAGTTGCGACAGAATAGTGAGTTCGATCCTCATCTTGTGCCATATCTAAACTACGCTTAGAAAATAACCGTAATCTGTGGTAGCTTCACTGGGTAGGATGCTGTTTTTAGCTGACATTTTAATACTCTAGTGTATGTACCATATTGGATTTGGGCCAGAGAGTTTGTTAATATACAACTGGTGGATCCATTATAGAGGATTGTTACTACTATCGACTAAAAAAAATTCATTTTTGCCTTCTAGATGGTATTCCCTTGGTTATTAAAAAAGGAAAAGGAAACAGAGAAGATCCGTTAGAAACAAATAAAAGAGTTATTGAAATATCTCAATATTTATAAAAAAAATTAGGCATTTCAATAACTTTGTTACCTCCCTTGACGTTTACATCATAAAATTTAATAATCGTACAGCGCTTTTCCCTTCTCAAGGAAAAAATTTAATTTTCTGATTAACATAACAATTTTGTCTTAGAAAAATGATGAACGCAAATGTTTTTATCTTAGAAAAAAGAAGACCCTGATGATGACATTGTGCTAATGTCGAAAGTACTCAGAATAAAATGAATATGCATCAACATGGTAATTTTCTTTCTTCCTTTACTAAAGGGTACTAAGAAAATTGTCCGTAATTACGAACGGATCCTATTAAAAATAAGTAGGCAAAACTTGTCTAAATTATTTAATGAGACATGTCTTTATATTTAAATATGTATATGAATAAAGACAATTTTTTGTGGCATATATATTTTTTTTGTATATATATATATATATATATATATATATATATATGTGTGTGTGTGTGTTCATGTGTATATATGTAAAATTCAGATATAACAAAAATATATCTTTAAAAGGACGATATGAATAACGACGAAAGAAAACGTAATTGAGCCGACGCGTTTGTCATGTAATTGACCCTATATATATATATATATATATATATATATATATATATATATATATATATATATATATATAACGTAGTAAATAAACACTAAAATAGTTGTTTAAAATCGTATGTGTGAAAAAGTGCCCAATATCAAGTTAGAAAAATCAATCCCGTAGAGCGATTTAATAACCTAAAAGAATAAAACGCTGAAGAGAACGTTTCAGCGGTTTCGACCGCCAAGGTTTCATCAGATGTTTAAATCAGCAAAATAATAACAGAAAACACAACAAAATTTAAATTTCTTCACGCGGCAACAGAAGTAATGAGAGAGAGAGGATATGTGGTAAAAAATATATAATTGTTTTTCCAACTTCGCCTAGATTGGTATAATCCTAAAGTGAACTTCCTCATGTGTTTGAATAATGATTTTCTGCCCCAACACCCACTCTCTCTCTCTCTCTCTCTCTCTCTGTATATATATATATATATATATATATATATATATATATATATATATATATATATATATATGAAAAGACATTTTTATTTATAACGTTGTTATTTTTATAGATACAAGAATATAAATATAAATAAACAGTATATATATATGTATAATTATTTATAGAAAATATGTTCATAGACAGTGATTCGGTAAACAGAATTAGAAAGCGACGTTCAACCACTCGGCCAGAGAACCTAGAGAAATATATAAAATAATCTACACGATCAACAATTTGAATATTCCGTGTTCAAATAAACCCAAATTTTTAAAAATAACAATTTTCCGTAATAAAAAAAATTTCCTTCTTGTAAATTGTCTACCTGAAAATTTCGATCATGGTGAGCATTAAAATAATCTATAAAAACGAATGAAACAGTAAATACGCTTTGTCTAACCCTGGTCCATCTTTATGAAGCGTCATAGCTCCCAGGGTTCATGGTTGACAAACTCACATCGAATATTTTCTATGAAAATTATGTTTGACATTCAACTAAATACTTGTATCTATAAAATTAAATATATGTCTTTAATAAATATATATTTCCTTAATATAATATATATATATATATATATATATATATATATATAATATATGTATGTGTGTGTGTGTAATATTTTAAATATACCTAAAAATATATCTGTAAAAGGACAATATAAAGACAAAAGTAAAACGTAACTTAGTCGACGCGTTTCGTCTGGACATTATCAAGGAAAAACGTTGGGATTTTATTTTGCAGCAAGTATTTATAAAGGAAAACAAAAATATTAGTTTCTCAAAGTTTTTAAAATTTGACAAAGTCTCATACATAGTCATCAAGCTTTTTCAAATATCCCGTAGTAATTATTTCTTTTCCAAACCAACATAAATGTCAATAAAAATTTAAATGAAAACTGTTAAATTCATAACCTCCTTTTATTTAAAATATAAAATACAGAAATTAACCCGAAATTAAAAAATATATATTAATTACATTATAAATAATGAAAGTCACCAAAAAGATAATTTACTCCTTTTTGTTTATTATATATTGAATAAAATTCTCCATGATTTTCCTAGACTGCACAGTTCGCCGGGTGAATATTTATTTATATTTTATAGTTTTAACAACAGCATCAATGTAAGAAAAATGTTTGAACATCTGGAAAATGTTGGATAAGTTAATGATTTCTCAAACTAACAGGCATAGTGTTTATACAAGAAAAGTTTTGAACGTTTGAACACTATTCTATTTATGCCTTTTTTAAAGTTATAGATAAAGAGTTTATACAAAAATCGGATTTGAACCTCCGAACAATGTTGGAGGTATTAATTGTTAGACATTTTATGACGGTCGTCTTCGAGTATAGAATCCAGAGGTTAGCAGTGAATATTTCGGAGACAGTAGGAAAGCGTAGTTCAGGTTAGCAGTGGATATCGCAGCAAAGTAGCAGAGCGTAGTCCTTCTGTCATCTTCGCCTGACAAGTTGGCACTGGTCATTCGGGTAGGGTAAATGGCCGCCTTTATACACGACGGATAGAATGTTCTGCGTCTTCTGATTGGTTAACCTTCTATTGGTAGACTATAAAGCGAGTCAAGGCATTTGGAACAACTCACTAGTCATATATATATATATATATATATATATATATATATATATATATATATATATATATATGCACAAAAAACTGTAACATTAATGACTCTCCTCACATTTATAGTCTTAACAACAGTATCAATGCACAGACATTATTTGAACGTCTGAAATATTTTGGATATTTTCGATATGTTAATAACATTTCCACTCATTCTCTTAAGAGCAGAGAAACAATTTGAAAGTCTCAACAATGTTGGATATGTTAATGACTCTTCGCAACTTTAGGGATCATAGTCCTTACTTTGTTTTTTCTCTTGTGTTATGTTATGGGCCACTATTAACAGTTGCACTTTTAAAATATTAACTAGCGATATAGCTTACCTTTACGAATAATATCATAATCGATGACTAAACAATAAATATATTCAGAAAACTCTCTACCTCTTTGTGCCATGTCCTTTCAAGACGTGGCCGATTATGGTTCTCCTTTGTACCTCTTAGTAAATTTTGTCTTTTTGTTATCACTCCTAATGCTTGTTCTGTTCACCATTTACACAAACTCGTTAGGCACTGCTTATCTCTATCCATTTTGCTCTCATCATGCCATGTGAGTGTCAAACTTCTTTCCTCATTATGTCGCATAGAAATTTCAATTGGTGCTTCATGATGTTAAGTATAAATGCTCTTTTTGTTTGCATTTTCTTTAGAACTTCTTTGTTGCTTATGTGTTCAGATCATGGTATTCTCAGTGTCCTTCCGTAGTTTCTGCTGTCTCAAGTCTCTTCTCCATCTATGAAAAGATTCCCTGCCTTATAGGTGGGCAGTACTCTTTTGTTTGTTTCCAATGAAACTTTCATGTTTCTTAATACTTTGCTTAATTTTTGGAAGGCATCTTTCTTTATCTCAGTGCGCCTTCGGATTTTGGAGTTGCATTTTCCATCTTCTCCTAAAACCTGTCCGAGATGTTTACATTTTTGCCGTTGTTTAATTTTGTTATCTCCCGTTTTGAAATCGCGTGTTGTGCCGCTTCTTTTGTTGGCAACCATACATTCTGTCTTCTTACAGTTGATGCTTTGTCCTTCTTTCTCGCTTTCCTTCACTATCTTCTGTCGGAATTCTTTTAAATTCATTTCTTTTTCTGCCATCAACACTGTGTCAGCCGTATATCTAATATGGTTAAAATTGTGGCTGCCAATAATTAATCCTAGTATGACTTTTAATTCTCTAAGGATTGTTTCACGGTAAGGCTTGAATAAGTCTGGTGAGAAGACACATCCTTGTCTTATGCCTCTTTCTATTTTCTCTCGTCATGCAGTCAGTTTGCTTCTAGTATACATTTATTTGTAACTTACGGCTTATCAACCTTTTTAAGGTTATTTAAAGCTAGAAAATATTTTTAGATTGTAAGAATTTTTTGGTGATAACAATGATTTGCTGATACAAGTCCTACTAATTAACACATAGCTTGTGGAGAAGTGGTGGATTCATACTTTTCTCAAGATATTTGCGCGTAAGTGAATATAACGAAGGCGACTGAAATCGGATCTCGGCTCGATTTAAAATCACCAGCCGTTATTTATTACTCCAAACACACATCCAAGCTTACAGCTTTTATTGATCAGGGTCGAGATGCTTAAATTCGGTGATCGTACGAGTACTGGTGTTTCGTCGTAATACGGCCGTAAACCGCTCCCAGTGTAAGTTCTGTATTATTCTAATATCCTTCCTAAATAAATCAAGCTTACCTAGTAGTTCGAGTAGTTCATTGTAACGTAGTCTTCTTAATAAGGTTTCTTATTTGTCTTGAAAATCAGCTTTTGAAAAGCCAGGTTTTTATCTGCGCTCGAACACTGATTTCTGGCACGAGTGAGAAAGTCGTCTGTACCTTTGTCACGAAGCGTGCTCCGAGGAGGGTGTATATCACAACATTCTTTAGAGAAACATATCTGTCGCTTTTATTTATTTTTTATTTGTACTTTGTTTTGAAAATCATGATTTTCTAAAGTTTAACTTTCCGAAAATAGATTCAAATGATTTGAGAAACAAAACATCAATGTAGCAAAGTATTTTTTTTTTTAAAAAAAAAAGAAAAAAAAAGACAGTGCAAAATAAAAGAAAACAAAACACATTGCTCTCTTCTTGTTTGATGGAATTATTTTCAATCCAAAAATTGTAAATGACGTGCAGTTAGACTGGGCGAGGAAGTAAGAAACAATATGCAATCCTCTTATCTCGGCGAAACTAGGGAAATCAATAATTTCATCATAGGATTCCTGTTCACTTCGTAGACGCAACGTGGCTTCGCGTTAGTAGAGCTAACGGCGCGAACCAATCGTTGTATTGTTGCAGTCAAGCGACTTTATTTATTAGACTGTACACGCATGCGTGGAACTGGGCGTTTGAGAAAGTATTCTTGCGTGGGCAGCTGAAGGGTTAGTGCTATCGGACAGACAAAGACAGACAAGGCTTCTAGATGTTGCCCATATAAAGATAAAATTAAAATAAGAACGATACAGCTTTCGCCCGGACCATCTTTTGTTTTCTTTTATGTTCTGTGTTTCTTCCTGACATGGCCATCTTGTCTTGTCAAAAACTTCTTGTTCCGCTTCGCCCCAACTTTTTTTTTACGATGCTTCTTGTCTTCGCAATGCGAGTCATTCGCAAAACCCCGTTACGTATGTCGCCAAATGTTTCGCGGTAAATGCATGCTCAGGTTAGCACGACTGATTTCTCATCCTGGGATATTTAAAATCAAGGGAGATTTCAAAACAAACCAATAGAAAGTCGAATGACGTTGGCTACAGAAAGTCTCCATTTCTTAATTTGCGTAATACGTTTATTGATTCCAAAACGAGTAGCAATAACTCCAGTGTAATTCAGCTCTAAGGTTTTAAGGTCCCCAAAGCATTTTCACTTACTACTACGACCATCACCTAAAGTTATCCCTCCTTTCTCCTTCATCGTCTTACTCTCCTATTTCGAGCTTTCTCTCCACCTTCACTCTTGAGAGTGCTTTGCCTAGACTTCTGATCGTTGCCGTTGATTTAAATTTTTCGGGTCGAGTAATCGCCTTAAGATCTCAGCAATCCTTCACCAAATTGCTATTAACAAGCACTTTTGTCTTACTCTGTCATCCTTTTTTTTTTTTTCCTTTCCTATCTTTTCTTTACCCTTCCTCGTCTCCTCTTAAAATGTTTATCGCTATGACTTTTTTAAACAAATAGAAAAAGGAAGTGACGTTGCAGGAGCGGCCTGCTTGTAAACAGAATTGTTCACAACCATTTTTGGTACTCACCAGTCGAGGTGCAAATAAATGCACCGAAACAAGGTTGCATCTTTGTAGTGAGTAATTTGTTTTTCTCTATATGTAAAAATTATAGTATATCTATATCTATATATATATATCTATATCTATAATTATTATATATATATATATATATAAAAGATGTTTTATGTAGTTAGTGCGGTGAGGGCACGGCATCGCTGGGCGGAGGGCTTCCTAGTCTGAAGTCAACGGCCAGGGCGAAAGCTTCTCCCGGTAAAATGAAAAGCCACATGCCCGGAAACAAGTGCTTATTAATTATGAATTTAATGATGGGCTCATGGTATATTTTGTGTTTCATTTCCTTCATTCTAATTCTCTTTTGGAATGTATCATCGTAGTTTCTCGAGCATAATACGCGAAATTTTCAACAAAAATTAACACAGAGCAGTAATGGATCGCGTCTCGGATTGAAGAATCGGGGAGCCGAGTTTGACTTCTGGTCGAGTCCATTACATTCACTTACGTTTTAATACACTTGAGAAAGGAAAATTCTCTTCTTCTCCCCCGAGCTATGGATAAATAGCAGGACAGACCGGGTTCTATAGACTTGAATCGCAACTGGTCTACCGCAGAAAGAAATGGCAACCTGCTGCGGGAAAAATTTGCTTCCTCAGTCATGTGCCATGTGTGCATCACGCATAGCACAGATCTGAACTGACACGTTTTCAAAAACGTCGTATTTTGAAACGGCAAGACTGCAAATACACTCACAATATAAAGTTTGTTTATATTTTAATTTTCTTTTTTTTCATTTCTTTCTTCATTCTTAATGAAAAACAATATCTTTTATTTTCATAACTTATTAATCTGTAGGAATATAATAAATTCATATCCATTTTTGTTCATGATCACTATTACATGAACTTTGAATACCTATGTCATCAGCATAGCCCGCGTCGAGGGAGGAAACAGGAAAGCCATTTTCTATTAGTAGATTCGTTTTACAGATAGGTGTAACATTTCGCGCAATGACAATTCCAGTATTATACTACAGTGCCTTTTTACAGTCTTCCAGGGAACTGAATAAGTCAGATGTGCCAAAATTTCCAACTACGGCAATATTTGTTGATCGGCAAAATCCGGCAGTCACGCGTTATACAGATTAAATATTATGATGTGTCTCTTGAAGCTTGGTGTCGTTTACTTTTTTGACGATTGTATCTTTCTTTCGTTGTGATTGCTTTTTTCTTTCTTTTTTCTTTCTTTCTTTCCTTCGAAGTGATTGCATATTCATGTTATCATATCTCTGTTTTTGTCTTTCACTGTGATTGCATCTTTCTTTCTTTCTTTCTTTCTTTCTTTCTTTCTTTCTCATTTCTCATTTCTTCTTTGTGAATCGACATTTCATTTCTTCTTCCTTTTTTAGGATTCTATCTTTCTTTCTTTCTTTCTCTCTTTTTATTAGGTTGGTGCAAAAATAATGTCGTTTTTCGACGTTAAGGTGAACGTCAAAAACGACATTATTTTTGCACCAACCTAATATTTCAACATTTCATTCCGTCTTCCTTTTTTTAGGATTATATCTTTCTTTCTTTCTTTCTTTCTTATTTTCCATCTGTCTTTCTTTTTTTCTTTCTTTGTGATTCGACATTTCATTCTTTCATCTTTTTTAGAATTGTATCTTTCTTTCTTTCTTTCTTTCTTTCTTTCTTTCTTTCTTTATTATTTACCATCCATCCATCCTTCCTTCCTTTCGTAGTCTTATGAATTCACATTTTTCCTGTAATAATTGCATGTCCCACCTCTTCTCCTACCTGCTATGGATTAATTAGTAATTAGACTTGTATCGCTAAATCTTTATTATCTCTAAAAAAAAAAAAATTCTTACAATCTAAAAATATTTTCTGGCTTTAAATAACCTGAAAAGTGTTGATAAGCCATAGAAAACGAATCAATCGCATCAGATGAAAATAAATCGCGCACCGGTCAATTGCTATCCGTCTGGTACGCTCTTCAGCTCGGCAGGTGCGTGGGTTTCAAATAATAACGAAATTGGCGCCATGTACCGCGTGAGCTCAAATAAAGTAAATATTTGCGTTAAATTCATTTTGTGTTTTAATAAAGTCTAATTGTAATGTTCGTATTCAGGTAAAGTTAACGGACATTGGCAGATATATAAGCAAGGAAAATACTTAGTGATCGCTCTACTTGCTTTAAAATTAGTCACTTATCCTTCAGCGTTTTGGCCACAAATTATTATTTTGATTAACCTTTCTTTCTTTCTTTCTTTCTTTCTTTTGTTTTTGTTTGCACCATTTTCTTATATCGATCTTATTAGATCTTTATTTATCTATTTTATTTTTTTAGTCTTTCTATCTTTCTTTCTGTGTAATAACATGTTTCTTTCATTCTTTTTTACTCCATTTTTTGTATCGGTGTGGTTAGATCTTTATATGTCTATATATTTTATTGGATTCTTTCTTTCTTTTTTGCATTCTTATTGCTTCTTTCTTTTTTCTTTCTTTTACTTTCTTAGTGTTATGATAGCATTTTTCTTTCGTATCAATTACATGTGTCAATTCATCAATAAGATTGTCTATTTCTTTCCTTATTTTTTTCTTTGTGATTCCACATTTCATACTTTCTTCCTTTTTGAGAATTTTATCTTTCTTTCTTTCATTCTTCGCCTTCTTATTGCTTCTTTCATTTTTCTTTCGTTTACTTTAGTGCTATGATAGGATTATTTTTTTTTCGTAGCAATTGCATGTTTCAATAAGATTGCCTCTTTCTTTCTTTCTTTCTTTCTTTCTTTCTTTCTTTCTTTCTTTCTTTCTTTGTGATTCCACATCATATTCTTTCTTCCTTTTTTAGAATTGTCTCTTTCTTTTTTGCGTTCTTATTGCGTCTTCCTCTCTTTCTTTCTTTCTTTCTTTCTTTCTTAATTTCTTTCTTTCTTATTTAGTAAGTACATTTTCCAATCTTTCAATATTATTGCCACTTTTCTTCTTTCTTTCTTTTTTCTTTCTATACCTTCTTATTGCTTCTTTCTTTTTTCTTTCGTTTATTTTCTTATTGTTATGACAGCATTATTCTGTCACTCTTTCTTTTTTGTAATTCCACATTTAATTCTTTCTTTCTTTTTAGAATCGTATCTTGTTTCTTTCTTTGCGTTTTTCTTGCGTCTTTCTTTATTTCTTAAAATTGTTTTTATTTTCCTTCTTTATTTTTTTCTTTTCCTCATACATGATAATGTGATTTTCTTGTTTGCTTTGCTTTTTGTTTACCCTATACGAGTCAAAAATTCAACTCCCAATCTGATTTTAAGTTCGTCCCTTGACGGAAATTTGTTTCAGAGATTATCGACTAGAACTACGTATTTATTGAGTCATATATTTTAGTGAGTTGATGCTACAACAACAACCACTACAGAAAAAACACAACAATTTAGTTGTTGAGGATGTACTCTGCAGAAGGCTGAAACTGACGCTTTCTATGTACCGCGTCATTTTCACGACATAGCCGATCATGTCTCTCCACAATTTCTGTAACCCTGAACAGTATTTTCCCTTTTGCTAAGGCTTTCGACCCCCGTTTCGCTATCTCGATGTCTTCCCTTATCTCTCTTGCCCTCAATATGCTTTGTGAGAGTTTATTTTTCGAAGCACTGCTTCCTCATTATGTGTCCAAGTAATTTCAGCTGTCTTTTCCAGATTATGGGTATAAGTTTTCTTTCTGTTGCCATTTTCTTTAAGACTTCCTTGTTGCTTATTCGCTCCGTCCATGCAATTCTCAGTATCCTTCTGTGGAACGACATTTCTGCTGCCTCTAGTTTTTTAGTGCTATGATAACATTATTTTTTTCGTAGCAATTGCATGTTTCAATAAGATTGCCTCTTTCTTTCTTTCTTTGTGATTCCACATTATAATCTTTCTTCTTTTTTAGAATTGTATCTTTCTTTCTTTTTTGTGTTCTTATTGCGTTTTTCTTTCTTTCTTTCTTACTTATTAAGTACATTTTCCAATCTTTCAATATTATTTCCTCTTTCCTTCGCTGTCATATAAGAGGATGGATATACCATAGCAATCTAGCACTTTTTTGTTTGCTTCTAGGAATATTTCTCGTTCTCAACACCTTGCTTATTTTTTGGAATGCTTGTTCCGCTAGTTCAAAAAAGTCTTTGGAACTCGCTGTCACATTTTCCATCCTCTGTTGAAACGCGCCATTTGAACTTCTGCACCTGCTTGATGTTCCTATCTTCAGTTTCTTAATCATATCTTGGGCTTTTTCTATTGCTGATGACCATACTTTCTGTCTTTCAGTTGATGGTTAGTCTCTTTATCTCGCTTTGTTCTACCACGTCTAGGAGGTCCTGTAGTTTTCTTTCCGAGTCCACCTTAATCACGATGTCATCTGCGTATCATATTGTGAATTTTACGCCCACCAATAATAAATCCTGGTAGAATCTCAAGATGTTTTTTAGGATAGCGGCGCTGTGAGGGTTGAATAAATCTGGCAAGAAGACGCATCCTTGTCTCATGCCCCTTTCGATTTTTGTATAACAACTAATTTTATTTTCTATCCGTTTGCAGGCGGTTTGCAAGTCCTTCATTATTCTAACATCTTTTCCAAAGAGACCGAGTTTTCCTCGCAGTTCAAATAGATTCTTGTGCTATACCATACCAAATGCTATTGCGTAATCTATAAAACATAAGTGCACAAACTTCTGTATCACTCTCTCTTATATCCTTCTGAGTATTGTTATATACCGTACCTATGAACACTAATGGGTATGGTCCAATCCACATAAATGCGCTGTACAATATTGTAAGCGGGGGTAATATGCTGTCTAAGTAGTCCACAACTAGCAGTGGTTTACCTACTTCACGCCGCTGGCGAGTATTGTATTTTGTTGATGTTATAAAGAATACCAGTGATTACGAATATCGCATTTTTTATCTATGTGACATGTCCATTCAGGAAGTAGGCATTCATGGTTCTCCACAATTTCCTGTGTTTTGTAGATTTTAATAAAATCTTCCACTCGATTATAATAAACTGTGTCTCTTTGTTATTTATTCTAAACCTTGCCCTACCATTTAATTACTCAAGGTAGGTTATGCGTTGTTTTCCTCTGCCCATCTTGCCATAAATTTCAGCTGTCTCTTCCTGATGTTAAGTATAAGTGTCATTTTTGCTTACATTTTTTCTAAAACTTCGGCGTTCCTCACAAGTTCAGTCGATGGTATTCATAGCATATTTTCATAGAACCACATTTCTGTTGCTTCAAGTATCTTAACAGTTCTGTACTCTTTTCTTTGTTTCTAACGAACATTTCCTGTTTCTTAATACCTTGCTTAGCTTTTGGAAGGCGTCTTTCAGTATAACAGTTCAGTAACTTCTGCAAATCCATGTTTTCTATAAGAAAGGGTATTCATTTTTCCTTCGCTTCCGAGTAGGGTCACAGATACTAATTGATGTAATGGAATAACCTGTCATCCCCAATGAGTGACTACACTATAGGTAGTAACTACCAATAAGTATATGTAAATCAACGAACTACAGAGACAAGCCAAAAAATTTTTCGGCTTGCATGTCGAACTCTCTGCTTCTGAGTAGAGAGGAACCTGGGCGAGTCTCGTTCAGGGAGGTTGACCAACCCTATCCCGTTTATGCGGTTTCTACGGGAATTTTTTTCACGTTAAACTCGGCCTTGTGCCACATTTACCCTCGTATGGGGTGCTAGTAAATACCGACTAGCTGAAATCTTTTTCAGCTGTGCTGGTCGAACTCTTTTCCTTCGGACAGAGAGGAACCCGGACGAGGCTATGCCGAAGGGCAGAGTCTCCTCCGGAGAGGTAGACCGACCCGATCCGGTTTATGCGGGATCTACGGGGATTTTTGGCCAAGCCTACGGGCTCGGGAACCCTACATTAAATTCGTCCTTGTGCCACATGTGACTGCGTGGGGCAGTTGGTAAATACACTAGCTGGAATCTTTTCCAGTGGTGCTGGTCAAGCTCTCTGCCTCCGGGCATGAGGATCCCCAGACGAGGCAACGACGAAGGGCAGAGTCACAATTCGCGAAACAGATACGTTTTATACGGGATCTACGGGGAATTTTTGGCCAAGCCTACGGGCTCAGATTACCCCACATTAAACTCGGCCTTGTGCCACATCCTACCTCGTATGGGGGGGCTGGTAAATATCGACTAGCTGGGATCTGTTACTCAGCGCTTAGCTGTTGTCGAAATCTCTGCCTTCGGGCAGAGAGGAACCCGGACGTGGCTATGCTGAAGGGCAGAGTTTCGTCCGGGAAGGTAGACAGACCTGAGTCCGTTTATGCCGGGTTTACGGGGAATTTTTGGCCGCGCCTACAGGCTCGGATTGACCCACACTAAATTCGGCTTTGTGCCACATCATACCTCGTGGGGAGGCTGGTAAATATTTCTAGCTGGGATCTGTTGAGTACGATTCAGATTTACGCGAGAACTACCAATTTTCCAATAGTAGCACTCACTACTGGATTGTGACGACCTTGCGCATAACTTACCTTTATTCGGATTGTATTGTTTTTGTTTTTTTTACAATAAACCTTTACTTATTTTATCCACCTTGTTTTCAAGTATATATTCCTATTAGCATCCCATCATTTCCCTAAGCAGGATTTATATTGTTCTTGAAATGTAGACAGTTGAACTTAGACACTGTTTTCTGCACATATGAGTGCGCCTCCAAAACTCGTTATGACCAGAGATTTGTAGCTGATCTTTCATTCGATCTAACTCTAACATCTCAGTAGGGGAAAAACTGACTGGTTACATTCAATGCCTCGAAAACTAGTTACATTCCATCATCGCCAATTGGACACCAAACTACCACCAGTCACAATAAATCGATGGCCCTTCCGTGAGACTTCGTTCCTTTGAGACTATTGGGCCTTAAACTAACTCCAGACCATAAGAGCAACTCGTACATACTGTTGTATAGCCACTTCGTGCTGGGGATAGTCTTGGTGACGGTGCCGATTCCATAATACTAACGTTGCCTTCTTTCACGGCCAGTGATCGCTAGTTGTTTTGGTTCGGAGATAAAAGTACTTCTACAAGGGGAATGTAAATCTTAACTATTTTATTCACGTCGACATTTACATCTTCTAACTATTCAGTCCGGTCGCTCTCTCACTCCAGTGTGAATCCGCTTCCTAGACACGAAGGAAACACGTCTACATTGTTCGGCGATTAAAACTCAACTCCCCGAAAAAAAATTTCTTTTATCTATCATTCCCACGCTAGTTCAGCTAATCAAAATCGACTTCTTTTTTTTTGTCCAGTATCAAACTGAGGAAGTCAGAGCAAAATACCCTTCTCTAAAAACTAATAGTCAACTAAACTATTATTTAACAATACGATCAATCGTTAAAGATGCAGGGAAAATGGCCGCTCCAGTAAGTAGCTGACACCTCCTGCTATACCCTACCATTAAAAGAGAAGCCGCTTCCCAGACACGAAGGAAACACGTCTACATTGTTCGGCGGTTAAGACGCAATCCCCGAAAAAACATGTCTCTTATCTATCATTCCCACGCTAGTTCAGCCAATCAAAATCGACTTCCTTTTTTTTTGTCCTGTATCAAACTGAGAAAGTCAGAGCAAAATACCCTTCTCTAAAAACTAATAGTCTACTAAACTATTATTTAACAATACGATCAATCGCTAAAGATGCAGGGAAAATGGCCGCTCCAGTAAGTGGCTGACACGTCCTGCTATACCCTACCATTAAAAGAGCTAAGATCAAGCCCAAAATGGATTACTGCTGGTATATTTGGTCAGAAGTCTTCACTTTCCAGTTTTGATAGAGCCTAAAAGCATCCTTGTAGGTGGCAAATTATTTTCCATCCTGCAACTCCTTTCGCACAGAAGAGATGTGTTAAGTCTGTCATTGCACTATCGCTACTTCCATAGAAAGTGCTCAGACGAATTACATTCCTTGATTCCTCCAGTTCTAATCTTCACGATTAGGACCCGCTATGACACATTTGTGGCAAACCACCCACATTCCCTCCGTATTCCATCGGTGGGAAGTAAGTTCCACTCAAGCAGCTTCCTGTGAATAACTGCTCCGTGGAAACGACTTCCAAGGAGATGTTTCTGCGATCACTATAATCTTAACCTGTTCAAGCAACAGTCTAGAGTTAACCGTCATCTTCCCCACCTATCCGTATAAAATGTGCCTCTTACTCTGTAACTCTCCACTTCGAATGGCCCCCGTGCCTGGGACAGGGTGAACCTCACTGTAAAAAGCGAAAAAAAACCCAAAACAAACAACAAAAAGCAACAAGAAACAAAACAAAACAAAAACAAATGCAGTATACTGTTTAGAGAAAGCACTTCTATTTATATTTTCACACGCGAAGACCTGAGTGCCTGTATCAATCGTGGAAAGCCCGCCTAAATAACTCCTAGAAAAATTATCTGACATAGGACATGCCACTTACTGTGTAAGTATATACCTCGAGTGGCTCCCAGGCCCTGTATAGTGTAAACCTCTCTGTAAAAAGAAAAATGATAAAAAGTTTTTTTGTACATACATATTTTAATAAACTTTATACCTGTCGTGTATTTTCTTTCGTACTATTATGGTTTTACTTTAAAAAGAATTATATATGATACAAATTAACATGCACTACGTTTTTTTTTTTAAATATAATATCTGGATTGCATTTCAATATATTCTGGGATCTCAGAAATAAAAATTCAATCAGCCTCTCCTTTTTCCATAGATCTCGATTTTTACCGGCTTTTTATTTGAGATATAAATATTTTAATAATTTAATTAATCTTAGTGCTGTGCACTAATCAAGAAAGAATCTCTGCGCAGACAACATAATCTTCTGCTGAAAATACTTTCCTTCTTTTACGCATGCGCATTTCATGCAAACCGCATCGTAAATTCAACTCTTACGCTTTTTATTACTACAGTAAAAACAGTCATATCATCAAAAAATTTTGTGAAGTTTTATTTGTTAATAAATACAACTGAAGGGTCAACGTTTACGGCTAAACTTACTTTATTCGTACTAGAAATGTGTAGGGATTATCCTACCTTGTCTGTGAGGATACCCGGATAGATAAGGTTCTATTCAGGACTATAAATGGAAGAGGCATAAGACTTCTTTCTCCGGGATGTAGTAGCTACAACATGAACCTATTTCCTTCCAGACAAGCATTCATCGGGCAGTCAACTATATAATTTCAATCCAACCACGTAGAGTACTCTCCCTCTCTTTTTCTCTCCCTCTCTCTCTCACACACACACGCACAAACACAGAGAGAGTAACACACACATACACACAGCTAATTGCAGTATTTTTTTTAGATATCTGTATATGAGATAACGATATATATTTTTTTTATATATCAAGAACAATATTGGGGAAAAATGTATGACAAAGTGGAAAAAAAGTCATTTACGACTTCATCGGACTAAATTTGTTACGGTGGTGCGACTGCACATGCGCACGAATGAGGGATGCTGGGAATTGTGAATTTTAAATTTATAAAAAGAAAATATTTTTATCAATGTCATCTACAATAAATTTGAGCCCTGGGTTTTACAACATTTCATCATTCTTTGCAGAAATGGGCAAAAAGCAAAATAACTGAAGATTGAAAGATTGGCAAAATATATTGTGGACAGATGAGTCCAAATTTGAACTTTTTTGGTACAAAGGGGAGAGTGTATGAGAGAACAAAACCTAGAAGAATGTCTGAATGATGGATGCGTGGTTCCAACAGTTAAGTATAGCGGTCGGTCTCTTATATCGTATGGTTGTTTTTTTTGGGGGAAGGAACGCTGGAGATTTGATTCAGGTCAAGGGAATAATGAGGAAAAACAATATCATTCGATTTTGCAAAGATATGCAACGTATAATTGAAGAAAAAATCATCTTTCAAAAAATAAGGCTCCAAAACACTCATGTCAAAATTACCCTGAGTAAAAAAAAAAAAAAAAAAATTTTGGAAATTATGACTTGATCGCCTCAATCTCTTGACCTCTCTCCCATAGAATTAGTCTGGCGTCAATTGGATTCGAGAGTTCGGAGAGAATACCCAAAGAGTGAGAATGAGCTCTTTTAGTCTTTGACGAATGTGTTGGAAAGTCTGCCATCTACCTTTTTTTTTTTTTTCAAAAAACTGTTGGAAAGAATGCCAAGAATTTGTAACCGTAATTAGTGCAGGTGGTGTTTTTTTATTGTAACCTCAGGAATCTTATATGTGTTGTTCGTGTCCTAAGTATTATCGTTCATTACCGACCGTCGTGTGATTATTCTATTTAGTAACTTTCCCTCGGTTACAACAGCCTTTATGAGGTGCTTGTCGATACGGACAATCTTCAAGGAATTTCGAAATGAAGCCATTATTTACTCTACGGCTGTTGATAATTCTCGTTCCACACCCATGTTTTGTGATACCTCGTCTAATTCTTATTTAATATTCCTTAGCTATTGCCCGCATTGTTTCAAGGCACTTATGTATCTCTTCATGAACAGTGGGAGAACAATCTAGAATAAAAATGGAATATCCTGAAGGCTATCTGGATCGACATACACCTGATGAAGGTCAGAGGGCACAATTCCCGAAACAACAAATAAAATGAGGACAATAGTCCGCATGTAAATAATTTAAATAATAACAGCTCCTCACGCCAACCAGAGCGCACAAATTTGAATAAGCGGATCAGTTCAAAATTCCCTGTAGGCTACCTTGACCGACATACACCTGAGGTTGCAATGGTCGAAACGTTGGGATAACAAAAATAAAAAAAAAAAAAAAAATAGATGAGGACAATAGTCCGAATGTAAATAATAATAGCGCCTTCTCCCAGAAATTCGGACAGACGTCACAAATTTAAATAAACAGTTCCATTCGAAATTCCCTGTATTTACCTGGATCGACAAGCAACTGATGAAGGCTGGAGGACACAGTTACCGAAACGCTGTGACAGCAACAACAAAGGTGGGGACATTAGTCCGAGTGTAAATTATGTAAATAATTCAACTTTAGTTTTTTAAGTTTTGATTTTTCCAGTGACCGGAAAAAAAATCAGTGTAAAACGTTATGGAAAAAAACTTCATATCATTCGTTTCTGTAAAAAAAAAAACGTTCAATTAAATGCCTACTTTAAACAGAATTAAATAAAAAGTCTTGCATTATAGTTGTGTTTGAAACATTTTTTAAAAGCAAAAAAAAGTTTTCCGAAGTTACAAAATCTAGTAACGTAAGTTACGGCGTACAAGTCGAGTTTTTAAGTCTAAAAAATATTTTCGAAACTAGGGCTCGACTTATATGCCGGGTCTAAAATACAAACCATTGCCAGTGAGTTGTGAACAAATAAGAACAACACTCCTAATAACTATTGTACACATCTTACCGTACCTCCAGCAGGCTGCCACAAATATATCCACACTAAAACTTGTATTTGGTGAACATATTTGAAATATTAACACAGAAATTATATATAAAATTATAAAATACTGACACATATTCAGTTTTCTGTTAACGCTACAGCGAAGATCGCCTTCCACAGCTGATACCATATATCCTACTTAACAATGTATGTCGTAGGTTGTTTGTCATATAGAAAGATACTAGGGTTAGTGTCTCAATATATACGTAAGTTTTGTGAACTTATGTAGATTTAGCACAGGTTATCGTATTTTTCATTTACAGGTAGGTCTAAGTTTTGGGCCACTGATCGCGTATATTTCGGGGTCGACCTACCTCAGAATTTTGAGTTAAAATCTTGAGATCGACTTGTACGGCAAGTCGAATTGTACGCTGCAATTTACGGTATTATTCTTTGAGGTTTCCTTAGCAACCACAAAAAGTTTGGTGTCTTTAGGTGTAACTGTCTTTTAACTTTTTTTAAAAAAAATCATTTAAGTTCAAGCAAGGCAATAAAGCCACTAAAACGCAAAAGGTCACTGAGTGTGGAAGAATCCGAAAAGAAGAAAACATTACTAAGGAAAAAGAACATGTGAAAAAAACATGAATTAAAAAAAAACAAAAGATAACGATTGGCATTGCATTTACATTTACATTTTGTAAAGTCAAAGTTGACTAGAAAGCAAGAAGCCAGATGTCCGAGAAAAGAATTTGTTAGATGTGAAGTGACTAGACATAGTCAAATGCAAGATAAATAACAGAACTGCCCTTCAAACAGAATTAAGAAAGTTTGCAATAAAAGGAAAAAGGAACAATCTAGAATAAAAATGGAATATCCTGATCGTCATACACCTGATGAAGGTCGGAGGGCACAACTCCCGAAACAACAACAAAAATGAGGACAATAATTGAAATAATATCAAACAAACAAACAAACAAACAATATATGCAAGTCAAAGTAATTGTAATACGGTAAAAAGTTCACAAATTATGAAGCGAACTTAGCTCTCTGTCTTCCAGGCAAGGCAGATCGGAACTGGTATCTATTCAGTCACCCCCACCCTCACCCACGAGATGAGTTGTGACACGTGGGGGTCATTTTACCCGGGTTATTGGTCAAAATTTACCCAGCCCATGTACATGACTTGTCTGTTTTTCTTTGCCAAGTCTGTATCCAGAGAGAGAGAGAGAGAGAGAGAGAGAGAGAGAGAGAGAGAGAGAGAGAGAGTCTCTATCCAAAGACAGAAGTCTATTTTATTGGCTAAGAAAAAAAAAAAAAGCACAGAAATAATTTGTGTCTTTTGCCTATAAAAGGGGAAGGGAAAATGTTTTACGGCCATTCCTTGCATTGAAATCAACAATAGAACCTACGTCATCGGATGACAAAGAGACGGACAAAAAAAAAAAGAGAGAAAAAAAAAGAGAAAAATGAATCATTTGAAAATTATTTTTGAAAACATCAGTTTAATTGTAAGAATTAGTGAGTTTATTGGCAATCCGGAAGGGATTGTCAGTAGTGAACAATTAATAAAAACATTAATTATTGAATTTGGTTATAATATGACAGATGTAAATGAAATTATGATGCTATCTACTTTTAACCCTGTGCCAAATAAAAATAAATCGGTTAATTTTCCGAGATCAAATAAAGTGAATAGTAAATGTTTCACGGTAAAATAAAGCTGTAGACAATACAGGCCATATATTGTGCTATTTATTACTACAATGAAACATTTCTCCTGATGAAAAGACATCTGATTCCCATCTACAGAAGCTATCTTACATAACTATACGTCTACTATTCGTCCATACTTAGAATATTGCTGACACATATGGTTTGGTGCTCTTGCTATTTCTCTAGAGCCTATTGATAAAAATCCGAAGAAGAATCAGCAATATTATTGGTCCTGATCTGGCGTCTCGGCTTCAGTCACTTTCCCACTGACGTAAAGTTGCCTCCCTTTACCTTTTCATAAATACTTTCATGGTAGTTATTCAGTTGAGCACTTCGCTATAGTAAGAAGATTTTTTTAATTTACTAGACTGGCGACGAGGATTTTTTACAGTTGAACTGTAACCGTAAGTTCTATGCTAACAGTTTCTTTTCTCGAAATTCTCTCTTGTGGACCTCCATCTCGGCTCCATACTTTCTAGCCAACTTTAATCTTTAAAAATTTAAATACAATATCAATCGCTATCTTCTTTTGTTCTCGCTCCTTAGCAATATTTCTGTTTCCTAATTTTTCCACGCACTTGCGTCTTAGTGGCTTTATTGCCTTGCTCGGGGTGAGCTCGATTAAAAGAAGAAAAAAAGAAACTGTGTGACTTTGGTATAAAGACTATTGCAGTGATACCACTGGCACGACCCACTACGGAAAAACGACCGCTTGTCGCCGAAGCGTCAGTACCAGCCATTTACAATATCGTGGCAATGTCACAAATCTATTAAAGTGAAGGGTATGTTCCAGTGAAAATCCATATCCGGTTTTATCTGAACGCGAACGCTGATTGCTAACGTTGGATCCTAGGGTGTAATATCTGAGACAAATAGGGACTGCATCTGTTTTGTTAGGCTGCTTGCTGGCAGCACGTTAACCGACAGGCTGTCATACATTTTCTATTCAATGCTTAACGCCTCTCGGACTTGTATCTGCCGACTACACAAAATCAACTCATAATGATAGACCCTGCTAAATGGGAAATTAATAGGGTCCAATTTGTCGACATCTTAAATAAGCAATAACTGTTTACAATCTGTATACAAATGTCGGTAAACGAAGCTATCAATGAGCAGTTGGACGGACGGAGTATTAACATGACGGAATTAGTTACTGACATGAAGAGGCCAAATCAACCTGAAGACTACGAGCTTACAAAGAGTTTGCGTGAGGAAGTGGACGTCCCGGACGGGTTTCCGGTAGGCGCTATTTAATTCTGTTTTGGTTGAGAGAAGCATTTTGTTGTCTTAAGAATATAATTAGATTAGACATTTTCACCGGGCTGGGAGCTGTTCGTCCTTCTACGTTCAATTTACGACCGGACCAGTTTGTCCAGTATGGAGAAAATTGATTCTTGGTTTTGTCGCATGTCTCCGTTGCAGTTGGTGGATTGGTAGGAAGATAAATGGAGAATATAAAAAGAATGGTGATTTCTAGACCTGGGTTGGTAAAAGGTGGGAGAACGCGAGGAAAAGGATTAAATGAAAGTGTAGAAGAGATCAGTAAAAGAGAAAAAAAATGAGAAAGAGACAGAGAAACGGAGAAGAAAGCAAAAAAAAAAAAAAATAAAAGACAGAAAAAGAAGAAATTGTAAAAAGAAGATAAAAGAATTGGAAGAGAAAAAAGATAAAAGAGAAGGGGAAAATCAAGAGAATGAGAAAAAGAAGAGAAAGAGGAACAAAGAAAGAGAAAAGGGAGAGAACGTGTGAGACAAGAGAAAAAGAAGAGAAAAAGAAAAGAAAAAGAAAAAAGAAGAAAAGCAAAACAAAATAGTGGAATGAAAAAAAGAAAAAGAAAAAGAAGGGAAAAGGAGAAAAAAAAGAAGAGAATGAGTAAAAAAATAAAAAAAAGTGAAAGACAAAAAGAAGAGTAAACGAAAAACGAGAAAGAGAAATGGGAAAAGAAGATGACGAGAAAATAAAAGAAAAGGAAGGAAAAGGGAAAGAGAAAAGGAAGAAATGCAGTAAAAACAAGACAATGAGAAAAAATAAGGCAAAAACAAGAGGAAGAGACAAAGAGAAAGAAAATGAAAGAGAAAAAAAACAGAAACAGTAAGAGAAACAGAAAAAAAACGAGACAACAGAAATAGAAGAATAAGAAAAAGAAGATGCGAGAGAGAAAAAAAAAAGAAAATTAGAACACAAAATACAAATGGAAAATATAAAGATGAAAAAAATAAAAAAAATATTAGGACAAGAAATGTTTACCGTCAAAAATGCAAATCCGTGTGTCATTGAAGTGAAATCAAATAGATTAGCAGACATGGAATTCAAGTCACCACAAAAGCCATTTTATTTTTTGATTTTTATACCAATCTTTACACAATACAATGCTTAAGAGCCTGTCAAGATAGAGGCTTACTGTGTAGTGTTGTATGTAAGTGAAGTTCATCAGGTTACATAAGAAAGATACCGGTAAATCCTAGACAGGTCAAGATTATAGTGAACTGGAAAACACCCTTCCGGGAGTCTGTTCCACAAAGCAGCAGGATTTAGGAAGAAACTGTCCGAGGGGAACTTAATTCTTACTTACTAATGGAATAAGAAGTAAACAAGGAGGATTTCAGTGATATGGTGACTCCCAGGGCTGCTGGAGCCAAGGAGTAAAGCATGCCAGAACATTTACCATGGAAATAGAAGATGTTTTTGATTATCAAGACAGGTAAGTGGGGAATGGGCAGTTCGAGTTCAAATAAGGCGTGATCTTTCTGTCTGTAAAGAGTATATATATATATATATATATATATATATATATATATATATATATATAAAGGTGTTTCATTAAGACGGATCAAAGTCAGCATTAAATAAATCAGTGTTATTGGTAAAATTTATTTATTTCTCTATTGGATCATGTTATTTAAGTCATGGCAATTATGTGTGAAAAATAATATCACCCAAATGTCCGCCAAACCTGAAAGAAAAAGAAAAAAATCATTAGACGCTTAAACTTAATTCACATTTAAAATTATTGTAACACCCTTTATATATATATATATTGTTCTTTTACAGATACAGTGTAACCCGGATATAAGAGACTCGGATATAAGAAAAACCCAGATATAAGACAGATTTTCTCTGCTCCCAAAATAGAGTTAATGTATATAAAATAGACCAAACCCGTATATAAGAGAAACCCGGATATAAGATACTTCTTCTGCGGCCCCGACAACTCTCTTATATCCGGGTTACACTGTATAATTTTTGTTGTATCTGGAATTTTACGCACACACACGCGCGCAGACACCCCCCCCACATATATATATAATGACATGTCTCATTGAATTTAGACAAGTTTTGTCGACTTGTTTTCAATAGGATCCTCTCATATTCACAGACAAGCTTCTTAGTATCCTCATTAAAGAAAAAGAGAAAATTACCTTGTTGATACATATTCATTTATTCCGAGTACTTTCGACATTAACACAATGTCATCATCGGGGTGTTGTTTTTTATAAGACACAGTTCTGTTCATTTGAAAGTTAATCTTTTTTTTATCTGTGAAGTGAATCTTCCTGCACTAGAGTCATAGACTGACCACACACGATGGTGCTGCTGTGGTGTCAGTAGCAAGTAAATTTTTGCAGGGTGGTATAAACAGACTCATAACCAACCGGTTTTGAATTTACAGTTGTCCTTCACCTATACTGGCTACCAACCAAAGCTATAAAGTCACATCTGCCTATTAACCCCCCCCACTTTACTTCCATTCGTAGGAGAGATAGATTCGTACCTTTCCGAGGGTAATAGTATGAAACTGAAGGCGAACGCATGTCCATCCCATTTTTCTGAGTCGATATATACTCATTCCAGCGGCTAATTTTAATTATAGTTAATTAAAATAGATTATTAAATACACAAACTAATGTGTCGGGACAAACCAGTTTAGCAAACACTGATATCAGATTTAGAAATCTAAATATAAAAATAACATTAAATCTAAAAATAACATTTTTCGTGACGTATTTTGTTAGACATTTTCATGACGGTCGTCCTCGACTATTGAATCCAGAGGTTGGCAGTGAATATTTCGGAGACAGTAGAAAAGCGTAGTGGAGGTTCGCAGTGGATATCACAACAGAGTGTAGTTCATCCTTCTCCTGGTCGCCTTTGGTCCTTCCGGTAGACGAAACAAGATGGCCGCCTTTATACACGACGAATACAGTGTTGGGCGGCTTCTAATTGGTCAACCTTTCATTGGTCGACTATAAAGGGAAATAAGTCATTCTGACTCGCTCACTAATTATATGGGTTATATACCCAAAAAACCGTAACATATTTCGAATTCTATAATTCATTTTTTACAGTGGTGTTCACCTTGTACAAGCTATACGAGGTAGAGTGTTACAGTGTAAGAGGTACAGCTTATGTGGAAGATAACGGTTAACACTAGACTTGAACAGGTTAAGATTATAGTGATCCGGGAAGCAACTCTTGGGAGTCGGTTCCACATGGCAGTAGTTCGTGTGAAGAAGCAGCTTGTGTGGGGCTTACATCAAACCAGGCGGATATGAAGGGAATTAAGGTGATTCGCTATAATGTATGTGGCATGACGGGTCTTAGCATTTTTGGGCCTAATTTCTTTCCCTTCTTTGAATCTTTATATTTTTTTCTTTATCTCTTATTTTCTTTTGTTGTTTTTCTCTTTTTCATTGTGACGTTCACTATTTCCTATTTTTTTCTCCTGCTTTCTATTTGTCTACTTTTTCTATTTCATTTTCATTCGGGTTTTATTTTTTGTTTTCCTTTTTACTTTCTACACTCACTCTATCTTTCTTTCTTTCTCTTATATTTCTTCCCTTCTTTCTTTCTCATATTCTTCTTCCGTTTGGTCTCCTCTTTTGCACTTTCTCTCATTTTCTCTTTTTTCGTTATATATGTAATCATTAGAGTGAATGAAAATTCTGATGGATTTGTTTAATAAAGCCTCTCCTTTATATATGTAATCATTAGAGTGAATGGATATTTTGATGGATTTGTTTAATAAATCCTATCCGTTATATATGTAATCATTAGAGTGAATGGATATTTTGATGGATTTGTTTAATAAATCCTATCCGTTATATATGTAATCATTAGAGTGAATGGATATTTTGATGGATTTGTTGAATAAATCCTATCCGTTATATATGTAATCATTAGAGTGAATGGATATTTTGATGGATTTGTTTAATAAATCCTATCCGTTATATATGTAATCATTAGAGTGAATGGATATTTTGATGGATTTGTTTAATAAATCCTATCCGTTATATATGTAATCATTAGAGTGAATGGATATTTTGATGAATTTGTTTAATAAATCCTATCCGTTATATATGTAATCATTAGAGTGAATGGATATTTTGATGGATTTGTTTAATAAATCCTATCCGTTATATATGTAATCATTAGAGGGAATGGATGTTTTGATGGATTAGTTTAATAAATCCGATCCGCTATATATGTAATCATTTGAGGGAATGAAAGATTTGATGGATTTGTGGAATCTTTCACATTAGCCTTCCGCCCCTTTCGGAAAGATGCATTCTGAATTAAAAAAAAAAGCCTTAACCAATCACCAATTCGTTTCAGTAAATTCAATTTTCTATTGATTAAGAAACATTAAACTGTAGCAAAGTCGAAACAGATCCTTTTTCCCACCGAAGCTCACTGGGGCCGATTTTTAGACACTAAAGTCTATATAAACACCCGCATGACTCACTTCAAGTCAGTCAGTCATCGAATTTCGTGAGATGCTACCAAACTGCACGCGTATCAATTCATTGACTCAACATCACTTAAAAATTCTCAACAAACTCAACACAGCATTCAATCGACCATTGTCCGCGTGGTAATCAAATGACAATTGACTTAAAAAGTAAACGTTTTCACTACACAAACAGTAATTGTACAATTCATCAATTTAGCCAAACAGTTAAAGGCAAACAACTCTTCACAACTTAAATTCTAACTAACAAGTAACACACGCATAAAAACTAATATTTGAACGAATACATTTGAGATTTTTTCCTTGCAAAAACCAAATTATTTTAATTTCACTAACAAATCAAAACCATTAACTTTTATTGACCAAATTTCTGCATGAACATTCTTCATAACCTTGTCTCAATTCCCACAATCAAGAAACATTCTGTTATCCTTGCATGTATATCTATTGTATATATAAAATCTCTTCACTGTTGGATCTCTAACCACTGTGTTTTTAGTAATTTCTTGCAATACAAATTGTCCTTATATTCTTTATTTGATCTATGTGTTGTGGTATAATGCATAATAAGCACGTATAATCTTTGTCTTACATAAATTACCTTCTGATACGTTTTCACTCAAGCTACAAACCGCAACAAAATTGGTAATCACAACGTCTAGATAAGGACTGGCACACAAGAAAATTGGTAACTCCGACGTCTAGATAAGGACTGTCACGTAACAAAATTGGTAACCCCAAAGTTTAGATAAGGACTGGCACACAACAAAATTGGTAACCCAATGTTTAGACAAGAACTGAAACACTACAAATTATTAACAACTTTAACGACCCGCAGCGGCCTAACCGTTAGAAGGCGCCAATTTCAAATTTTTCCCTCCAGAAAGGAACCAAGTCAATATGGCCGACTCCGCACCACCAAACCAGGCTACACTCAGAACAGAACTTCCTACATATAGTACTAGTGTGCAAACGTGGTTCGTCCAACTCGATGCCATTTTCCAAGCGAGAGATATTACTTCGCAGCCATCTAAATTCGCATATGTGGTCGAGAAGCTACCTGCCGACGTGGCATCGGAGGTAGCGGACATACTCAACGATATCTCTCCAGGTAAACCTTACGAGGTACTTAAACAGGCAATACTCCAGCGAACAGGTTGTTCGAAAGAATGCAAAATCAAAGAACTCCTAACCAACGTAACACTGGGAAACAATAAACCTTTCCTAACTTTTACGCAAGATGCAAACATTGCTTGGCACCAATTCCATGTCTGAGGCCGGACAAAAATAAATGTGGCTGGACAAACTAACAGACAAAGTGTGTATACAAAAATTAGCGGCAATAGCCGACAAGATCTCTGATACTCAACCGACTCATCAAATCGCCTCTGTCGTGCCGTCAAGTGATTCAACCCCAGACACTAATCAGCACTTGCAAGCCTTAGCCTCGGAGCGTATAAACGAAATCCAAAACACACCAAGCAGAAGCCGAAGTAACTCAACGAATCGGTACAGCGTTCAACGCCGACGTTCTACGTCGCGGCGCCCCCGACACCATCCACATAGTGTCTGCTGGTACCACGAGGTGTTCGGCGCGCGCAAAGAAATGCCTACAGCCATGTTCGTACCAAAGCACACTCTCGGCTAAGCAACAGGGAAACGACCAACCTGGCAACCATTAAGAGCGTTGGCTGCCAGGGTTGATGATAAAAATCGACTCTTTTACATCCAAGATCGCAATAGCAACCTCAGATTTCTGGTCGCCACAGGCGCGCAGATTAGCGTCATACCACTGAACAGCTATGACAAGTCGGTGACAAAACCCAAGGAAACTTTACTCAAACTGCAAGCCGCCAATAGCACGCCAATCAGCATATACGGCGAACGTATTATGTCCCTCAACATCGGCCTAAGAAGGGAGTTTACCCGGACCTTCACGATAGCCGATGTTGAGACGCCAATCATCGGAGCAGATTTCTTGGTGCATTTCAACCTTTCTGTTGAACTTACCGACACGTGCACGAACGTATAGCGCCGTGGAACATCGTCTAAACATTCGACAATTGGCTTGACCGCACTAATTCCAGAAGCGAACGAGTACGAGAACTTACTCTGTCAATATAAGTTACTCTTGTCACCCTTTACTTATGCGGAGTCCATCAAACACAACGCTACCCATTCTAGTAAGACGACTGGACCCCCAGTTCATACATCACCTCGTCGTTTGCATCCGACAAAATTACGGGTAGCTAAAGACGAATTTGAAAATTTGCTTAAGCTAGGCATAATTAGACCATCTTCAAGTCCCTATGCTACACCACTCCACATGGTTCCTAAAAGCGATACCGGCACTTGGCGTCCGTGCGGGGATTATAGGCTTTTAAATGCCCAAACTGTACCAGAAAAATACCCTATTCCCCATATCAAGGACTGCTCTGTCACTAGAGGGCGCTACCATATTTACCAAATTGGATTTTAAAAAAAGCTTTCTACCAAATTCCGACAGAATCATCAGACATACCCAAAACAGCTATTACTACCCCTTTTGGGTTATATGAATTCACTCGAATATTTTTTGGTCTGCGTGATGCAGCGCAGTCCTTTCAACGCCTAATTGATGAGGTTCTTAGAGGTCTACCCTTCGCTTATGCATACATTGACGATGTGTTAATAGCATTTGCAATTAGTGTTTGAGCGGTTACAACACTATGGCTTAAAATTAAATATCGGAAAGTGTTTGTTTTCCGTGCCTAAGCTGACTTTTCTCGGTCACGTCATAGATAAACACGGGTTAACTCCCTTAGATGAGGAGAAAGTCGATGCAATCAACAACTTCCCACCACCGTCAACCCTACGCCAGTTACGCAGATTTCTAGGGATGGTAAACTATTATCGCCAGTTTATACACAACTGCGCTACCATACTCTTGTCACTAACTAACCTCCTTTCTAAACATAAGAAAAAAATCCTAAGATCATGTTGTCTGCTGAAGTGTTAGTCTCCTTCAACAAAGCTAAACAGGCGTTACAGAACTGCACTAAACACTCGTACATTACACCTTCACCCGATGCGAAATTGACTTTAAACACAGACGCATCATCGAATACAGTCGGAGCTGTACTTCAAGTGATTAATGGCGTCGAAAAACCCGTCATTTTTCTCAGTCAAACTTAATTCTGTCCAGATCAAATACAGTGCCTTTTCACGTGAACTGTTGTCAGTATATCTAGCCATCAGACATTATCGACATATATTGGAAGGGCGCGATTTCTCGGTTTTCACAGACCACAAGCCACTAACATACGCTTTAAATGCAAAGTTCGATAAGCACAACCCACGTGGCATTCGATATCTGGATCACATTGTACAATTCACATCTGATATTCGTTATATTAGCGGCAC
This sequence comes from Acanthosepion pharaonis, assembly GCA_903632075.3. NCBI lineage: Eukaryota > Metazoa > Mollusca > Cephalopoda > Sepiida > Sepiidae > Acanthosepion > Acanthosepion pharaonis. Next base: position 4,019,239 of record CAHIKZ030000779.1, on the reverse strand, counting down.
CAGTAACACAGTCGCCGATGCTTTGTCTCGGACAACTCTTAACACAGTCCAACCTGCAACATTGAACTTCGACAAACTGTCGGACGAACAGATTAATGGTAACACACTGTCAGCTGTTCGAACAGATACTTTATTGCAAATTGAAAAGCGACCTCTTCCGTTTACAGATTGGTCGGTTTACTGCGACATAAGCACGGGTAACCCGCGCCCGTATATACCACCGTCTATGCGCTGTCTTGTTTTTTGACCACTTCCACTCCCAAGCACACCCAGGAGGCAAGGCAACGTTGCGGGCCATATCAAGCAGATTTATCTTGCCTGGTATGGCTACTGACATCAAACAGTGGTCCTGCACGAGTTTACGTTGCCAGGCAACGAAGGTTGGTAAACACACCAGAGCACCAGCGTCAACTTTCCCTAATCCAGACGGACGTTTCATTCATTTACATGTGGATTTAGTTGGTCCATTGGAACGCGTAGACGGCTACAAGTACATTCTAACGATAGTCGACCGTTTCACGCGATGGTCAGTCGCTATATCGCTTGCATCTATAACAGCTGAATCAATCGCTAATGCCATTTTTACGCATTGGATTTCTATCTTCGGGTGCCCTTCGGTGATTACCACCGATAGGGGTCCGCAATTCCAATCAACCCTCTTAAAGCAACTTTACCAATCTCCTGGGAATAAAACACATTTCCACCACCGGATATCATCCTTGTGAGAATGGTTTGGTGGAGAGATTCCACCGACAGCTGAAGTATGCTTTCACAGCATCCACAAATGATCGCACAGGGGTGGAAAAGTTACCTTTAATTATTTTAACACTGCGCAACACGGTTAAAGAGGATTTGAAATGCGCTAGTGCTGAATTAGTTTTTGGAACTCCTTTGGCCTTGTCCGGACAAATTTTCAGCCCAGTATCCGAAAACTTTTCTTCTAACGATTTCGTCTCAGATCTTCGGCAAAAGATGTCTGATATCATATACACACCAACTCGGGCTTATCACAAACCGTACTATGTCCCAGCTGATTTGAACAAAACCGATTTTATCTTCCTTCGTCGAGATTCAGTCCGGAAGCCCTTAACTCCGAATTGCACTGGGCCACACCAAGTAATCTCGCGAACACCAAAATACTTCATAATCAATCTAACAGGAAAACATACAACTGTCAGCATCGATCGTTTGAAACTAGCCTACATTAGTACCGACAACACAACTTCGAGTACGTCACAAACAATTCCTGATTCCGAACCATCTTGTACACACTCCTCTTCAACACCTGAATCAGTAGCTAATAGACATATTCGAACTAGGTCAGGTAGAGATGTACACTGGCCTGCCAAGTTCGCAAGCTAACAGACATAATAGTGATCATGTTATCCATAGACCATTAATATGGGTGTATTGTCGAATCTTCCACATTAACCTTCCACCCCTTTCGGAAAGATGCATTCTTAATTAAAAAAAAGCCTTAACCAATCACCACTTCGTTTCAGTAAATTCAATTTTCTATTGGTTCAGAAACACAAAACTGCAGTAAAGTCGAAACAGATCCTTTTTCCCACCAAAGCTCCCTGGAGCCGATTTTTAGACACCAAAGTCTATATAAACAGCCGCATGACTCAATTCAAGTCAGTCAGTCATCGAGTTTCGTGAGATGCTACCAAACTCCACGTGTGTCAATTCACTGACTCAACATCACTTCAAAATTCTTAAAAACTCAACACAGCACCCAATCAACCATTGTCCGCTTGGTAATCAAATTACAATTGACTTAAAAAGTGAACGTTTTCACTACACAAACAGTAATTGTACAATTCATCAATTTAGCCAGTTAAAGGCAAACAACTCTTCACAACTTAAATTCTAACTAACAAGTAACACACGCATACACACTAATATTTGAATGAACACATTTGGTATTTTTTCCTTGCAGAAACCAAATTATTTTAATTTCACAAACACATCAAAACCATTAACTTTTATCGACCAAATTTCTGCATGAGCATTCTTTATAACCTTGTCTCAATTGCCACAATCAACAAACATTCTGTTATCCTTGCATGTATATCTATTGTATATATAAAAATCTCTTTATTGTTGGATCTCTAACCACTGTGTTTTTAGTAATTTCTTGCAATGCAAATTGTCCTTATATTCCTTATTTTATCTACGTGTTGTGGGATAAAGCATAACAAGCACGTATAATCTTTGCCTTACATAAATTACCTCCTGATACATTTTCACTCAAGCTACAAACTGCAACAGATTTGTTTAATAAATCCTATCCGTTATATATGTAATCATTAGAGTGAATGAAAAGTTTGAAGAATTTCTTTAATAAATCCTATCCGTTATATATGTAATCATTAGAGTGTTTGAAAGATTTGATGGAATTGTTTAATAAATGCTATCTGTCATATATGTAATCATTAGAGGGAATGAAATCTTTGACGGGTTTTTTTAAAAATCTCAATCGAGTTTAAAATTTATGTCCCTTTTTCCTTTAAGCTGAAATTAATAAAGGGAAAACGCATTTCAGATTCTATATTTTATATGTTGAATTTTGAAACAAAGTTTACTCCTTACAGAACAGGATAAACCTATCAATTTTTATTCTCAGAAAGAAATCAATCTCCTCCATTTTCGTTTCTGAATAATGTCACGTTCAATCCGACCCGCAGTCTCGTCTTATTTTTTGTTTGTCTTTTCGGTATCCAAAGTCCAAAGCGTTTATCCCGAGTTGTTCCATTTTTATGTAACGACAGATTACCAAATGGGACCTACTAACAAATTGTATTGAACTGCACTGCTATACTCTCTGGTATACAACTATTTTGTTAAGGAAACTAAAGATGCTTGTAGTCGTTTTCCGGTCATATTAACCTGTGCCGGTATTTATGTAAAAGCAAACACAAATAACTGGCTAATACTATAAATCAATAGAAACGCGCGGTTGACTGCTCGAATAAATGAAAGCATCTTCCCAAAATAGCTTTGACAAATGCAGCTGCCGGCGCCTTTTCTTAGGCGTGGCCATAGCAACAAAACGATATTGGCGCGCTTGTCATTGGGACAGAACGCGTCTCACAGACAGCCAGTGAGACAGATACCGAAAGCGGAGAAGGGAAAGAAAAAAAAAAAAAAAAAAGAAAGAAAAGAAAAAGAAAAAGAAAACACGGGAAGGAAAGAGAAAAGATTTAAGTAAGAATCTCTTGCATATACACAAGAGCGCGTGCGCATGCGCAGAAATCGATAATTCAGCTCACCTGGTAAAGAGTGTTTTTTTTCCGTTTTATACCATTTTTTTTCAATTTCAATTCCATCCTAGCTTATTCACAGCTAGTATGAGAGATTCCGTAACGCAGTATACGCACTGTTACAGTTTCTTTTGCAGATTTAAGCATTTTCACAAATGACAGATATTTATTACGACAGAAAAAATTATGACGAGGATAGTAAAAATAAAATGGCTGCCAGCTACTATCGACAGATAAATATTTAAAAGAACTGACATACGTAATACGTACCCTAACAAATAATGGCAAACCAGTTTTGATTTCCGATGCAAGCCGTCTGCTAGAGCCAATCCTTGGTACAAAAGCCTTCATCGGCACATTTATAGTTGTTCCATAGCTGCAGAACCCAATTTTGGTTTATATTTCAACTCTGCAGAGCGGAACTTAGTTTCTAGAAGACAGTGCAATAATATATCATGATCAGCCTTTTGAACAAAAACCAGTACACTCAAACACTTGATCACGATAACTTGTGACTTTGTGACTTCAAAACAGCTCTGCCGAGCCAATTTCACTCGCAATGCCTCGGTAAAAACATTGTATTGTTTCTAGTTACATTCCAAAAGGGCCGAACGTTGTGATCGCCTACACAGACAGACAACTTCTTGATAAATCGACCATAGTGTGAGTCGAATGTTCTACCCAATAACATGACCCTCACAAATACATACATACATAGTTGTATATTTGAGCAGCAGTCTCTTGTAGTATAACAAAAAATGATCCTTGAAAGCGACTACAAGTTTGGCCGAAAGCTCTTGTAGAATTTTTACATTCATTTAATCCCGAAATCTCTTTTTCGCATACAAGAAAAATCATAGTAAAACACACATACATACATACATACATACACACACACACACACACACGCACACACACACACACACACACACACACATATATATATATATATATATATATGTATGTATGTATGTAACATTAATGGCAAATATAATGGCATCATCCACATGTACAAAGTCTGAAAATAATGGAAGCATTATTAATAAAAAGAAAAGCTAACACTCAATAATAGCAACAATGGACACGGCCATAATGTGCTGATCGTGTTTGGAAAATAAAAAAAACTCTAACTCTAGATACATACATACAATCCATATATTCAGTTAAAAGTAAAATGAAATTCATCCTTCGGACAATATATATATATATATATATATATATATATATATATATATGTGTGTGTATATATATATATATATATATATATATATATATATATATATATATATATATATATATATATGTCCTGAAAAGTATACGAACACATGGAAAATTATATAAAAGCCTTAACCAGTGCACTTTGTCGTTCGTTTTTAATTGCTGCTCAAATGTACAATAATGCTAGAACTGACTTTTATTAATCAGACAGATTATTATCACTTTATTTCTTTAATAAGATTTCTCGAACATGCAAGCTGGTAGAGGAAAATAAATAAATAAACTATCATTGAAAAAAGAATGCAATCAATTATCAAACTTTCACTTTGAGAAACTTTTGCAATGAATGCCAAAATTTGTGCTGCAGTTATCAAGGCTAAAGGAGGATATTTTGACAAGAGCAAAATTTAATCATAAAATGTGTTTTTTCTGTTTAGCGTAGTAGAATTTCAAATATAAAAATCATGTCTCACTTTCTTTTACCTATGTATAAAAATTCATATCTATCTATCTATCTATCTATCTATCTATCTATATATATATATATATATGAAGAAATATAGTCTTAAGATGTGCTATATTTATGGGATAAAGTGCTCAATATCAGAGATAGAGCGTATGTAAATATAAAAGTGAACATAGAGGTCAACACTTAGAGCCGACAGTCTGTTTCATGCTATATGCAATCGTCAAGCCACGTGGCCTGCTATATGCAATCGTCAGACCACGTGTAGTTTTAGCCAACGAGTTTCGTCTAATGTGGACTTTTTGAAGGCAAAAAAAACGAAATAAATTTATTGAAATAATTATCTATAAACAACAAACAAAACATCGTTTACAACTATTGGAACTAGAAGAATTTAGAAACGCTATTGTATATTCAAATCGTCAACAGAAGAATTACGACAATTACTTTTTGTTTGAAGAGAATATCTTTTGTATTCTTGTGTTGACGGATTCAACAGTTTTCTTTTGATTTCTTATATTTGTTGTATAGGTTAGCTTGGGAGAGCGCTGATTCTGTTAGGAAAGGTTATATTGGGAATAAACAGGGTCGTAGATTAATATTTGGATAATATTCAATGGCGGTACTCGCGAGGATTTTCCTTCTGAGTTAATTATTTACTTTTTATGTGTGTAGCATTTATAAAATCAAAATTGTGTTTCCATTTATTTCTATCCATGACAAATATTCTAAAATATTTTTTGTGAAAACAGCGCATAAACAGAAAATATGTTAATATATATGTATGAATGTGTTTATATATATATATATATATATATATATATATATATATATATATATATATATATATAATATATGAATACAATAGTGTTTTCTAAATTCTTCTAGCTGCTAAGGGCATTTAGTTTATTATTAATAGTTATTTTGTTTTCAATAAATTAATTTCGTTTTCGCGTTGAAATGTTCATATTGGACGAGACGCGTCGGCTAATAATACAGTTTTCCTATTCTTTTTTACCTTTATTCATATTGTTTTTTTTTTCTACAGGTTAACTCTGAAAAAATGTTCATATATATATATATATATATATATATATATATATATATATATATATATATATATAAGTGAACATTGAAGTCGACACTCAAAGGCGACAAACTTTCATGCTAAACGCAATTATCCTGATGATTCGAGTCAAAACACGTGACACAGTTTTACACCAGATCTAAAAGGTCGCCACAGGTCCGGTTTATATGAGTCAAAGAAGGGAGACATATGTCTGGTTTATATTTTACTCAAATATGTGCTGAGTTCCATTTTACACGTGATTAGAAAATGTAGACAAATGTCTGGTTTACACTAGAATTAAAAAGCTCTGCATTCGCCGACTTCGTGCGGGAAAATGCAAATATAGTTCTAGTTTACGCCAAAGTCAAAATGTTAAACGTAGTAAAATGTGTAGACATAGATCCAGTTCACAAAATAGTGAAAAAGGCAAACATAGGTCCGCTTCAGACTAGGATCAAAAAGGTAGACATAGATCTGGTAAGAACTCGAATGAGAATAGTATACAGTTATGGGGCATGCGTGATACACGTTTAAGCGATCATGTATCTTTCGATACATGACTGACGAGGCAGATCCTTTTCCCGCAGTATGTTGCCATTTCTTTCTGCGGTAGATCAATTGCCTTATTGAACCAGATCTGTCCTTCTATATACCCATCGCCTGAAGAAGAGAATTCTTTTCTTTCCCAGGGTAAGTGAATGTAATGGATTCGAATGGAATTTGAACTTGGCACTCCGATTCCTCAATCCGGGCCGCTATCCATTAGTCCACTGTATACAGGTCGGATTTATACTAGACTGAAAAAGGTAGGCATAGGTCCGGTTTCCCTTAGTGTTGAAACTTGACTAATGCATGGAATAATAATGCAACACAAAATGTACTTAGAACCAAATGTATTGAAACAAGAAAGTGTACACAATATTGACATATAGTCTTTTGTATATTCCTAGTAAGACCGTTCCTGGAGAATGTGTTGACTGAGTCGCAGTCGGGCAGAGTCTCTGGTTGAATCTCTTGATTCCTGTATTTATCTATCCACGAGGATAAAATGTGGCACAAGGCCGGTTTAAAGTGGGTATCTCCGAGTCCGTAGGCTCGGCCAAAAATATGGCCTTTCTGAACCCGCCTAGGCGGGTTCAAGGCCTGTCTACCACCCCGGACGAAACCCTGCCTCTCGGCAAAGCCTCGTCCGGGTCTCTCACTGCAAAATGCAGAGAGTTCGACTGAGAGTGAATCTCTTGATTCCTCCCTCACTTCCCGGTACCAACCATATTTATATGGTCGGTACTCCACTATGCAAATTAGGTGGATCCTACCACAACACTTTGTGAAAAATAGACAGAAATAGGTCAGGTTAATACTAAAGTTAAAGAGGTAGCCGTTGGTCGAGTTCATACGCGTGTCTGTAAGTATCAATACATTTTTGTGAAGTTTTTTTTGGTGGGAGAGGTCTTGCCTCCTGCAAGGCATGTCAGTCAAGCGATATCGATAGACCGATCCAGACTAGAGTCTAAAAGGTAGACATAGTTCCAGTTTATACGCGAGTCGAAAAGGTAAACATGTACGGTTGACACTAGAGACACAAAGGTATAGTTCCAGTTTAGACTAGAGTCAAATAGATCGATATACATCTGGTATAAACTCGAATGAGAATGTTATTCATAGACCCGATTTATACAAGAATCAAAAAGGTAAACGTAGGTCCAGTCATAAATAGACAGAAATGAGTTCGGTTAAAAAGGTGGCCGTTGATCGAGTTCAAACGTGTGTCTGCTCATATCCACCTATTTTTGTGGCGTTTTTTTTTCCTTTTGGTGGGCGGGATCTTACCTCCTGCAGGGGATGCCAGTCAACATATTTTAAGCTCCAACAATAGGGAAGCGATATAGATAGATCGATGTAAAGAGCCAATGAACAGCTTTTAGATATAATTCGGTGACGAAAGATGAATAGAAAGAGAGAATATAGAATATAATTGAAAATTATTTTGATGACTCAGAAGGAGATAACTTTTTTAGGGTATTGATCTCATGTAAAATTGTTTTCTTATCTTTCATTGGCTAGAGGGAATTTTGGCAAATGGACTCCTAATAACGAACACTGCCAAGAACGAATCTAAAAGCAACATATGGGGTAGTGCGACTGGAGGTCAATAAAAAGAATAACAGTGGCTTCGTTAGCACTTTTTATCAACTCCCGAAGTGTAGATAGAACATAAATAAATACATGTTTGCCAGAAAACAACCAAACATTGATAACAACAATAATAATAATATTAAACGTCAAATCCCCATTTATATGGATAACATTATTGTATACTATTTGAGTAAATTTAGACTTTGATGATGAGCCAATTATTGTCCCTTTCTTTTCGTAGGTTAACTTTAGCTTAAGAAGCCATCATTTTGTTGCTTCTTAAGCTTTGGATGTAATGATAGGATAAGGAACAAATAGGAAACCTTTATAAATTTAAAATGATTCGCTTTTATTTAAGCTTCATCAAAAAATGTTTTTGGGAATGAATTATTGAGGAGAAAGATAAATACAGAGACGACACGTTTAGACTATTCGTATCACTTCCTTCCCAACGCTAGGAAACGAGCGCTCAAAATCCACAAGTCCCAAAAAACTAAGCACCACTACCAACAAAAGCATAAATATATATAATCCTAAACTCCAACACTTTATCAACAAAATTCGCGAGCTAACTAGTTATCCCTGACTCTAGGATCATAGCCACCACCTCCAAAACAACCAGATAACTATTTAGCAAAAAACATAGGACCAACACCAAATACCGATATTTATAATATTAAAGACTGCAACAGTAAAATAGGTTATATAGGCGAAACTTCCAGAAACCCAAAAGCCCGCATCTACGAACATAAGAGAGACCTACATTGAGATAATTCACTGAACTCTCTCGTAATACATAGAAATAAAATAGATTGTAATTTCGATTAAAAAAAAACGCAGTCCCAATAAAAAAGAACATGCTTTACTACGAAGAAAATATTTAGAAGGGATTCTAATAAACAAATTCTCATCGATAAACACACGCCAAACACATTTTTCTTCAATATCACAAACTTACATAAAACATATACTTAAAGAATAGTTAAGAATCTGTAGCCGATGTAATTTAAGTTTTTCACTCCCCACACCAAACATCCCTCAACCAAAGCACAGATACTAACAGACAAAACAACCAAACACACACACACACACACACACACACACACACACACACACACACACACACACACACACACACACAGTTTTGTCATTTTTGTTATTTCCCCCAAACATGCTTCTACTTTCCATCCTTCTGTCCCTTTTTTCCTCAGTCCCTCCTGTGAGTATCAGATTTTCTTAGCCCACCTTCCTCATTATGTGCCCAAGAAATTTTAACTGCCTCTTTCTGATGGTAAACATATGTTAGCTTTTTGTTTCCATTTTTAATAAAACCACGTTGTGGTTCACATGTTTAGTCTATGGTACCCTCATTATCTTTCTGTAGAACCAAATTTCTAGAAGATTGTCCAGCATTCGCCGCTATATAGGAGAAGAGATATCACGAAACAGTTCAATACTTTTTTTCTGCTTAAACGACGCATCTTGCGAGCCGGCAGGCGAGTAGGCGAGCTCGGGTGGGTGATCGAGTTACGTGCGCGTTCGCCGCTGGAGGGCCGCCATCGTGCGCACGACACGAGTCAGCCAGTGAAGAAGAAGCGTGGGCGGCGAGGCGGGCAGAAGAGGCAGGCGACAACAGTAACGGAACGTCTCACCTTATTATCCACCCTTACCGTAGCTGACCTAGCTGGGCGCGCACGGACGGGTGGCACCTGGTGTACGGTCCCCAATCCTATAAAATAAGTTATACATTGAAACTGGTATCAAAATGAAGTTAAACATTGAAACTGGTATCAAAATGAAGTTATACATTGAAACTGGTATCAAAATGAAGTTAAACTTTGAAACTGGTATCAAAATGAAGTTATACGTTGAAACTGGTATCAAAATAAAGTTAAACATTGAAACTGGTATCAAAATGGAGTAAATTTATCAATCATCCAGGGGAAGCGGCTGTTGAGGGCTGAAAAAAACAAAAAAAAACAGATTGATTCTTTTTTTCCCTGATACTTGCTTAAAAATTAAAAATGTTTAAAGATTTACAAAACATGAAAATTTTTCTCCAAAACAGAATTACTGTGTTTTTTTTTTTTTTTTTTTTTTTTAAATTAAGGCAATCCTGTTTGTGTTGTGTTGGAATTTTTGTAAAACTTTTTTTTTTAGGGAGATGAGTCGGTGATTAATCTTTATGGAAATGTAAAAATTTGCGACTTAAACATTTTTTTGAATAAAATTTAGTCATGAAAATATTGGTGCTTATTACAAAAAGAATGAATTTTTCTCAATTACTTTTAAAATAAAAACAAAAACAAAATATTCACTATAAAAGTAAATAACTAATGAATATATACTGAAATTTTCATTTAAATTGGATAATTCCCTGATTTTTGGTAATTTAAAAAAGGCGCTGTTCTTCCCACCAATTTTCCTTCCAGGGTTTGTGGCCCCCAGGGTGGAAAATATCGAAATTGACATATAGTAGAAAGGGGGCCCTGTATCAAAGTTACGGTGGGGATGGGGTGCGAGGCTCTAGCGCCGGCTATAATACCATGGTCTGAACATACGGGTTTTAGGAAAAATGAAAGCAAAAAGGGCGCTTACACTTAAAATCGGAAAGTGACAATTGAAATTTCTAGAGTAGATAATAAGGAAAGAGAACATAGAAAATTTGCCAATCACATGACATATTGAAAGCGACAGGGAGAGAAGAAAGTAGCGAATCAACTACCTTGTAACTTGTGTAATTTGTTGATCGGACAGCGATTAGAAGATATAACAAAAAGCCGAAACTTACTCAAAGAACGGGAAGATGTGGAGAGCCATGATCGCCACGTCCTTGTAGAAAATGAACAGTGTGCGTGTGTGTGAAAGGCCACGTCGTCCTCTCATCCAAAACGTGGACCTTACATTCTCACCTGCTATGTCTTTTAACTTTGGGGTGGGTGTTTATATATCTGTCTCTATCATGTAGCTCTTTCCGTGCTTCACAGAGGCTGCTGAGCGAATCCTGCGTGGATGCACTCGGCGTCTAGAAGCTTATCTTAGGTCAAAACCTGCAGTTGGCTTCTCTGAAGTTCAAAGTCTATTCTGCACGATCTGAGATGAACCCCATATTCAAAAACGTTTGTCACCACTGTTAGTGACGCCGTCTTTCTTCGCAATCGTCTCTCGGATAGGTTATGTAAATTAGCGCGTTGTCTTTATGGGGAATCAATAAAGGTAGAGGCTGTTGGGAAAACGAGTCATACAAACATGGCAGAAGGTGAAAGAAGGTGGAATAAATGGAGGAATGTTGTCTTTTCTGAGTGCGGCCGATGCCGACAGAGCAGCGAATTGTCGTCGCCGTTGCTGAGTGGCTCATAAAACGGCGTGTTCATCAGCCAAAAGCAAGAAGGCAGGGAAACTTATTTACGTGAGGGGTCAAGCGCTTTCCGGGTCGATCCTTCTGTGATTTCTGATCGAAGAGCGTTTAATCCGGATGAAATCATATTGTGGAAAACGGAATCAAGTTTGTTGGACAGAAAGACAAATTACACACACACACACACACACACACACACACACACACACACACACACACACACACACACACATATATATATATATATATATATATATATATATATATATATATATATTGTATTCAGATCTTCCAAAAACTGTGGTCGATTCTGCACTATCAAACGTTTGGCTGTTTGGTTCTGAAAACTGAGCGTACATTAAAAACGACGGAGAGTCCTCCATATATATATATATATATATATATATATATATATATGTGTGTGTGTGTGTGTGTGTTAAAAAAAAAACAGACCACTTTAAGGTTCCATTATAATAATTTATTTCACCAGAGCCCTTTAAAGGACGCTGGATCATCAGATAGTACTTCCAAAAGATGAAACGAAAAATGAAATGAAAATTTACACTTTTAATGGGTAGTGTAAGTTTTTGTAATCTAACAGAGTGTGTAATGAGGAGTGGTTTGAGAGACATGGTCGAGTTTAGAGAGGGTTTATTTTGATATTTCTTTCAATCATACTTAGTATATATATATATATATATATATATATATATATATATATATATATATGGAGAGAGAGAGAAAGCGTGAGAGATAGAGGATGTGATAAGAGGGAGAATAATGTAAAGAATCAAGAAAGAAGAAAAGAGATAGAAAAGAAGCAGAAAAAAAGACAAAAATAGGGGGAAAATGAAGACGTGAAAGAAAGTTATGCATTTAGAGAGGCATAAATTAAAGAAAGGAGAGGAAGAGAATGAATAAAAACGACGAAAGAAGAAAAGACATAAACAGCAACAAAGAAAAGAAAAGTGTAAAAGGAAAGAAGAAAGATGAAAAGAAAGAAGAGGAATAAGATAAGCAAAAAGAAGAAGAATTTAAAGGAAAAAAACCCCCAAAAACAAAGCGATAATACGATAGTAGGAGAAGGAGAATGAAGAAAAACAACGGAAGAAAGAAAGTCACAGAAAAAGCAGTAGAAAAATGTAAAAGCAAATAAGAAAGACGATATGAAAGATGAGGAATAAAATAAAGGAAAAGAAAAGGCAGAACGAAAAGCAAAAAGAAAGAGTTAATATAAAAGAAGACGAAAAGTGAGAAGAAAAAAACGAAAGGAGACGGACAAAAATGGAAGAAAGGAAAAATGTTACAAAAAGGAAGAGAGAGATGGGAATAAGAAAAATAAAAGAAAGACGTTTCAAGAAAGATAATTGTTATATACCGTTACCTATGAACATTACTGGGTTTGTCCCAATCCTCATAAATACGTTGGACCCTATTATAAGTGGGGGTAATATGCTGTCTAAATAGTCCACCACTAGCAGTAGGTTACCTACTTCACACTGCTGATGAGTATTGTATTTTGTCGATGTTATAGAGATTACCATTTCATTATAAACCTCCGTTTTGGTTATTCCTCAATCAGTAACCCTTTCTAGGATACAACAATAATATAATTGAAGAATATGAATAGAGAGAGATTGAAGTGAAAGAAAAAGAGAAGATGAAAACGGAACGAAAAAAAAAACAGGAGAGAGGCAGAAAAAAGAGAAGGAAAATGAAAGAAAGAGAAAGACGAGAAATAATAACAAGATAGACAAAAAGGAATCTATGTATAAAGAATATAACAATATAAGGAAAGGAGAAAAACGAGAAGAAGAAAAACAATGAAAGAATGGGATAATAGAAGGAAGAAGAAAGAAGAAAAAACAAAATTCTCTCTTTCTTTTGTGCCTTCATCTGTTTTATCCCATTCTTATACAAAATACTTTGTTCCTTCATGTCATTCTTTATTTTTGTGTTTCTCTCTTTTTCTGTCACTCTCTCTCTCCTTCGTTGTTTTTCTTCCTCTTCGTTTTCCTTTTATTATTTTATCCCATTCTTTATACAAACCTTTCTTTCCTTTCAATTTTCCTTCTATTTCTTCTTCCATTTTTCTTCTCGTTGTTACATTTTCGACAATGAGAGAATAAGCGAGAAAAGTAGGAAAATGGAAAAAAATGGAAGAAAGAAAGAAAGAAGGAAAGAAAGAGAGAAATAAATAAGGGAACAAAGAAAGAAAGAAAGAAAGAAAGAAAGAAAGAAAGAAAGAGAGGAATTAAATCAATAAAAAAATATACTCGTGATTACCAAATAAAAGTACTGCTGGAAATTTGTACAACTTATACAATACTAGCAGTAGAGCCCGGCGTTGCCCAGGGATGTAACAGTAAGAGATAGATCAAGTATCGACCATCATAAAGACTGAAAAATAAAATTGACAAAGATTATTGTTTAAGGTTGACGGACACGCATGTGTTAATGAGTTTTGTTTTTTTGTTGTTTTTTTTTACGAATTGGTCAAACCCAAACTCAAACAAAAACATTGTTTTCAATCGTTATGAGTCTACCGATTGAATAGAATTTTATTATAAACAATTATCTTGTAAATGGAATTTTTAAAGCATTCTGAATGTAAAAATAAAGAAAAAAAGTGTGCAAGACAATAAGAAACACTACCTGCCAAAAAAAAAGTGAAGTTTTATTGAAATCGGTTGAAAATGTAAAAATCCGATCCCATATAAAACGAACACACACACACACACACACACACACACACACACACACACACACACACACAACAAAAAAAAGAAACAACCTGTGTTTTTATAATAAGTATAACTCAATATGAGTTGTCCCCTTTCCATTCTCGTGACAGCGATGCCTCTTAATCGTGTTTTCAAATTGATTTCGTGCAAAAACAATTGTGTTTTTCCAATTTTTGGCACTGTCAGAACCACCGCAATGTAATTTTACGTAGTCCTGTGAAGTTTTGTTGAAATCGGTTGAAAAATATAGGAAATCCGATCCAATATATAAACGAACAGACAGATACACACACACAATCTGCATTTTATAATAAGTAAGATTTAGGAAATACATGATTCTTTGAAAAATATCATTGGATCATCGAGAAATGTATCTGCAGAATAATAATCGTGTCGTACTAAATAACAACCGAGCATGGGAAGTCCGGTCTGGGATTGAGGAGGAGAAAGTGGTAGGGGTGGTGGTGGGTTATTGAAGACAATCATTTAATCACGCCGGCATTTGCATTTAGTACACAAGAATAAGTTATAGAAGGGGAAGAAAAAAATAAAACAAAACAGAACATTCTACGAAGATCGAATAAAGATATGGAGAAGAGAAAAAAAGAGAGAAGCGAAAAAGAAAGAAAAGAAGCGAGAAAAGACGTAAAAGAAAAGAGAAAAGAGAGAAGAGAAGAGAGAGAAGAGAGGAGAGAGAAGAGAGGAGAGAGAAGAGGGGAGAGAGAAGAGAGGAGAGAATAGATAAAAGAGAAGAGAAGAAAGAAAAGAGAAGAGAGAGAAGAGGGGAGAGAATAGAGAAAAGAGAGAAAAGAAGAGAGAAAAGAGAAGAGAGAGGAGAGAATAGAGAAAAGAGAGAAAAGAAGAAAGAAAATGAGAAGAGAGAAGAGAAGGGTGAAAAGAAAGAAGAGAGAAAAGAGAGAAAAGAAGAGAGAAAAGAAGGGAGAAAAGAAAGAGAATGGAGAAAAAGAGAAGAGAGAAAAAAGAGGAGAAGAGAAAAGAGGAGAAGAGAAGAGTGAAGAGAGAGAAGAGAAAAGAGAGAAAAGAGAGAAGAAAGAAAAAATGAGAAGACAAAAAAGGAGAGAGAAGAAAGAAAGAAAGAGAGAGAGAAAGAGAGGGCAGAAGGGAAGAGAGAAAAAAAGAAGAGAAAAAAGAGGAGAAGAGAAGAGAGAAGAGAGAGAAGAGAAAAGAGAGAACGGAAGAAAGAAAGAGAAGAGAAAAAGAAAGAAGAGAGGAAAAAGAAAGAAAAGAGAGAGGAGAGAGAAAAGAGAGGGGAGATGGGAAGAGAGAAAAGAAAAAGAAGAGGGAAAAGAGAGGAGAAGAGAAAAGAGAAGTGAAGAGAGAAGAGAAAAGAGAGAACGGAAGAAAGAAAGAGATGAGAAAAAGAGAGGAAAAAGAAAGAAAAGAGAGAGGAGAGAGAAAAGAGATGGGAGAAGAGAAGTGGGGAAAAATGAAGAGAGAAAAGAGAGGAGAAGAGAAAAGAGAAGAGAAGAGAAGAGAGTAGAGAGAAGAGAAAAGAGAGAACGGAAGAAAGAAAGAGAAGAGAAAAAAGAAAGAAGAGAGGAAAAATAAAGAAAAGAGAGAGAGGAGAGAGAACAGAGAGGGGAGAAAGGAAGAGAGAAAAGAAGGAGAAGGGAGAAAAGAGAGGAGAGAACAGAAGAGAGGAAAGAGAGAAAAGAAAGAAGTCGGAAGAGTAAAGAGAAAGAGAGAAGAGAGGAGAGAGAAGAGAAGAGAGGAGAGACTAGAGAAAAGAGGGAAAAGAAGAAAGAAAATGAGAAGAGAGAAGAGAAGCTGAAAAGAAAGAAGAGAGGAAAGAGAGAAGCGAAGAGAGAAAAGAAGGGAGAAAATAAAGAGAAGGGAGAAAAAGAGAAGAGAAGAGAGAAAAGATAGAATAGAAAAGAGAAGAGAGAAAAAAGAGGTGAACAGAAAAGAGAAGAGAAGAGAGAAGAGAAAATAGAGAACGGAAGAAAGAAAGAAGAGAGGAAAAAAGAAGAGAGAGGAAAGAGAAAAGAGAGGGGAGAAGGGAAAAAGAAAAGAGGAAAGAGAAAAAAAGAGGAGAAGAGAAAAGAAAAGAGAAGAGGGAAGAGAGAGAAGAGATAAGAGAAGAGAAGAGAGAAGACAGAGAAGAGAAAAGTGACAACGGAAGAAAGAAAGAGAAGAGAAAAAAGAAAGAAGAGAGGAAAAAGAGAGAGGTTAGAGTAAAGAGAGGTGAGAAGGGAAGAGAGAAAAGAAAAAGAAGAGAGAGGAGAGAACAGAAGAGAGGAAAGAGAGAAAAGAAAGATGTCTGAAGAGAAAAGAGAAAGAGAGAAGTGGGAGAGACAAGAGAAGAGAGAAAAGAGAGAAGTTAAAACATGAAGTTAAACAGAGAAGTACACTCGAGAGAAAGAGAGAGTGTGTGTGTGTGTGTGTTTGAGAGAGAGAGAGAGAGAGAGAGAGAGAGAGAGAGAGAGAATTCCTGCAAATTAAGTTTTGAACTAAACATTTGTCTCCTAAAAGGCAGCAACAAGGTCAAATAGAAAACTGCACTTAGCATTATTTTCTCTACTTTCTGTGTGAATGTCTGGGATGATGTGTTATCATTATTTACACTACTTATATTCGGACTATTGTCTTCATCTTTGTTTTTGTTATCTCAACGTTTCGGCCGTTGTATGCTCCGGCCTTCTTCAGATGTATAACGATCTCGGTAAGCTACAGGGAATTTTGAACTGAACCCTTTATTTAATCTACGTGTTTTCGTTTGTTTTCATTCCACTGCTCATGTCTAAGGGCATCCCCATTAGTTCTTATTTTGATTTAGTACTGATCAGTTATTGGTCACCTGTTTTCACTGAGTGCAAGTGCACATAGACTGGCAGGGGTAACACTCGAAACATGAGAGACAGCAACAGCAACAACTGTTGCACCTCTAATCAGCGGGCAGGTTAGGTTTAAGGCTCCGAGTTCACTACAGCAAATTGTTTTAGGGGACAATGGCCTAGTGGTTTGTAGCGAGAGAAAAAATCACCTTAGCTCGAAAGAGGACCGTGTTTGGTGCGTGGTCCTCCGAAGGACAATTAAAGAAAATAGTTAGCAAAAACCTGCTACTTTACGTGTCAGGGATACTATGCCGATGTTTTTTCTTCCTTGAATGGCGTGGTCAATCAGAAAAATCGCTCGGTGAACAAAGGGCGTTGTTTTTTGGCTTGCCGGAGAACGTTTTATTTTATTTTATTTATTCATTTATTTATTTTTTTTGGAGCTCGGGAGACAAACGTGCGTTTCTGCTGTTGCGGAGTGAAGGTGGTATTTCATTTCCGTTTTGTCATTACTACGTTGCCTGGTTGGGCTGTTAAGACAGACTTTCAATTGGCTACAAGTGTCGCAGACGACATAGAAAGAGAAAAGGAACGGATTTCAGGCAATAATTATTACAATAAGTTTACTTTTTTTCCTGCTACATGGCTTGTAAATTTGGTGACATAGTGATTATAAGTTCAATCCCTGGATCGGGCAGTGTGTACTAAGGTTTCTCGAATATTAAGGCTATTAGACGAAAATAAATAAATAAATATACTTTTTAATAAATAAACGGAGTGTCTACTACTACTACAACTACTACTACTACACACACAAACACACACACACACACACACACACACACACACACACACACATATATATATATATATATATATATCGGGTGTAAGGGCAAATTTCTACAAATCATGTATCAGTAAGATTGTCCAACTCTTAGATTAAGATTTGAACCGTTGTATCTGAGAAATGATTAAAGATATCTTACTGGAATTCTCCTAGGTTTTTAAAACACTATTGGACTCTACTTTGAACAATAAGAATGTGTTTAGCCTAAAGTTGAAATGATGACCCCTCTTGCCTTTGTGACCTCCTGACCCAGTTTCCCTCTCTATTGTTCCCTCTTATTTAAAATTATTCGCCGTTCTCTTGATGGTTCTTGAATGGACTTTGAAGATAGAAGCCAATTTATGAATTTTGATACCATTACTGAAGGCCTGAATAATCTTTTTCTTCTCATCATTGCACAGTTGGGGCTGACACAAAATGATTTTAATCTGTTCTCTTTCTAGCTGAATAACTGAAAGGGTTTTACAGTGATTCTTACAACAAATGGTGTCCAGATGGGTAAACGTCTTATCTTATATGAGATAAATAACAATCACCCTCACACATATATATATATATATATATATATATATATATATATATATATATATATATATATATATATATATATATATATGGAGAGAGAGATACAAGGTAGATAGATAAATAGATAGATAGATATAGATGTGTGTGTGTGTGTGTGTGTGTGTGTGTGTGTGTGTGTGTGTGTGTAAAGATGAAAACATTCGGTATTCATTGTCGCTCTCGGTTGAAATTTATCTTACCATTCTCTTAATACATTTTTCAGGAAATAGATTTCTTAAGTCCCCTAATCCGATGAAGAAAAGTTCAAATTATTTACCTGTGCAACTGACTTTAATTTTCGCGACTTTAATTTTCGTTCATCAACACACACACACACACACAAGTGGCCTGATGATTACGTTTAAGCATGAAGCATGAAACAGAATACTGGTACTGGGTGTTGACTTCAATGTTCACTTTTTCATATATATATATATATATATATATATATATATATATATATATATATATCAGTGGATGTCGGGCTCATTACAATCTTTAATAAAATATACTGTTGGTTTAACTTACATGCTAAAAAATGATTCCTTTACTTTAATTAAAATTTATAATTTTTAAAAATAGCTAACTAGATACGTTTTTTTAAAATAACGTGTGCGTTAAATCTCGAACTTGTGTTTGTGTATATATGCATGGGTTAGTGTGCTTATATTATCTCTCTATCTGAATTTTTACCTTAATTTATTGTAGATTTTGGCTGCTGAATGATATATTTCTTCAAAACTTAACATTTTCAGGCACACTCCTCCCTCACCCCAAACCACCAGTCAACGCCTTGACTTTCGCCGACTTTAGACCCGACTAAAATTAATTTGTCTTTTTTCAATTGATACATTGTGCTAAAAAATATATACTGTACGTAATAAATTACTTAAAATGGACATTTGAAAGCAATAAGTTGGAATAAAAATAATAAAAAACGTGGTCTTTGATAAACAGGGTGTACAAATCATTAGAGATTTTTAAAAGATTATTTATAGAAATGTATTGCTTGTTAAATTGTCTCCAACTATGGCCAGAACAGATAGAACTAAAACTTACGCAGATCAACAGGTCAGCTCAAATAGGGCTAACACCTTCGCAGCCCGACTTGTCGGCTCAGATAGGGTGAAGACCTACGCAGCCCGACTGGCCAGCTCAGAGAGGGCTAAGACTTATGCAGCTCTACTGGCCAGCTAAGAAAGGGCTAAGACTTAAACAGCTCGACTGGCCAGCCCAGAGAGGGCTAGGGCTTATGCATTCCGACTGGCCAGCACAGATAAGGCTAAAACTTACATAGCTCGACTGGTTTAATTTTATTCCATTCTTTTTTTTTTACTTTTTTCTTTCTTTATTATTATGAACAATATGAACGAAATGAATTTCGTTCGGTGAATGTTTTTTTTAAATTTTGGATCCAGAACCCAAACGGCGCACTATAAAAGATTTTTTTTGCTTTGCAATAGATATACTTCAATGTGGACTCATTCAAGCTGAGCCCGACAAACTCGACCACCGGAGTAGCCATTGATATATATATATATTATTCATTACAACTCAATCTAGTCAATAAAGCCATTAAAACGTCGTAGAAATGTGGGTGTGAAATAATATGAGAAAATATTTTAAAGGAGAGAGAACAAAAACAGTAAAAAAGATGAAATTGCATTTGAATTTTTGAAGATTAATTTTAACTCGGAAGCAAAAAGCCGGAAGAGAGTTCCAAAAGCGAGAAGTGTTAGAGAAAAAGCTGTTAGCATAGAACGTAATGATACCGAAAGGGGAACGTCACCAGAATAATTATCAAGGAAAAATAACAGAAAATGCACATGGAAGATACGATTACAGCGGTCGGAATGTGACTGAAGCCTAGATGACAGGTCAGGACCGATAACATTGCAAGATTCTTCTTCATATTTTATCAAGAATCTCTAAATGCCTGGCAGAAACACGAGACCGAGATGCTCCAGCAATATTAAATGCATAGATGAATGGTAGATTTTTAAATGTGCCGAATAGATTCTGGTGAGAGAGAATGAATAGGACGACACAGTGAACCAACTTTCCTAGCAGCATATCTAACAATTGAATCAATCTTTGCACTTCTTGGGAGCGGAAAGCGAAAAGACGCAACGAGTCACTTTCCTGCGTGTTAGCACCAGCCATGTTGATGAGAGACAAAATGTTTCTCTAAAACTACTTAGTAGTTATATATATATATATATATATATATATATATATATATATATATATATATAATTTGTATATAATTTGTATATACGGAAAATTCCACTAACCAACAATTGCTTATGTATTATAATCTGATTGTGTTTTTGTTGTTTTACGTGTGAAGTTTAAGACCACATTCACAAACTTTAAAATAAAACGGAAAAGAAAAGGAAAAGAAAAAATATATATACATGTATTGTCAAATGACCGTATGTATTGTAGCGTCTTGTCTAACGTAATTTCAATGAAGAAATGAATTGAATAAACATATATTTTTTCTTTTCTCAATAATTTTAGTTTTTTAAACTTAATAGTGATTAAATTTAGATTTTAAAATTGCCAGTTTTTAATTTTTAATATTAAATTTTATCATATAATTTATAATTATTAGTTAGTATAAATTATTTTTAATATTACACGTATTTAAAAGGTCTGAAAAGCCATTATAGCATGATTTCGTTGTCAAGCTTTTGAATCTTTCTATACTTCGTTTTTGATTGGTTATTCTAGCTTTTGTAACAATGTTTTTCCCCCTAGTGTAGGATCGTTAATTAATCTGGAACTTTTAAAACCATTTATTTCTTTCAACATCATCACTTGATAAGACACAGAGTGTGTCGAAACAAAATGGCTATTTTTTGTAGTGATTTTATAACATACTTATGTTATAAATTTTTATAAAAATAATTATATATATATATATATATATATATATATATATGTGTGTGTGTGTGTGTGTGCGTGTGTGTGTGTGCATTACTTAGTGGAAAAATGCTCGATATCTGTGATCGCAAAAGCGTGAAATCCAGGGTTACAATATTATATACATACAAATGAATATATATATATATATATATATATATATATATATATATATATATATGTGTGTGTGTGTGTGTGTGTGTGTGTGTGTGTGTGTGTGTGTTTTTCTCGCACTCCCCGCTTGTGGAACAGACTTCTGTTTGCTTCCCGGAAAACTACAGTCTTCAAAAATTTAAATGAAACATCAATCGCCATCTTCTAGCTACTTAAATCTCAGTCGTCTTTTTC
>CAHIKZ030000779.1:3975000-3995000 GCA_903632075.3 Acanthosepion pharaonis | reverse complement strand
GTTAAATACACACACACTTGATGATCATGATTAATGGGCTTAATGTGCTTAGACAGAACTAAGAAATATATATTCATAAATATAGATATACTTACGTTTTGGGTGCTATATATATATATATATATATATATATATATTATGTTTTGGGATTATATTTACAAAGTGTTTTAGAGAAAATGCCACAAAGAAATATTCAGCGAAGCGTCAGCTTGGCATTTGACATTAACATTGTTACAGAATTCTACAGATATTTGTTCAGAGGTTTTATTCAGAAGATGAAAGCCCTGATAAAGACTCTAGTAGAAGAAATAATTTAGTTAAAAAATGATCAATGAATGCACATCTTAGGTAAAATCGGAAAGCCATCGAGTGTATTTGTGATAAATTAAAAACAGAAACCACTTAGACAAGTCAATAGAGATGACCCAATTGTGTTCTATGACAATGCAAGCTCTTCACGGATCAACGGCGCAGACCCATGATTATACAATTTCGGGACACCCATCGTATTCACCAGACATCTCTCCTTCAGACTGTCAATTATGGTCTTTCCATACAAAATAGGAGAAAGAAGAAGCATTTGATGCGTTTATTAAGTTAAGGGATAAAGAGTTTTTTTTTTAATAGTTGGTTTATTGTTTTTATTTAGTGACATATTAAACTCTATGCGTTATTTTATGCCGAAATCTAAATATTTGTTCGCAAATTTATTTTCCTTTTGGAGACAATAATAGTTTTAGTGATACAGGTCTCACTAAGTAACCCATAGCTGGGGGAGAAGGTTGGTTCTACGATCAACAATTCCGAGTCATTATCCATTACACTACCCGCAAATCCAAGCTTACAGCACCTGGTATTCCCAAGTGGGCACCGATCTAGATACTGACGAGACTCGACGTTGCTTAACTTCAATGATCGTATGGAGGGCAGAGTGATAAGATAAACACTTTAGAAAGATATTTTGTAAAAAAACACATAGAACAAAACAAATATTATTTTGATTAAATAAAAAATGTATTAAGTTAAAGTATTTTATAATCCATAAAATACATCTTATATCGAGCAAACTAATATATATATATATATATATATATATATATATATATATATATATATATATATATGTATGTATGTATGTATATATACGACAATTTATCCATCGCACGCATATATATATATATACGAGAGCGATGTGTAAATTGTCGTCTGAATCGCGCAGAAATGAAAATAACACTGCTATCTCATTTTAACATTTATATTCATAAAAATTGCACAAAAATATCTGGAAATACTAAAGAGTAAATTTATTCAATAAAATCGCCATTGGTCTCAACCACGGCCCGCAGAAAACTTCGGAATCTCCTGCATCTCTTCTGGACGGTCTCCCTGTTGCTGAATGCTGTCGTAATCCTTGCCTTCAGTTCATCTTTGATGTTAGAAGTTTTGTTAGTCTCTCGCTCAATTGCATCTCACACATAACAATCAAGGGTGTTACAGTCTGTGGAGTTAGGTGGCCAGATGAAAGGGGGTGATGTGGTCGCAGAAATTGTCTGACAGCCATGACTGAATTCTCCTGATTATGTAGCATGATGTCCTGTTTCTAGACATCGGGTCTTCCAGCAGCCACTCTCTTGACCCAGGGCAGCACTACCTCGTCAATGGCCTTGGTGTGGGCCTTCGTGTTGAGTCTGAGGCCCTATGGGATGGGATGATAGATGGAGGCATAACGTTGTCATCACTAGGGATAACTCCAAACACCTTCGTAATCGACATTAGACTCACCCAACTCTTTGCGAATCCTCTGCACTGTTCTCAGATTGACACACAAACACTCTGAAATGTTCATATTGGAGCCAAGCAGTACGGCATGGTGCTTCCAAATTTTTATGGTGGAGTGAAATACGTCATGGTGCTCTTTTTCTCACAGATGGTGCTCAACTGCCATACTCTAGTCAAGAATATCGAAAACAAACAACACATGCGTAAAATTAAAAATAGAAAATAGCGTTAAATACACACACACACACACACACACACACACACACACATATATATATATATATTTTTGAATAAAAATGACAATAGGAAAACTGGTAATTGCTGACGCGTTTCGTCCAATGTGGACTTTATCAAAGCAAAATACAAAATGAAATTAATTGAACAAAGTAACTAATAAAAACAAAAACAGAATGTACCTAGCAACTGGAATGTAGAGAAACGTTATTTTCATATTTTTAACTGAAAAATAACGTCAGTATTTGTCTCGCGTGGAGAATATTGTCATTATATCTGTGTTGATTCAACCATTTTCTTTTGATTTTATGAATCTGTTGTTTGTAAGAGCATTAATTTTGTTAAGAAAGGTGAAACCTGGGCGTAGATTAATATTTGGGTAATTTTCTATGGCAGCACTCTCCAGAATTTTCCTTCTGAGTGAGTTATTTTCTTTTTTATGAGTGTAGCATTTTTAAAATCAAAATTATTGTTGAATACATCAACACAGATATAATGACAATATTCTCCACACGTGACAAATACTGACGTTAAATCGGAGAAATTTTCATATATATATATATATATATATATATATATATATATATATATATATATATGGCACCCTGTATGTATATGTCTATATTTAGGCAGCATATCCTCATTCGAATACGTTTTATTGAATAATATATACATATGTGTCTACTTATTTTTTATACTGATCTTTTGCAATTTTGTAATCACGTTTCTTGATATTATGATGAAATTCATCAAGGAACACACCATAGTTTCAAGCTTTTCCAAGATCATCTTCAGGAGTAAATTAGAAAGACAAACTTATTGTAACTGCGTTAAAATCTGTCACGTGTAACGAAGTAACAAATAATATTCAAATAAGTGTAAGAAAACATTCCGGATGCTAAAGTGCGTAAAAGTTAGTGAGACGCTGTAGGATGTTTTGAAAAGTTTTGTTTGGTTTGATTTCTCATTAAAGTTTATCTCGTGCGTATTTTGCATATATATATCGATTTTTATGTATTCGGAAAAGGTAAGTTATATTCATGAATAATGGATCTGTAGAAAAATGGTGATGTAATATAGTTTTTTTAAAATTTGTGTGAATAGTTCTTAATGTTGTTATGAATATATTTTTATAATATGTTCTCTTTAAAGAGTTACGTTCGTTTTTTTGATTAGGCTGGCATTGGTGAAATTAGAGTTATGTTCTACGTCGTTGCGGTGTAAGACGAGAGAATTTGAATATTTATCTAAATCTCTTTTGTCTTCCCGGATGCGGGTCTTTAAATCACGTGAAGTCACCCCAATGTACATGTTATTGCATTGTAGACACTAGAATTTATAAACTCTGCCATTTGAGTTGTTTTTTTATTTTATTTTTTAATCCTCATATCTTCAATCGTTTTTGAAGTGCTAGTGACAATCCTTGTATTAAGGATGACTTGTATTCAACATCTATATTGAAAAAATAGAATTAGATCATTTAGTCCATACTCTCTCTCTCTCTCTCGCTCTCTCTCTCTCTCTATCTATCTATCTATATATCTATCGATGTGTGCCTAAACATTCATATATAACTAAATATATCTGTAAAAAGACAATATGCATAAGGGTAAAAGGAAAGCTTATGTTAGCCAGCGTGTTTCAGAGGACGAAAAAAAAACGGTTAAGATATACTTTCTTTTCATCCTCCTATATATATATATATATATATATATATATATATATATATGTGTGTGTGTGTGTGTGTGTGTGTGTGTGTGTGTGTGTGTGTGTGTGTGTGTGTTTGTGTGAAAATATATAGAAAATAGGAAAGAACTCATTAGGTAAATAATCCAAAGGTCTTTTAGTATTTTTGTTATTATTTTAAAAAATAGTGCTCAATACAAAAGTAGAGCATAATATGATTATTTATTTAAAGATATATTTCAACACACGCTACATAAGAGTTCTCATGTTTCAAAACAAGAGCCGAAAAAACTTCAATATAATTATTTAAATTAAATGAAATAGTACTTTAATTGAATTGAATTGAATTAAATTAAATAGTACTTTAATTCAATTTAATTCAAATAATTATATTGAAATTTTCGGCTCTTGTTTTGAAAAAACATGAGAACTTTATGTAGCGTGTTGAATAATATTTTAAATAATAAATATATATATATATATATATATATATATATATATAAATAAAAAAGTGATAGAAATTATTAGAGGATTTGACAAATTAAGTAATTCATCGAGTCTGAAAGAAACCTCAACAGAATGCACTGGGCGGCCGTTTTGTCTTATATTTGGGACTCTTCAGCAATGCGCATCCGCTACCGAGAATTGAAACCTGACAGTTAGGTTATCATGCAAACGTCATACCAACTGTACCTCGGTGACGAAAAGGTAGCAAATCAGACTCAATATAGCGCCGCTCGCTCACATATTCCGTTGAAAGTATATTTCATTAATTAACTACCTTTCATTACTATTATTTTATTTGAGGATTGTTTTGATTTTCATATCAAAAATAGTTCTGTTTAGGAATATTGTCTTATATACAACAGAAAAGTATTTGAAATTTACATTTTACTTGGCCTTCACCAAGTTGGCATCTTTTTGTGTAAAACTTTCCTTAATTATAACAAGAGTGCCCCCACATCCGACCAATTAATTTCTTCTGTCTTTACAGTGATATTCTTTAAACAAATATATTGAACGTCCACAATACCGTCAGCATTACATAAATAGTGAACATTTATCCCATAGAAAAGCAAGTAATTTTTCCTAGTAAAATTACCAGGTTATTTTTCTGAAGTAAACATTTATCAGTTTATATATCTAGCATCCATAATTAGCTGCTTTTTATAGAAGTTACAGTGTGGAAATTTGACAAATTACATTCTACCAAAATGGACTTTTCTGAGTAAGTAGAAGTAAAAACGCAAATAATATTTCATACACAAACGTATACCACCCCCTGTCCCTGAAAGAAAATATAAAAATGCTTCTTTTAATTTATTTATTTAAAAAAAGTCTTAACACAAATAAGCTAATGTTTGCTTAAAATATCTTCTATTAAATGATTGTCCCCTGCTTTTAATTTTAATTAGAAATCCATTCACAATTACCAGTTAAAAATCTCTAATATCTATATTTTTTCTTCTTGGTATTAGTTTTCCACTGGACTTGAAACGAAAACTTTTGTTTGGTGTTTTTGGCTTGTGTTTTTTATTATCCCATTTGTGAAAATACTTTGAAAGAATTGTAATTCAAATGACAACTTTAGTTTAAAAATATTCTAAGTCCACCAAAGTTTTCGCAAATCAGTTGTAAAAAGAGAACATGCATGCATTTATTTACTTTTTTTTCTTTTTGAGAAATACCTGTAGGTTTTTCGGTAGCAATTTTAATTAAAAAATATTAAAAGGTTTTAAATAATTACTGCAAAATTTTACCATATCAAATTAATAATGTTTACTTTCTTAAGATACTCGCAATTTTAGACACATTAAAATTTTTCGACCTTTTTTAAACGAAAATTATCGACGAATTTATTTTTATTTTATATATAAATTTCGTATATTTTTTCTATATGAAACAAACTATCTATAAAGATTTGATTTTATTCATTTTCCATGTTTACATCTACATTAAGCATAAAATGTTTATTATTTAAACAAAATAATATCTACAACACGAAAGAAGTTTACTGCTATAATTATTTTGTTTGTTTTCTCCAATGATTAAAATGATTGAAATATTATTTCTGTTAATCCTCAGTAATTAAAGTGTTCAACAAACTCTAAAAAGAAAATCCCTTCATACATGAAAGAGTTCAAGATAAATTGACTTATGTCAGACGTTTTGGCAAACCATATTTTTTTTGTTACATTTACTACAAATCCGAATTGGGCTGAGACTTTAGACAATCTTCTTCCTTGACAATCTGCAAGAGACAGGCATGATATTGTTGCTAGGATTTTTAAGCTGAAGGTCAACAAACTAATGGATCTCATCAATAAAGAAAAATATCTGAACCTGTAAAATATCATATGTATTCAATTGAGTGGGAAAAGAGGGGGCTGCTACATGTGCATTTACTTTTATGGCTAACGGAGAAGATCAATCAAAATCAATTAGATTCTATCATCAGTGCAGAACTGCGAAATGATAATGAAGATCCAGGGATTTTGAAATAGTAAAAAGACACATGATTCATGATCCATGTGGTCATTTGAATTTCAATTGTTCCTGCATGGCTGACAACAAATAAACAACAAGATTTTCAGGAAAATGTGTCAATCACACAATAATGGCTACCCAAGTTACAGAAGAAGAAATATTGAAGACGGAGCATTTAGCTTCAACCTTGAAAGAAATGGACAAAATATACTGGTAGACAACAAATTAATGTGAAATTTTGTAACAGTGTTAAGTTCATAAAGTATTTCTGCAAGTATACAAATAAGGAGAGTGACCAAGCTGTGATTGCTATTGACAACCACAATGAAGTAGAGAAATTACTCTCAGGAAGATATATTTCTGGCAATAAGGTTGCATGGAGAATTTTTTAATTTAACATTCACAACAGACACCAATCAGTTTAGCACTTGGGTGTTTATCTTGAAAATGGACAGCTGGCGTATTTTACTGAAGATAATGCTCAGGAACAGATTGAGCCTCCAAAAAACACCGGCACTCTTTAACCTATGCAATGTAGATGACTTTGCTAAAACAATTCTCTATTTTGAAGTGTTTAAATATTACATTCAAATCTGGTAAATTCATTCAACAGTACCTGCTATTAAATGTAGTGATGTACTTGGTCAGGTTTATAGAGTACATCCCCAAAATTCTGAATGTTTCTTTCTTCGATTCTTCAGGGATCGAAGATCATTTCAAAATTTAAATTTTATATATATATATATATATATATATAAAATTTGTATATATATATATATGTCATCGAACTCCTATGGATTTTTGCGATGGACCCCCATAATGATATATAACTGAAACTACATTACACGGGGTTTTTGGATAAGTATATTTCATTTTGATCAAAGAGAGTCCCTGGGGCAGAAAACCCCGCGGCTGATTTTTTTAAATATATATATATATATATATATATATATATATATATATATATTTAATTGATTGATTTAAAATATGGTTTTTTTTTCGCTACACAGTTCCAACCATGTTTCAAAAATAGAAGCTAAAAACCCCGAATTTAATTTTTGCAATTAAATTAAAAGCATTAGTTCCATTTCATCTTCAAGCGAATTTAAAAATATCTATAAGAACACCGGATTTTATATCTTACTGTTCTTTCTTTTTTTTTATATATATATATATATATATATATATATATATATATATATATATATATATATATATATATATTTATTTATTTTTATACAAATATGTTTTTGTTAGCAAATTTGTTTGAGAAAATCATGAGCAAAGCAGTTTTCTCTTAGAAAAAACAAAACCGAGATGATGACATTGTGGTAATGTCAAAAGTACTCGAAATAAAATGAATATGCAGCAATATTGTAATTTTGTTCTTCCTTTAATAAATTTACTAAGAAACTCGTATATATATATTAAAAAAGAGAGACATCACAAAACTTTTTGGTTATAATGTGGATTTGTTTTAGTATATATATTTATTCTTCATATTTCTGCTACACGAGTTTCTGGTCTCGTGACCTTCTTCAGGTAAATAAAAGGAGTAAATTTTTCCGTATGTACATGTATATATGTATATACATATACAGATACATATACATATATGTGTACACTGATTCCTTATTATAAAACGGGATGTATATTTGAGGAGGGAATATACATATGCATGCTAACAGGAACACGCACGCAAACAGGGATAGTAAAATAACTCTCATCAACACATCTATCATCACCACCTCTCATACCAAACCTAATGGTTTTATTAACACTTAGGCAGAAATTCACTTTTGCCAACAGTCCAGAAAGGAGTTCAAGACTCACTAATACATAAAAAGAACAATGAGACATTAAAAGAACATAAGGAAAATATATTCCTTTTAAAAATTTATTCCTTTTATTTACCTGAAAAAGATCAAAGGCCAAAAACAAGTGTAGCAGAAATCTCTATAATATATATACTAAAACAAATCTTAAAACAACTATAACCTTTTCCATATATATATATATATATATATATATATATATATATATATATATTATAAATTAATTGATTTAAAATATGGTTATTTTTAACTACATTTCAACCATGTTTCAAAAAAATAGAAGCTAAAAACCCTAATTTTATTTTTGCAAATAAATTAAAAGCATTAGTTCTATTTCATCTTCAAGCGAATTTTGGAAAACTTTTAAATTTACCGGGTTTAAATACAGCTAAAATCACGTTTCCATGGTTACAGAATATTCAAATTGAACACGGGGTGTCTAGATTTTCCTTATGACAGTATCATTGTAATTAGCTAATTTGGTAAGGGGTGAGGGATGTATTTTACACTAAACCTGACGTCGGTTGAATGGATGTCGTCTGAATTTAAAAAAAAAAAAAAAAAAAATTGTTAACGGTAAAAATTTTCAACGTCATCTTTTATTAAAGATTTTTTTTTTTTTTTGAATTTAACTACGATTTGAAATATTTTCCTTTTAATTTTATTTTACTATATTCTTTTTAAGAACAGTTAAATATTTAGAATCCATTATAAAAATTTTTTAACATTTTTATTATGTATATGAGGTTACACATTTTTTTTTTTTTTTTTTTTTTTTGTATATGACTATGACAGCAGAAATGGTTAAATTTCACTGATTCAGTAAACTTTTCTTTTTATATATAAACCTATTATTATAATATTTCACATAAGTACTACATGGGTCAAATTTTACTATGTTATTTTTATATTCTTTTTTAATGCGTAAATTCAATTTAACTACAATTTTAATTAAAAATATACATTGTTTAGTTTTTAATAGAATAAATTATAACAGAAGGAAAATTATAAGATTATTTTTCCATATCAAAGTATATGTTTATTTATTTATTTATTTATTTATTTATTTATTTTTTTTTTTTTTTTTTTTTTTTTTAAATTTAAATATTATTTAAGTAATATTAATGGCACTTACTACAAAAACTAGCTAAGTCATTTCTCAGATTTATAAACTTTATTTATTTATTAATTAATTAATTTATTTATTTCAAATATATGTAACCTAATTATAAAGTTTCATATGTATGTATAAATAACTCTGAAAAATAACCATATTTTAAATCAATTAATTTATAATATTAATGCTCTGTAAATTTACATTGAGCACTATTTTGTAAAATAAAATATCTATAAGAACACCCGGATTTTATATCTTACTGTTCTTTCTTTTTATTTATATACATATATATATATATATATATATATATATATATATATATATAATAGCTAATATTAGTGGTAAATATACACATACATGTATATATTTTACATGTATATTTTTTGAATAAAAAAATTCCAAGAGGATAGAATCCAGGTAGAACTCAATGTCCAGGACAGAGTAAGTATATAATAAAAATATGTTTATATTTGATTGATTATATGTTTATATTTGATTGTATGTTTATTTGATTATATGTTTATATTTGATTGATTATATGTTTATATTTGATTTGTAACCAGTAGTCGGTATTAATTTTGTCAATTTTTTTTTAATTACACAGCGGTCCTTTCAGTAAATGCCTTTCAGTTTTAGTTTCCCCCGCCCCATCTCTCTCCCCCACCCCTTTTTCTTTTCTTTTCCTCTCCCTCCCTCTTATTCTGATCTTTAACATTAGATCGTCTATGGTGTGCGTATGTCACCACGAAATGTATCTTTAATGTATTAGACATCCGACAACATTCATATTTCTCTCACTTAAACCTCTTTCACTCACCTCTCTAAAACTTCTCTCTGTTAAGGTTAATCTCCCAACTTCTCGCGTCTGTTACTCCTCTCTTTAGCTCTAACATTCGTCCCACACTCTCATACTTACACTCCCTCTAAATTCTATTTTTATTTCCGGAGTTGTTTTTTCTGTTTTCTTTTTGAATTTGTAGGCCTGATGAATTGGATCGTATTTAGGATTCCAATGGAATAAATTATGACCATGGAATATTAGTGTTTAAGCCTTTTTTATTATATATATATATATTATATATATATATATATATATATATATATATATATATCGTCGTGCAGTAATGGTAAGCGGATGATCACTATTACTGAATAATGAGTTCGATTCGCACTGGGTGCGTCGTACACTATGTCTTAGATAAGCTTAAGCTTTCTGATCTCATGCATTATTAAAGGCGAGTGCATTTAACTCAAATCACGCTATGCTTGCTAAATTAATAAAAAATAAATATTGACTTTAATGACCTTTTGTGTACTCCGCAGCCGGAAAATGAACTCGCCGTTTCTGACTTGTAAGTTTTGATTAATTGATTTTTAACGACTTATCATCCTTTTACAGAATATTTAAAGCCAAAAAATACTTTTAGACTGAAAGATTTTTTTTTTTGACAGGGAGATAATAATGGCTTAGTAATTCAAGTCTTACTAATTAATCCGTAGCTGGGGGGAAGCGGTGGATTCATATCTTTCCCAAAGGTATTTGCGCGTAAGTAAATATAATGAACCCAATTGGAATTAGAACTCTGCTATCCGATTAACAATTCCGAGCCATTATCAATTACGCCACCCGCACATCCAAGCTTTACAACACCTGGTATTCCTAAGCGGCTACCCATCTAAGTACTGACCAGGCTCGACATTGCTTAACTTTAGTGATCGTATGGACAACGTAATGTGGCGGGCTCGGGTTAATGGGGTTTATTTTATTTTATATTATATCATCACTTCAGTGGGTTATTTAATACCGATAAAATTTTTAGGATAGGTTCGTATGAATAGAATATGTATTCTTTTAAGAAATCAGTTTGTAGATCAGGTTTCATTGATGTATTTTTGTAAAGAGGGTTTTTGTCGAGAGTCAAATATATTGCTGGTAATATTTTTTATTTATAAAAATGTACCTGTTTTTATACTTTCATAGTATTTTGACACCAGTTTTGGGGTTAATTATTTGCCCATAGCTGGGACACTTAACAGGTTGTACTACCCCGGTGATATGACGGTAAGACAAGATTTGTAAGACGAGCACAAACGTCATGAACGGTAAAAGAGAAAAGAAAACGTCTA
Source organism: Acanthosepion pharaonis (assembly GCA_903632075.3). NCBI lineage: Eukaryota > Metazoa > Mollusca > Cephalopoda > Sepiida > Sepiidae > Acanthosepion > Acanthosepion pharaonis. The sequence goes on along the minus strand of CAHIKZ030000779.1, from coordinate 3,983,735 downwards.
TTTGCTTACTAGCTTAGAAAAGCAATTGAAGGAACGGCAATGTTTTCACCTTGAAACGAGATTTCCTGATAAGTCAGAATGAAAAAAAGAACATTTCTAGATTGGAATTTAGAAGGAAAGCGATAAGCTGTCGTCTGGTTATTGATTTGCACATTAAACGAATAAATATATCATAAGACTTTTTCAGAATGTGTTTTGTAACGACATTATTCAAAAAAGTAAACGGAAATAATATAACTCCGAAAAATATTGCTTCTAGTGGGTGAATAAAGCCTCCATATATACTGAGCGTGGAAACAATTTAGTTAGTGGGTTATTAAATCCTACATATAAACTGAGCGAATTTTCAAGCGGGTCAATGAATCGTTCATATACACACAGCGTGGAAACGATTTATCTAGTGGGCGAATAAAGCCTGCATATAGACTGTGCGTGGAAACGATCAATCTAGTGAGGAATAAAAGTGAGCGTGGAAATGATCTATCTACTTGGACAATAAAGCCTACATATAGACTGAGCGGGGAAATGTAGTGGGTGATTAAACCTTACATATTAGACTCAGAGGGGAAACGATCTATCTAGTGGGGGAATAAAGCTAACATATGGACTGAGTATAGAAATGCTCGAGCTATCGTTTTTTACGACTTATCAACCCTTTGCAGGTTATTTAAAGCCAGAAAATATTTTTAGATTGAAAGTTTGTTTTATGGTGATAATAATGGATTAGTGAGACAAGTCTTACTAAGTGAGCTATTGCTGGGAAGGAACGGCAGATTCATAGATTTCCTAGGGTATCTGCACGTAGATGAATATAACGAACCCAACTGACCATGGAAACAATCTAATTAGTGTTTGAAATGCTATGCCTTGTGGAATGATAAAGCATACACATAAGCTATCTTTTGTCTCTAAATGTAGAGACGATATATAGTTTATATTTTAAACACCGAAATATTGAAGCATAATAAAGATATAATTTATATATTGTTAATCTCAACTTAGCAGGTATCAAAAACATTTCAAGTTTTAATAATGTTTACATTTTCAAGATGTATAGCAATAATATGAATATCATCAGTTTTAATATACGTTTTAGCTGAAAGAAACAAGCTTTTGTAAAAATACGAAATTAAGAAACAAGGATAGCAATGTTATTTTCGAGACAATCTAGTAACAGAATATGAAATAGATTACGATTAATCCTAAAACTTCATAAAAACAGAAAAAAGAGTGTCTTCTATAAATTAAAAAAGTATTAGGCGATAGGAAAATGTCCTTAGAAGGAGTTGTAAACTGCTATATCATATCTAATCTCTTATATGGCAGGGAATGTTGGATAATCTCCTCATACCTTCCAAAATCTAAGCCAGGTATTAAGAGATAGGAAAAGATCGTTAGAAAAAAAAAAGAAAAGAGTGCTGAACTGCTATGTAATATCTAATCTCCTATACGGCAGTGAATGCTGGACATTCTCCTCATGTCTTTCAGAAACTAAGCAGAGTATTAAGAGATAGGAAAAGGTCGTTAGAAACAAATAAAAGAGTGTTGAACTGCTATGTAATATCTAATCTCCTATACGTCAGTGGATGCTGGACATTCTTCTCATGCCTTTCAGAAACTAAGCTGAGTATTAAGAGATAGGAAAAGGTCGTTAGAAACAAATAAAAGAGTGTTGAACTGCTATGTTTTATCTAATCTCCTATACGTCAGTGGATGCTGGACATTCTTCTCATGCCTTTCAGAAACTAAACAGAGTATTAAGAGAGAGGAAAACGTCGTTAGAAACAAAGAAAAAAGTACTGAATTGCTATTTAATAGCTAATTTTGCACCAATCTTTTGTATTTTCTATTTTTTATAACCAAGGGAGTTTGAGAAATAATTTGACACCCAGGACAGTGAACATAAATCTTGTATCGCGATAGTGACGTATTTGGAATCAAGTCAGTTAAGCAAACAGCAAGTTTAATCGATAGCAAAAATCGTAACTTTCTGGTCGCTTTACATCTGTATTTGGAAGCAGAAATGTCTACACTGCATATGAAATATGAATAAAGAAAGAAAAGGAAAAAAAATGAGTGAGAATGTGTAACGTTCGACGACATTTGGTTACTTTTTCTTCCTCTTCTTCTTCTTCTTTTATGTGCCGGGTCCATTCAAGGCATAGGCGATCATGACTCTCCACAACATCTCGTGGGGTTCGGCAGTTTTTCTCTCTTTGCTAAGACCCTCTCTCTCTGTTCCGTTATCCAATCACACAAGCTTGCCAGGTAAGTGGCTCTCCTGTGAGTGTTAAGTTTTCCAAACCCTTTCTCCTTGTTATGTGTCTAAGGAATTTCCGCTGCTTCTTTCTGATTCTGAGTATAAGTCTCCTTTCTGTTGCCATTTTCTTTAAGACTTCTTCGTTGCTTACTCTCTCCCTCCGTGGAATTCTCAGTATCCTTCTGTAGGCTCACATTTCTATTGATTCTAATTTTTTTGCTCATCCGTAGTAAAATTGTTCAACAATCAATGCTATATAAACGGATGAATATCACATAACAGTGCAGCACTCTTTTCTTTGTTTCTAATGAATTTTCCCATTTCTTGATACCTTGCTTAGTTTTTGGAGTGCCTCTCACGCTAGTCCAATATGCGTTCAGATTTCAATGTCGCATTTTTTATCCTCTGTTAAAAGGGTTCCCAGATGTTCGAACTTCTGCACCTGCTTGATGTTTATATCTCCAATTCGTAGCTTGGATCTTAGGCTTTTTTCTCTTGCTGTTGTCCATATTTTCTGTCTTCTTGCAGTTAGTCCTTTTTTCACGCTTTCTTCTACCACCCTGTCCAAGAGGTCCTGCACTGTAGAATAAAGTAGACTGTTGCTTCAGCTTTCCTTTCACGTGAAACATACAGTGCTGTTCGATAAAAGTGACTCAACTGATTTTTTTTACTTAAAACCTTTTCGCCTATTGTTTTGGGGGTCAAACTAATTATTAATCTTACTAATATAAAGACCCCTTCCCGACCACCTAGTAAAAAAATTTACTCACCCTAAGGTATTCTATTGATAATTATAATTGTCGATATAAATGAGATTTAGGGAAAAAACTCTGTGCAAAAAAAGTGACTCACTTATTTCCTGCAACTTGTAATCAATAGAAACATAACCAAACAGCTTTAAATAAAGAATAATAGAGGTATAATTTATTTATAATAGGTAATATAGTTCGAAATATTTAATAATCTATGGGTCCTCCTTTATTTTGAATAACCTTTTCAACCCTTTTTGGCATTGACTTGATTAGGTTCTGGCAAATCTCATCTCCAAGCATTGAATTCCATTCGGATATGAAATTCACAATCAAATCCTCTTTGTTGCTCAACTGCTTTCTCGAGAGTCTGTACTTTATAATGCTCCGTAAGTTTTCTATGGGGATGAGGTCAGGAGATTGGGGCGGCCATGTCCACCGCACTCACCTGCTTCTCATCAAAGTATTCCTTCATCAATTTTGATTTGTGACAGGGAGCATTATCCTGCATAAAAATGAGCTTGGTGGGGTCGATTTGCACCCTTTCAGCAGAAGGGAGCAGACAAGACTCTTGTACTGCTCGCCCCTGAGGGTCTTTTCAATAGGTTTTAAGAAACCAGTTCCATGAAAAGAAAAGCATCCCCAGAACATTATACTGAACGGATGCTTGACAGTACTTACTGCTAAATTCAAAGAGCTTTCAAAGCTTCTTCTTCGGATTTTAGATCGCTTATCCTTTGAATTTAGCTCAACTTTCGTTTCATCGGAGAAGAGAACATTTAGTAAAAAAAAATCAGGTGAGTCAGTTTTGTCGAATAGCACTGTACTATTATCTACCTACACTATCGCATATACGATTGCCTGCATTGTCTTATTGACTAAAGATCCTACACCGCTAAATACCTTTCTTTTTCTTTGTGCTGCGTCGATTCAGGACATACACGATCATGGCACTCCACAGCTTCCTATCATATATTTATATTTTCTCCGTTTGCTAAGGACCTCGTCCTCAGTTCCATCATCCATCCACCCATCCAAACTTACTGCCTTCCCTTATCTCTCAATACGACCCGTGTGTTTTAAGTTTTCCTGATTCTATGTATAAGTGTCCTTTCCGTTGGTATTTTCTTTAAGACTTCTTTGTTGCTTACTTGCTCCATCCGTGGAATTCTCAGTAGCCTTCTGTAGAAGCGCATTTCTACTGCTTCTACTGTTTTTCTCATCCGTGGGGAAATCGTCCAGCATTCACTGCCATATTTTTTTAATCCCATTCTTACCATACAAGGCAGTAAAGCCACTAAGACACAAGCGTTTACTGAATACAGTACAATGTTCCCCTCGAATTCGAATTCAGAATTTAATTCTTTTCGACTGCCACAGGTGAGAGAGTCCAATTTATTATGCTATTTAACCCATAGTTAGGGAGAATAAGAGACACGTTCTCGCCTTCCCTATTGCTATCAGTGTGGAAGGAAACGCAAAATACTAGGACAACGTCAGAGATTAAATCTGGAAGCCTCATGATAGAAAAATGATTGTTATGCTGGTCTCCGAATCCATTATTACCATCGCGTGTGTCGTGCATCTAATAGTTTTGATCGGAATTCATATTAAAATAACGTTAGAGAATATTTTTGGATGGCTTATCGCAAAGAAAAGTTTGGCATGCAAGTCACATCAACCATCACCACTAACATGACCTGTTCTATATGGGGGCCGTTGGGCACCTCGAAGTGGTGTAATTCTCAGAAAGCTTGTCTTGCTAAATCAATTACGACTGAGTAGTGAATTCGATCCTCACTGGGTGCCCCATACTTTCGGCCTTGTGCCACGTCTAAGCCGGGCTCAGAAAATCACTATATGGGGGCCGTATGCTCTTGTTTTACTATCATACTAAGATAAGATTTGTGAAGCATTTTGGATGCCTCCTAGTAGAGAAATATTTGGCCTGCGAGTTTCAGCATCCATTATGTCTGAGGTGTGTCCTCTTCTATATGGGGACCCTTTACTTTTGTTTTAATGTCATACTAAGATTTGTTTTCCTGTCAACTCTTAGTCTCAAATATTCGGCAGGCTAGTCTGAGAGACTAAACTACGAATTACCGCTCAGTAGCTCTTACGTGAGGATAAAATATCGGAATGTACGGGGTGGTCCGAAAGCCTTGTCACCCCCTACAAACATATAATTTTCTATTTCATCCCCAAGTAGAGAGATTCATGTGAACGGTACCAGAATACCCATCAGTTGAAGGACACCGTTCGGTGACCCCTTTGCAACAATCACCTAAGCAGAGCTTCGTAAAATATCACATAGGACATGGCGTCGCATCATTTTGTGCCACGAAAATGATAGTGTTCATACAGACCTTCACGACGTGTGACAGCGTCAATAAAAGTGAATAAACTGAATCCAGTAAGATGTGCTTTGTATTACTTCTTGTTCTATTGTTCGCATTATTATTTATTTTGATAGTGGGTGACAAGACTTTCGGACCACCATGTACTATGGCTAAGAAATGGGGGATGTGTTTAATGCTAAAGAACAACATAAAACTGATCCCTCACTTTTTATCCTTTTATTTGATTACCTATGAAGATGTTTTGTAATATCATCTATGAATCTTCAGCGTGGTCTGAAAGTCTTGTCACCCCGACATAATGTAATTTTCTGTTTCAGATGGCTGACACGAAAATGGTGTTCATACAGACCTTCACGATGTGTGAAAGCGTCAATGAAAGTGAACAAACTGAATCCAGTACATGTGCTTTGTATTACCCTATTACTTGTTTTATTGTTCTCATTACTTTTTGGTTGGGAGTGACAAGACTTTCGGACCACACTGTATATAATATTCACTTAAAAAAAAAAAATTCCGAGATTTTATTACGGATGTAAATTGAACCTAATGTCGGTTATTGAAACCGAAATCATTTAAATTGGCGGGAATCTGATGCTGTTCACTGCTGAACTTAGTTGACTTATATCATATTTCTTTTTTTGTTAACTCGACTGCTTTTGACTTCGTTCTGCTGCTACTAAATCCAATGCCCTTATGAAAGTTACAAAATTAAAAAAAAAAATAGATTCATGATTGTATATGAGGGACTCAGCACTTCATAACCTCTACATGATGTTAGGATTTACTGACCGAGTTTAATATGACACAAGACCACGTTATAAAAGTAGTGAAAGAAGCATTAAAACGAATATTTTTAGTATATGGATGTTCGGATGGTGTAATGAATACCGACTCGAAGTGAGAAATCGGAGACCTGAGTTCGAATTCCACATTCTCTTACTTGAAAATACGCTAATGAAAAGTAAGAATTCAAGATCTTCCCCCAATTAAAGGTTAAATAGTAGGACTTGTATCTGGAAAAATCACTGTTACTCTCAACAAACATAGTGCGAGATTCATTTGTAAAAAATGCTCTCATAATCCAAAATATTTAACGGTTTTAAATAAAACGCAAAGGGTTGATAATCCGTAAATAACAAATAAATTAATCAATCAATACCTGGTATCGATTTGCAGTTATGAATCTATGTGACTATAAAAATAATATACTAATTTGAACGTTACTCCTTCACAAATATCGTTTGTCAATACATTGGCATAACTAAAAAGTTATGCCAATGTATTAACAATTTTCTCGCCAGAATCTATTTGACAAATATATAAGTATATCATTCGTCCGTGCATTGAATATTGCTGCCACATCTAGTCTGTTGCTTCCGCTATTTCTTTAGAAATCTCTATATATAAAGTTGTAGCCTTTGTCTGTCTGTTTGTTTGTTATCGAACACCTCCTATGGATTTGGAGATAGACCCCATAACCATATATATTCTGAAACTACATTTCCCAGGCTACTTGGGATATTTCGTTTTGATCAAAGGGGGTCTCCGGGTAACACAACCCTCCCACTGAACTTTTTATTCTATTTAATATAAATTAAGTTTAAATTTGAACATGGGAATATCTCCTAGGGTACTTGGATAAGTAAGTTTCATTTTGATCATAGGGAGGCACAAACTCCCACGGAATATTTTTCCCTTTTGATTTAAAACAATTTAAATTTGAACAAGGGAATGACTCTTATCTAAAACATAGAAGGAGAAAACCAGAAGATGGAGGTCACATCGGTAAGATCAAAATGATACAATATGGACGTCAAGTAGTGCAAGAAATCACCAGTCAGCGGGTAGTGCCTTGCAATATATATTTGTTGTTGCGAGAATTCAACTGTCATATCAATGTTTAAATCTACTCATCAGTTCATTCAAACTAGTATCGCATCAAATACACATCAAAGGGTGCAGATAAAGCTGTTTTTGCACAAACCCTCACTAAATTTTTCCCTTTTGATTTAAATTAAAATTAAACAAGGGAATGGCTCCTATCAAAAATATAGAAGAAGAAAACCAGAAGATGGACGTCAGATCGGCAAGATCATCGAGTAATATGGAAATGTATCATTTTTCTCCACAAATTATAACAATGATTTAAAATCAGTCATCACTTTCTTACAAAAGAAATGTGTGACACACAACAAGGCGCTGGTGATGCGACTAGTTTTTAATAAAATACAAAGAATCTTGGTCCTGACCTGGCATCTCGGTTTCAGCCACTTACTCACCACCGTAACGTAGCATCCCTATGCTTTATTTTCATTTTTTACCGTAAGTTTTACCCTGTACAAGCCACGGAGGCCACTCGAGGTAGAGGGTTACAGAGTAAGAGGCAGTTTATACGGATAGGAGGGGAAGATAACGGTTAACCCTAGACTTTGTCAGGTTATGATATTAGTGATAGAGGGGAATGCCAAATTAGAAGTCGGTTCCACAAAGCAGTGGTTCGCAGGAAGAAGCTGTTCGAGTGGAACTTACTTCTCATCGCTAGAATACGGACAGAATGTAGGTGGTTTGCTAAAATTCGCATTGAAGTTTTTGAAGATTAAAGTTGGCCGAAAAGCCGCCAGAGAGTTCCACAAGCGAGAGGTGCGAGAAAAGGAACTGTTAGCATAGAACATCTAGTACTGCGCTAAAATTCATAAAGTCTAGGCACTATAGCGAAGAGTTAATCCGAACAATTACCATGAAAGTGTTTATAGAAAAGGCACAGAGAGACAAGTTTACGGCGATGGGAAAGTGACTGAAGCCGAAATGCTTGCTCAGAACTAATATTATTACTGATTCTTCTTTGAATTTTATCAAGGATCTCTAGATATAAAGCAGGAACTACAGACTATAATAAAAATAAAAAAAAGAAACTTTGCACAACAATACTATAAGCGAGGACGTATGCTATACTTATAGATAGTTATAAGTATAATAAAGAAAGTTTGCACAACAATATTCTAAGTGAGAACAAATAACAGACTTATAGATATGCAAGATAGATTCAGGAGAGAAAAACTGTCTAGTACGACACAGTGAACCAATTTTCTTAGCAGCTGATTAGCAGTTTGTAGAAAAAAATTAATAGTTTTGCTTTTCATTTTGGTTAGAAATATGACATTTGGTTCCAACCTCATGGCACAGTAAAGATTCTGCAAAATTCTTTTTCTACTTTGTGCCATGTCATTTTTAAACATTATCGATCATAGCTCTCCGCAATTTCCTCGGCAAAATTATTGCTTGCATAAATTTATTATTATATTTATTTTTCAAAGATATGTCTCAAGTATTCACTTATGTAGCACTAAGGGACCAATATGTTAACTT
>CAHIKZ030000779.1:3922500-3970000 GCA_903632075.3 Acanthosepion pharaonis | reverse complement strand
CCTTGCAAATGAAACGACCTTGGCCTTCTTTGGATCAGGTGAGGAAGGGTGTTTACACTACTTGGATTGTCTCTTTATCTCTGATTCAAAATGATGATCCAAACACTTTTAGAAACCAGGTGGATCTGCCTCAAACAATGTCCGATTTTCCCGTGATGCGATCAGTCTAGCAGGTGTTAAAAGGCAAGGCACACACCGGGCAGAAATCTTCCTAATACCAAGTCCATTGGGAAGAATAATCTTCTCTCTCTTTCTCTCTCTCTCTCCTTCTCTCGATATACTAATGACATTAGATATTTGATAGTCAATCGCCTGTCATCAATGTGGTGAACGCGATCAATATTTTCATCGGTGGTGACAGGTGCTGGACTCCAGACCGTGGACCCTTTTCAAGATTCTCCCTTTCCCTCTTCAATTCAGCTGCCCACTTTTGTACTGTTGATAAAGCCATCTCTTAATGTAGTAACCGTGTCAATATGAATATCCTTTGTTGAAACTTTTTTTCTGCAGGTACATCATAGCACGACAAGGGTTAAATTCTGCTCAAGAGAAGTCGCTAGTGGTCTTTGTACAGTGAGATGTCAGTTTACCTGGAAAAAAAACATGCAATGTAATGATTTGGTCGGTCAACTTGACACCCCCAAAGTGAGTGGAGGTGGGCAGGCGCGGGGACTGTGATTGGTAGCTGGCTTGTTGGTGTTTTGCATAGACGAGTTACCAAGCTCTATGTAAAGGGCTGGAATGAGAAGGAGGGCATTTTTTTTCTCTCAGAAGTGGAGACTGTGCCCGAAATCATTTAGACGAAATCATTTATTTTTTTCGTGACACATTCCAACACGAGAAACATGCAGTTATTAATAAGAAGATTTGAAATTAATGTTTGCAAGATTTCACGGCTCTAGCATCACTTCTTAGTCAGCCTATGAATTGTTCATCCCACCCTCGTACAATACTTGTTTAGGATGTATGGTTAACAAGCTAGTAGGCTTTTCGTTGGGCGCTCATTTACTGTGACCTTGTGTCAGGTTTAGTTGTGTTAATATGTGAATGTAAGCGAGTACCTCTCCATGTGTATTAATATTAAGTGTGGTGCATTTTTATCCGGTAACGCTGGGCGAGATGTGATGGAAGTGAAGATGGTATAGTATTGGAACAATTTTTCTTGAACATGAGATAAAAATATTTGTGATTGTTTCTTTATAATCTGATGCATTCTGACATATCGAAATTTCCTTCGTCGCAAAGTGTAAAAAAAATGATTAAACAAAAATAAACATAGCAAATAAAAATTCCCCTTGTCCCACGCAAAAAACAGTAAATTAAATAAAACCGACAAAAGCTAAACAGACACTTACATAAAAGAAATAAAAACTTCAAGAGAAGAAAGAATTCATTGTTGTTGCTTTTTTTGTTCATTTCTTGGGCAAATATAGAAAGATGGTAATTCAATCATTGTCAAATTGTCACATTTCCATAAAGAGCAACAACCAAATCTGAAAATAAAAAGACAAATAATTCGTTACGATTGATCAGTTAAGAACGTTTTTATTTTAGGCAGACAACTTTGTATAAATGCGGTTGATTTAACAATATTTAATCGGGAAGTCAGTCAGTTAAGAGATACACGCTTAAACTGACTAGGTAGTAGATGTTCCCGCAGTAGGTTGGCATTTCTTTTTGGGGAAGACTAGTTCCCAACATTAGTTGGCGATGTGGTTAAACGAGGGTAGGTAAGATTTGCAGAGTAGAATTGTTAAACACACAGCTGGACAAAGAAGTGATACATTCATAAATTCCCCAAGAGAATTTCCGCATAAGGGAATGTAACTAACTCGACTGGAAATCGAACTCAGCTCTCCGATTTCTCATTCCGAACCTATATCCATTACACAACATAAGTAATAGTTTGTAAAATTGTATTTTCATGAATCTGTAGACCTTCCCATTGTAGTATTAGGCAAACAGCCATATCACACTAGTTGCTGATGTCATGGTTACATGTAATACTTAAATGCAGCGACTAATTATGTGTTCTATAGTTATTGTTACATCTGCTCCTACTTATCCATTGTAATGAAAGTCCAATCAAGAGTACCTCGCAGGAGCTAGCTTAAATGCCACCCGATAGAATGTCTTTTAAGCTAGACAGTCATAAAAAGCGGATTTTTTATAATCATCTCCAGCTAAAAACGACAATTTTAATCATTTTATCTCAATCAAGAAATGCGGAAGAAGACACTGTTATCATAGAACTTCTCCCGCACTTCTCGCTTGTGGAACTCTCTTCCGGTTACTTGCTTAACATTCAAGTTTGATCTTCAAACATTTATATGCAACGTCAATCGTTATCTTCTTATTGTGAGACCGGAAACTACCTACACAATAGACTCTTCCAGGCCTATATTAAGTAGGCGACATAGTACTCTAGAGAGTGACACAGAGAGTGACAGAGTGACATACAGAGACACAGAGAGACAATGAGAGTCTAGTACGACTACCAGTGTTGGACACTAGCATATAGTAAGCTCTGCTTACACTATCTCTGTAACCTGTTGTTAATATATCTTTCTTACATCTAATCCGTGTTCCGTGTTTTACTTCTGTGGTCCCAACTTTGGCACCAACGTCACTTCTGTTCCCTTGAATCCTGTTTTTTATGTCGTCTCTCCTCAATAATGTTTTTTTCTTTGTTTTTCTTTTCACTCTCAGTTACTTCTTGCGTATTATGATTTAAAAAAAAACCTCCGCATCAGAGGTCTTGCTGCCGGATGTAGTTTATCATCATATTCAGGACTAGTTCGTGTTTGAGACTCACAGTTATAAACTTGCCAGATTAAACTGAATAAATAACTATTACTATTCTTGTCAATTTGATCTTTACTGAATATTCCACATTTGTGTACTTGTGTCAGACTAACACGAGTAAATATTATTTTGAGTTAAAAGTTGATAAGGATTGCAAGTTCTTGGGCGGGTTATCTGAATATTTTTTCAAATTTTATAAGGGCGATTTAAAAAGTCCATGAGAAAAATGGAATTAAAAACGGACATTCTTATATCTAAGTTTTATTTCTTCACATAAGCTCCATCAAAAGACACCTTTGTATGTGAAGATATCAACAATTTACATAATTCTTGAAGATCTGGCAGTTCTGACAATATAACCAATGTCAATTCACCTTTTTATATCATTAATAGTTTCAAAATGGATACCTTTAAAAAAATTTTTAACGTTAGAAAATAAGAAAAAGCAGAAGGTGCTAAATCAGGACTTTAAAGTGGATGTCCTGACGAAATTCATACAATGTCCACCTTATTTGAACAGCGGGTCGGACAGAGGTATTGTCATGGTGGGAAAAATATTATTTGATGAAGTTTTCCGCAATATTTTTGTTTTCGGTAAATTTTTAGGCAATTTCTCAAAATATTTCTAAATAAACGGCAAATTGTATGTCCGTCCGCTTATCTGAAATCCATGAAACTCTGGCCACAATTGCTTTATATATTATACCTTTCTGGAATGAGGATGATTCCGCGATTGAAAATCTGTCCTTCATCTGGTGCTTGAACATCTATCACTGGGCTTCGGGACCGGATGAGGAGAGCACATTTAAAAATTTAAATTTTGAGATAATTAAAAAAAACAAAAAAAAAACAGTGTTTTTAAAAGTTTTTAATTTATATTGAGTAGCACAAAAATCTGAATTTAAAAAATGTTTTCTTTTTTTAATTCAGTATAAAATGTTTCTAAAACTTTGTGAATTGAAGAAATCAATTTTATTTTTTAAAAATGACAAGGAATCAGAGTTGTGAAGTTCTGCAAAGTTTGTGATTTGAAGAACACAGTTTTCGGCCCAAATCGGAATTTTGGCCCAACTCGGACTTTTGTCCCAAATCAGTCCTTTGACTGGAATTGAACTTATAATCAGAGTTAAAGTGAATATTTGGAGTTCCATGGTGTGAATTGAGGAATTCAAACTTATTTCTTCCAAATTATCATTGATGATTTCTAAGCTGGACCAGACGTCCGTTCAGTTTTAATTAGCACTGTACAGGATCCAACTTAAAAAGTGCGCGGTGAGTGCGGTTTTTAACCTAGTTTAAAATAAACAGAGCCATTTCTCTCATAAACTACCATTTCAGAAAAATGTCGTCAAAACATTTCTCCTTGATCAGTCTGTTTTTGATTTGACTGGAATATTTCTACTGTTAGATAATTTATTACTTCGACTGAACTTTGTCTTCCAGATAGTACTGGTAAAGTAAAAAATCATCTCCAGTTACAATTCGCCTCAGATATCCTTCAGGATTTAGTCTTCATTTCTTTATAAATGCCATGGAGAGCTCTGCTCTTGTGAGTTACTTAGATGGGAGCAAAAATTTTGATGCTAAAAGGCAGAATGTATTCTCCACTTTAATTTTTCAGATGAAACTGTGTCGGCTGTACTGAAATGTCTCGGGTGTTAGCTATTATTTCTGCTGTCAAACGTCGGTCGCTATCAGTTCAACCTCGAAAACGGCATCGATTTTTCCTCACGACTTGATGTTGGCTATTTGTCGTTCCGTTCGCTATCTTCAACTCCGACAGAACTCACTTTTAAACAAGATATCCATTTGTAAATTGCTCATTTGTTCGGGGAATGATCTTTACAAAGACGTGTCTGAAAGAGCCAACAATGTCTTCAGTCTTCCAATCAACAATTACCATAAATTTGTTGTTAATTCTCGCTTCAATTTTGGCAGAACTCATGTTGCTTTAAAGAGGGTTGTCTGTAAACTGGTTTAAACTTCAATCTATTGCTTCGAAATAGAATATATAATGTGTAAAGAAGATTCAGAAAATTTGAAACTCACAGGACAAAATGGACTGAGGGAAACAGCGAACAACCTACGCCACAATCTTGTGGAAATGGATGTCAGAACAGCGAGATGGATTGTAAATAGACAAAGAAGAGATGCAAAGAATAGGAAGTTGTGGACAGCCATAATCAGACATGTTTTGAAGTAACACGGAGCATATAATCAGAATGTAGCAGTCCGACTACTGATAAAATTCACTTGTCCGAATTTCTAAGATGACGCATTATCATTGATATTAAATTTTGACTAGTTTTCCTTGGATTTTTTCTCTAATTGTTCACAACATATAAGGCCTGTGAGCCACTCAATGTCGAGTGTTACTGATTGAGGCTGTAAGAGGAAGAAAAAAATGCAGTTTATGAGGATATGTAAGGAAAAAAAAGAAGTTAATCTTAGACTAAAGAGATTACGACTGTAGTGATTGCGGAAACACGCCCTCGGCAGTCTGCTACACACAGCACCAGCTCTTGTGAAAAAGCTCTCCAAAAAGAACTTATTTCTTAATTTTTTTTCTTTTTGTTAAGCATTTCACCCCTCGAAAGGTCTTGTATCGTGAATTAGTGGTGGGGCTCGCGAAGGATCCTCTCTGTGAGCGGCTCGTCTTGTCGTTGGTCGAGTGGCGCTCTTTCTGGCCTTGGGGGCCAGGGACATGTTGCCTCAGTAATCCCGAGTTTTCGCTTACCTGGCGATTCATTCGGAATGTGCTATCTCTCAATGACAGGTTCTTCAGATGGAACTGGGCGGATTTCCCCGACTGTCATCGGTGTGACCTTGGCTTAGAAGTAACGGTTTCACACGCCTTCTACCATTGTTCTCAGGTGCGCCCTTTCTGGGATTATTTTGGCGAGTTGACGGCTCGTATCGCTCCCGATGTTCTCGTGTTCATTGATCTCGCATACGTGTGCGATAATGTGTCACCTCCACTAGCACGAAGAGGTTTACAAAGAGTGAAAGAGAGGGAAAAGACTGTATAGAGGGGGTTGAGGAAAGGATAAAAGAACGGGGATCAAGGCAAAAGCGTTGGACGTTGCATTTAAATTTTTGAAGATTTTAGTTATCAGGAAAGTACGTAAGCGGAAGGGAGTTCCACTGTCGGGAAGCGCAAGAAAAGAAACGTAGAATGTAATAGAACTGGCAGTTGCATTTAATTATTTCAAGAGTAAAAGAGATAACTATTTTTGTGATGCCAATCTAGAATCCCGATTAAATTCATGCGGTCAGGCATTAGGGAAGATAGCTCATCAGAACAGTTGTCACGAAGACATTTGTAGAAAAGTCAGAAGGGAGCCACATCACGTCTATGAGAGAGTGACAAGAAAAGGTGTCAAGTCAGAACCGATTACATTGCAGATCCTTTCTTGAAGTTTGTCTAGAATCTCGAGATGACCAGCAATGGCACCAGACCAGATATACGAACAATATTTAACGCATGGACTAATGGTAGATATGTAGATGTGTAAAATGGGCTATGACAAGAAAAAAACCTTCTGGTACGTCACAGTGAGCCAACATTCCTTGCAGAAGATGCAGCTATTGATTCAATGTAGTTGTCTCACCTCAAGTCAATGGAAAACGTGAGGCCAAGAAGGCGCAGTGAGAAACGGCGTCGTGTATCAACCATTCTGGTGGGGGGGGAAAGGAAGTCTCTCTGTGGCTGTTAAATGGGAGCAGTTGAAGGCATTAAAGTTTACAAGCCATTTACTGCCCCAATTAACCACTGATTAGAGATCCTTTTCAAGAGCAGCAGCCATATCAACTTTGTCAACTGGTGGATTTGCTATTAGACAGGTGTAAATGATAGTATCGTCTGCATAGATGTCAACCTGAGAACTAATGACATCAGAAAGATCATTGATTAAGATGAGAAACAAGCGTAGTTTCCATGATAGAGCCTTGGGAACTCCTGCGTTCATATGGAAGTATTTGGAAGTGAATCTCTTCAAGGCGTCATTCATTTCACGATTGATATGTTGTCCCTGTTTATAAGAACTCTGGAGAACCTTTTGACCCCCCTAACTACCGCTTTATCAATCTCTGTTATGGTCCGGTTTCTTGTACCACGGTGATAGTCCAAGGTAGAACCAATAAAGAAGAACTCTAACATGGATATGGAATAACACAGATATATTACAAACAGGAATATATACAGAGAAGTAGAAAGTGTTAGTAGGAACAATCAGGTTTAATAGTAATTGTCTGAACGCGATTCTGTTTCGGACTGCCTCTGACTCGACTGATTGACTCGCTCGCTCTGACTAACTGACAGACTTCACTCCAGACTTCAGACTGAACGGTATTTAGTAACAATGAGGGCATCATGTGGCAAAAGGCCGATTTAACGTGGGATCTTCGAGCCCGTGGGTTCGGGCAAAAATATGCCCTTTGAACCCGTATACACGGGTTCAGGGTCGGTTTACCTCCCTGAAAGAGACTCCGCCCTTCGGCGTAGCCTCGTTCGAGTTCCTCCCCGTCCGAAGGCAGAGAGTTCAATCGATCAGCCGGTCAGCCGGTCGCCCGACTTCGGACTGAACTCCCTGCTTCCTCTTGAGGCGCAGTATTTATTACGTATGGAATAGTCCATTATGTTATTATGGGTAAGGTCCCATAACACTATTAGACAGGTGTAAATGATAGTATCGTCTACATAGATGCCAACCTGAGAACTAATGACATCAGAAAGATCATTGATTAAGATCAGAAACAGCGTAGGTTCCATGATAGAGCCTTGGGAACTCCTGCGTTCATATGGAAGTATTTGCTGTTAGACATTTTGACGGTCGTCTTCGAGTATAGAATCCAGAGGTTGGCAGTGAATATTTCGGAGACAGTAGGAAAGCGTAGTGCAGGTTCGCAGTGGATATCGCAGCAAGGTAGCAGAGCGTAGTTCTTCCGTCTGTCCTGTTCGCCGGACAAGTTGCCTCTGGTCATTCCGGTAGGAAAACAAAGATGGCCGCCTTTGTACACGACGGATACAGTGTTGTGCGGCTTCTGATTGGTCCACCTTCTATTTGTAGACTATAAAGGGAATTAAGTCATTTTGACTCGCTCACTAGTTACATAGTATATACACAAAAAACTGTAACAGGAAGTGAATAACTTCAAGTCGTCATTCATTTCACGATTGATAGGAATGATTGGTTAAACCAAATAATCATTCTGTCATACCGTAATACTGAAGCTTACGTAGAAGACCAGTAAGCCAAACCCTGTCAAATGACTTCGAGATTAGGTATCTCAAGCTGCGCTGTTATTATCAAGAGCTTGATATACACATTCAGTTATGGCTGTAATGGCATCAGCGGTCAACCGGACAAAACGGAATCCATAGTTTGTTAGAGAGTAGATCGTGAGATTAAAAACCCGAAGACTACTGAAAAGAGGTAGGAGATTGATAAAGCGGTAGTTAGAGGGGTCAGAAGGTTCTCCAGAGTTCTTATAAACAGGGACAACAGAGAAGGACTTCCAACAGGCTGCAAACAGAATACTAAGGGAACGAAGATGACTCATTCCAGAGTCCATAGCATACTGGGTCTTAGGGGTGAACGTCAGAGCTGTTAAAAGTAAGAGTTATAGCTCCAAATAACGATAGAGCAGCGATAGGCTTGCAACGTTTCGCCTCTGGGAAAAGAATTACCATTATTATTAATTTACTGGATCCAACCAACGCTTTTACCCACTGGGACATATGCCCTTGAAGACATCAGAGTATGATTTTTTGGGACTTATAAACTTAATCCCACAGTAACCTTTTTACCAGCGCTCATATTGCAATTTTCTTGTTACTATTGCTTTTCTCTAGAACTCCGTATTACTGGTTCACATATTCCTTTCTATGCCTGGCCAGCTTAGGAGATTATTGTAGCCCCGCATATGTGCTGATTCTTTAAGTTTACGTATTTTTTCGTCTTTACGGTGATCTGGCTTTAAATAACCTGCAATGAGTTGACAAACCGTAAAAACGAAGTGGCTGAAAGTTCATTCTTCATTAGCGGAGTACGCAAAAGCTGATTAAATGAATTTTTATTTGTGCATTAAAGCATAGCTTTGTTTGGGTTAAATGTCACGCACCTGTAATAATGCATGAGACTAGATCGCTCAAGTTTATATCGGATATAGCGTACAGTCACAAGTCTAGGGCACCTAGTGCGAATCGAACTTACTACTTAGCAATAAGGATTATCCGTAGTAGCCTTTGGTTACCATTATATATATATATATATATATATATATATATATATATATATATATGAAGAAATATAGTCTTAAGATGTGCTATATTTATGGGATAAAGTGCTCAATATCAGAGATAGAGCGTGTGTAAATATAAAAAGTGAACATAAAGTCAACACTAAGAAGTGAGAGGGTTGTTTCATGCTAGATGCAATCGTCAGGCCTGACGATTGCATCCAGCATGAAACAGACACTGCCTCTAAGTGTTGACTTATGTTCACTTTATATATATATATATATATATATATATATATATATATATATATATATATGAGTGTGTGTGTATGTGTGCGTCTGTTGCGCGTGCGCGTGTGTATGTGTGTGTGTGTGTGTTTGTGTCGGGAGGCACGGTGGAGTAATGGATATCGGAATTGAGGAATCGGAGAGCCGAGTTCGAATTCCAGTCGAATCCATTACATTCACTTGGGAAATTGGGAAAGGTAGGAATCCTCTTCTTCTCACTCCAGCTATGGGTAAAATAGCAGGATAGAGCGGGTTCTATTGCCTTGTATGGCAACTGGTCTACCGCAGAAATAAATGGCAACTACTTAGGTAGCAATAAAATTTTTATTTTATAGGATTACAAACTTGTTCACCAATATTTTACATGATCCATTATAGTACATAATTACGTTAGAATGAAATTTGTATTTTATATGAATACTACCTGAAGATTGAGATATAGTAGAGTTGGGGCCCTATATCATAGATTCGAAGAGGGGTAACAAAACCCTTGCACTGGCTCTGATAATAATGACACTTTAATCAAATAAATTATCGCGTCATAAGACCTTTTCACTTTGTTTTTAAAGTGACAAAGAATCTTTGTTGGAATCGGTCATGATTTTTTTCTAAATCTTTAGCCACAGCCTAAACTAATTTCTATCTCCATTAACTAAAAGAAGACATCCATACTGGTTTCAGTTGCACATGATTAAGGCGTGGCTTCTACAATCCACATTTTCTCCGAACACTTGATCGCAGTTAATCAATAATCACGCTTAAGCCATTGAGATCGACTTATGTTCAACGCTTGGAAAGCGGGATTAGTGACTTAGAAGATTATTTGTCAACTCTTCATACGTAACATCTTGATACTTATTATGGCCTGGTGACCTTTCCTTGGCGAACTTTGATTTTATTTATGATAAGAAAAAAGGAAAGAAATCATTCCTTATCTAACGATCTGTCCATTAAGCTCCTGGAATAAGTAACGTCTTAAGTGCAAACATGACGTGACAAGTAGATATTCATCAGTGAATTAAGAGAAAGCATAACCTGAGGATATGATTACGCACACACGTATATATATATATATATATATATATTACTTCAAAGGTTATTATTAATGGATGCTCGTGTTTGAAATAGACGCCTTATTTTTATTTTGATTTTAAAAAGTGGGTATTGTACCTATCAGCATGCGCTTTCAAGAAATCTTGCAAGAAATGTGCTCTCCGACAATACAGGGAGTTACAAAATGCAACAATAAAAGATGTGGGGTTTGTGACATTATTATAGAAGGAAATTCCTACACTTTTGAAACCCCCCCAAAAAACATTCACAATAAATAAAAACTTAAACTGCAACTCCAAAAATGTAATTTATGCACTTAAATGCACAAAATGTAAGAAGTCATATATAGGCATCAGCCAACAACTGAACAACAGGGTCTCCCTACACAAAAGCAATATAAAATTGACAGACAACAGAAAACATTTTGTATCACAACACATTTTCAAATGTAACCAGGGTAAGTTTAATATCATGCCGATATATCAAACAGACAATTACTCATACCTACAAATACAGGAAAAAAACTTTATAAACAAATTTAAACCCGAACTAAATAGATCATAACCCCACACACAAAAACATACAACATGCACACAGGGTGACCAAATACAATGATCAAATCACCCACATACATAAACGCACGCTCATACACGGGAGAAACGAGGACATATATATGTATGTATACATACATTTATATATGTATATACGGATGTTGACAAAACAGGGGAACTACTCACGAGCACACATCCAAACCCCACACAACTTAAGAAGTACGTGTGTGTATGTGCGTGTCTGTGTGTGTGTATATACTGTTTCCATGTAGCTTGGGAAATATGTGTGTATATGTGTCTGTGTGTATGTACTGATTCCTTGTGGTGGGATAGTGTGTATGTGCGTATGTGCGTATGTGTGTGTATGCGTGTATATGTACAAATGAGTTTACGAATTCCTCGTAGTAAGACAGTATATGTATGGAGGGGAAATATACGCACGCATATATACACGCATGCCGACAGAAACACACCAAAATGGAAACAGATCCAAGAGCACATAGGGGTCAGTAAAACATTAAAAGATAAAATGCCGATAACTAATTTATCATCTCGCTGGACCAACCTTAATTGTTTTATGACCCTTCGCGCAGAACTCTTCATTGCCAATTCAAGAAAGAAATTCAGATTACCAACACACAAACAGAGAATGTCTCATATCGAGAATATTTGACATTGAACATAAGGAAAAAATCAATTATTTTTAATAATATGTGGAAATCTCCGCTTTTACCTGAAGACGGTCGCCAGACCAGAAACACGTGTCGTAAAATTATGTAAAACAAAGCATAATATTTTTTTCTAAATAAATCCACATTAAAACCAAAAACGTTTGCGGCACCTCTCTTCTCTTCTTTTTAATATATATATATATATATATATATATATATATATGTGTGTGTGTGTGTGTGTGTGTGTGTGTGTGTGTGTGTGTGTGTGTGTGTGTGTGTGTGTGAGGTTTTACAATAATAAAACATACTTAGGCTTTGGCAAAAAGGTAGTACCCGCTTAGATAGTTATGAAATTCCAGAAAGTTTAACAAAATCCCTTCTATGGAATTGGATATATATATATATATATATATATATATATATATATATATAAACTTTCCTGACGATCCGCTTAGGTGAAACCTAGGTAGGTTTGTCTGGCTCACTAGGTGTATCTATCTATCTATCTATCTATCTATCTATCTATATATATATATATATATATATATATATATATATATATATATATATGAGATTTTACAATAAAAAACATGCTTAAACTTGGCAAAATATAGGTGTAGTATCCACCTAGATTGCAATGAAATTAAAGAAAAAGAAAGAAAAAATCTAATATGGAATTAGATATAATGAAGGACCCACCTTTTTATGTTAGAGAGCAAAGGTTTTCAGACTATGCGAGGAGTAAAGGTTTTCAGACTATGCGAGGAGTAAAGGTTTTCAGACTATGCGAGGAGTAAAAAATTGAACTATGTTGTTAAATTGAAAATCTAAAGTGATGTCAGCGTGCAAACATGCTAGAAAATACCTTCTGGCAAATTTTGAAGCCAGGTAGAAGGCTTTGTTATTACTATAATATGCAATCTATCTCCGTCACCGCTGCAGCATATATAAGTGTGTGAGAGCAAAGAGGAAAAGAACAACATCTTACCTGTCACTGATTATCTACAGATTAAACAGCAGTAGCATTTAGATTCTTTAACTAACCATATTTTAGAGAAACATTTAAATTAACTCGGTATTTTCTAGTTTTTGAAAGTTCAATTCACGAAACTGTTTTTTTTTTAAACTGAAAGCGTTTGCCATTCTTGTTACTTCATCACAATTATATATATTTTATTTACAAATTCACATATTTTATTCCTTAAACCAGTGGTTCTTAACCAAGGGTGCAATATCGGTTCCTAGCGTGTGCGAGGATACTGGATCATTCGGGTTAGTTTATTAA
This sequence comes from Acanthosepion pharaonis, assembly GCA_903632075.3. Classification (NCBI taxonomy): domain Eukaryota; kingdom Metazoa; phylum Mollusca; class Cephalopoda; order Sepiida; family Sepiidae; genus Acanthosepion; species Acanthosepion pharaonis. The sequence goes on along the minus strand of CAHIKZ030000779.1, from coordinate 3,957,107 downwards.
GGAAAACCCTAGTGTAGCGTTTGGCGATCTGACATAAAAGTTTACATTATAGACTGTAATAATGATGACAATGACATCAAAGAAGGTCTCATCGATCTGAGAAACAATTTACCGAGTGTCGCTTGGAGCAATTCTGGTCTTCTCAGTTGGCAACGTCATCCTGTGCTGGTGCCTTTCGCGACTGCATACCTGTGTAAATCTGTCTGCTCCACATCCAGACTAAGAGCAGGAATCAACTGGATCCTGAACACGATATAGCAAGTAGCACTCAACACCAAAGACACCAAGATTTGATGTCATCATAAACAGAAAACAACAGCAATAAAATCACCGATTTTGTCGCTCAATCATAATCATTTACAACACACCATGCATATTACAAACACATGTTACCGTAATTTTATGCTTTTGCTAATATGAAAGTAATCAGGATTTTTGTAATGCATTCTTCGATAACAATAAATATGGCATCGATTGTTTCTGTGACATGGATAAAAACCATATTATTTCTTTAAGTTTAGCATTCACCCTATACTTTGTCCTGTTTATTAATGTCCTAAGAAATGTTTTCCCAGTATTATTTAGCTTTAAATACTAGTGTAGTATGTAATTGTTGTTAGTTATGTAAATAAAGATTAAAAGACACACAATGGTTGTGTTATTTACACATGAGATCAATATTGTTTTCATTATTTCTGGAAGGGAGTGCGAGAACTGGATACTGGTTTGAAAGGTGTGTGGACAAGGAAAAGGTTTAAGAATCATTGAATTAGATTATAATATTTGATAATAATATAAGGCAATGGATTTCCCTCATAGCTTCGGCGTTTATATATCTTCCTAACATCAGATTGTCCCTCGTGTTCACATACTAAGCGTTCCCCTACTTATGTCAGAGATAGCCACTAACATCCCGTGAGACACAAATTTTCACATGGTATATATAAACAGCCCTTTGATTCTTTTAAAACAGCAGTACTCTGATTCACCTGTCTCCTCTGTTGATCTGGTGAAGCACTGAATGCAAAGTTTATTTACAAAATTCAATTCGGAACATCAGGTATTTCCTAGCGTGAATTGCATACTGCCCTAGTATTTAAAGCTCAACCACATTCATTCACAACACACTAGGCATAGTACAAGAACATGTTACCCTAATTTTATTTTCTTTGCTAATATGAAAATAATCTTGGTTTTTGTAGTGTATTATTTTGTTGTCAATTATGTGAATAAAGATTAAAAGAAACACAATGGTTGTATTATTTACACATGAGATCAATATTGTTTTCATTATTTCTGGTTCGAGAACTGATTAGTAATTTGAAATGGCTGCGGGCAATGAAAAAAATGTTAAGAATCTCTGACTTAAACGTTACTTTTAGTTGATACCCATATTTAAGTAGCTACGTTTATTTATTAAATTTCTTTTGGTCTACCTGCCCGAATATTCAAGAAATCTTATTAACGAAAAACATTCGATTTTGCTTGATCGGCGATGTACTCCTTGGCTAAGTCGGTCTAGAGCACGTCGGATCTAACGACGATTTCTGCTGCAAAGGGGATTTTTCTCGGGTATTCGGGGCGTCTACTCAAATACAGGCATCCATTAAAAATAACGTTTCAGTGATAAAATCTGCCTGACTGATAAATAAAAAAAATCCATTATTTCTTTAGAAATTAACACACACACACACACACACACACACACACACACACACACACACACACACACACATGTAAGTGATAGAAATTTTGAGGGATTTGAATAATCATTAATAGTAATTCATCAAGTCTAGAAGAATCCCCAACAATATTCAGAAATCACGAGACGGCCGAAAGTATGTGGCACTCATACTTTCGGCCTTGTGCCACATCTAAGCTACACTTGGATAATCAATATATACATATATTTCCAAATTAGTTGTTTTATATAATCGGTTGATTTATCAAAGTACTTTTTATTTTTATTTTTTCTCGAGTACTTTCAAATGTTGTTACATTCGTCTTCAAAGATTTAAAATTTGTTGTGTGTTTATGTAACTGTTTTTGGTTAATTTCAGCGTTCTCTCGTTTGCTGGAAACACTTTTAAGTCCCTCAAAGTGTAGCGTTGCAGCTATGATCAGACACCAGGTTCGTTGATTGGAACAGTTTCTTCTAGTCAATCCCTTCGGCCAGATCGTTACCCACAAATGAAAACCATAACAATTTCTAGACGTAAAACAGATTTTATTCTCGAGTTGTAATCTACTGCTATAGACGAGCGAAGACGAGATGAGTCGTAAGTGATGGAGGAGGTGAACAGTCTAACGGGCATCTCGCCTCCTCTCTGTCGTAGTCAGGAGTCACTGTTTTATAGAGAACAATATTCTTTGAACTGTCTAAAAAAGTAATTTATCTTAATTCAGTAAACCACTTTGTCCCAAAAGCCTGCTATGAACCTGTGTAGTTCGCTTCACTTCATGATAACCATTGGAGGCAAATAAATGTCCCAATTCATTTTTGTGAAAGGTCCAGGAATTTTCCATTTATTAAGATATCAGCGGACTGCTAAGATCACTTATAATTGTCGAACTGAATGTTTACGTGTATTTCTCTATAGGGTATCGTACATTGAAGTGTGTATAAAAATAATGAAATACATAAACAGAACTTGTCGATATCTATCTATCTATCTATCTATCTATCTATCTATCTATCTATTGTGGGGCTCGCCCCTTGTACACAAGATGGACTCGTCCAAAGTGTACTTATACTACGGAGATATAGCGTGAGTAAAACGTCGAGACAGGGTGTTCACCTAGAATTATACGAGAGTCCAGAAAGAGAGATAGTTACGGCTTCACTTACAGAGACTTGAATATATACTTTTCTACTAACCCGCATTCCTGGACTACTAATCTTCATTTCAAGTTTGTATTCTTACGTTTAATACACATATTTTTCTATTTCAATTACTGGCATTGTTTATTTATTTGTACAGGATTCCATCCCCGGAATCCCCAACAACTTGGCGACGAGGACTTCGAACCCACACGGAAGAGAAAAAAAATTTTTTTCTCTCGCCAACACAATAATTTGGCGACGAGGATTTGCACTTCTCGGAAAAAAAATGCTGTTTGCCAGTGGCCACAACACTATCTATTCAGTTTTCAGCACTCTCTCATACATATATGATTGAGTATGTGCGTAAACTTATATATTTATGTATATGGTGTACAGTTATGTATACTTATCCAGCGACGTTTAGCTACATATGATCTATGAATGCAAATTGAAACTCTGTGTGCCTAAAAACGACATTGGTGCATGCGAATGCACCTGCACATGTAAACCCTAAACCGTAGAAGATGTTAAAAGAATCAAAACGCTTCCCCTATTTCGATTAACGAAGTAAACTTCCTTGATTTCCTATCGGCTCCTCACGCGGTAGTTTGGAAATCCTATTAGTGAAGAATTGATCTGAGACACACACACACACACACACACACACACACACACACACACACACACACGCGCACACGCATGCGCACACACAGCGAAGAGGTAGTCGATTTGAAGACTAAAAAATCGATTAGTTTTACTTGCATAAACAAATGGGTTTTCAAGGACAAACGGGAAAATAATTTTTTTGTTTTTTTCTTTTTATATTTTGAGCGCAGAAAAAATTATTCAAACGAGTCCAGTTATCTTTGTTCTGTTTCTTCATACGTTTACAATGATATCAACCTGAGAGTCACTCGAGTTAGAGGGTTGCAAAAGTAAGAGGCAAAGTTTATGGGGATATGAGGTGAAGATAACGGATAACCCTAGACTTGAACAGGTTAAGGTTGTAGTGATTGGGGAAGCATACTTATGGGAGTCTGTTCCACAAAGCAGCGGTACATAGGAAGAAGCTGTCCGAGTGAAACTTATATCTCACCAATGGAATACGAAGAGGTGATTCGCTACAATATGCGTAGCATGACGGATCTTAACCGTGAAGGTATGTCCTAGTGGAACTAAGGAATGTAGTTCGTCTGAACTCTTAAAAATAACGATAGATCATCGAAAGACTTGCGACATTTTATCTGTGAGAAAAGATAGTTGTAGAATGGAAGATAATTCATCGTACAAGGATACGGAGATGTTTTGGGTTCTATCAAGACTGGAAAGTAGAGAATGAGCAGCTCCTGTCAATATATGACAGAAAAATTCCATTTTCGATCTAATCTTGCTCTTTTAGAGGTAAGGGAGAGCTGGGGATGTCAGGTATTTTATTGGAGTGGTACAAGGAATCGACGATTTTTCTTAAACAAAAAAATCACGAATAAATAAATAAATCATGAGCAGTAAGAAATATTTGTAAAGTAAGAATGCTATGTAAATTTTGTGGTGGACCGATCAGAAAAGAACTCACAAAAATTACCATTTATAACAGGCTTTATAAAAAAAAGTGATAGTTTTTTTTTTTTATTTTAGACATTGTCACTTGATGTACCTTAGATTTTTCTAAGGGTAGGTCTTCTCTCAGATTTATTCAAACTCTCCAACGACGCTATCATAAGGCAACTAGAGATCCTACCAGGATTTATTATCGGTGGGCGTAATATTAACAATATAAGATACGCAGATGACATTGTGATAATAGCCGATTAAGAACGAAATCTATAGGCCCTCCTAAACTGGCTAGTAGAAGAAAGCGAGAAGAAAGGACTATCAACTACAAATACACAGAAAGTATGGGTCATACGCAAGGGAAAAAAATCCCAGGATGCGAGTTACAAATTTGTGATATAAACAGCAAGCATGTGTAGAAGTTTGGTTCTAGACAGTTGCGTACTGAACTTTTGCGTCCCGGGAGATTTGCGTCTCTAGAAAAATGTGTCTATGGATAATATGTCTCTGATAATTTTTGAAGATTTTAAAAACAATTGACATAAATTTTGAAAAAAAAAAAAATAAAAAAAAAACATCAGTAGTAATCATAAATTTTGAAAAAAATCACTTTCTCCTGTAAAGACTCTGTCGTATTATCATATCCTTTTCATTGCTAACTACGTATTTAACGGGATATAAGACGCACGGATGTGTATAAGGAGCACCCCAATTACAGCAGGGCAAATCAAGAAAAAATTAGTAATTAGTAAAATTAGTAAACCTACATATCGCATATAAGACACAGGGGAATTTTTTAAATATATTTTAGTAAAAAAAAAAAAAAAGATGTGCGCCTTATATGCCGTCAAATACGGTAAAACTTCCATGAGCGACATTCTATCTTTCATTAACAAGAGTCAGTTTCGCTTAGAAAAAATGAAGCATTTTAAGAGTCTGACATCTATGTTGAACTGATATAAATGTAAGCAATAACTTCGTGACTCCTAGATTTACTAATTAGTCGTTTAAACTCTAATAATGACTAAGTAGAGATTGTATCATTGGAAAATATCTCATCAATAGATAATATCGGTTGAACGTCGTCTATCACGATGATTCTCTCGAGGAGATTCCTTACCATAAACGGCTATTAGGACTTACGCTCAACACAGTGTTGCATAATCCCTTCGCGCTGGAGGTGGTCTTAGGAGTGACAGTCTTGAGGCGACAGTCTTAGTGGTGACAGTCTTGAGGCGACAGTCTTAGGGGTGACAGTCTTGATTCACTCATATGTTGCATTCTTCTCGCTGTCATCTTCAAGCCGGGTGTCGAAATGAGAACTTCAACAAAAGTGATTTTAAACTTATAGATTTTATTAAACATGCCTACGTTTACATTTTTAACTAGTCAGTGGGGTCGCTATTCCACCCCACTAGGGAGCAGTTTCCGCACGCTAAATAACCACATCTGTGTTCTTCGACGCCTAAAACGTAACTCCCTGAAAACACTATATCTCTAAGATTCCCACGTTCGGCACAGCCAATCAAAAACAATCTCCTTTACTTTCCTGTATCTGATCTCAAAGGTCAAAATGAGGAAATCGGAGGAAATACAATCCTTTAAAAAATAATAGTACGTTAGATTATTATTTATCACCAGACTTCAAATGAAACTCGTGCATACGATTCATCGCTAAAGCGCTCCACTGAGTACTTGAATTCTGACATGCTCTACGTTTACAAGAGCCGGATGTGACCGACAATGGAGTACTGCTGCCATATGTGAACTGGAGCTGTTTTGTCTTCTAGTTTGATAGAGTTCTACGCGGTGTCTACGCAGCCTTGCGGGTGATGGATGATTTCCACCCTACAACCTCTTTTCCCGCAGTCGAAACGCTTTTAAGCCTCGTGCTATACCATTTCTATTTTATATGTTCAGACGAGCGACGTTTCTTAGTTCTACCAACTCTGACACTCACAGTTAAGACCCGTTATGCCGAATACATTGAAGCAAACCACTGTCATTGCCTTCGTATTCCATTAGTGAGAGGTAAGCTCCACTAGAACAACATGTTCACAAGGGGCCGCTACATTGCGGAACAGACTTCCGAGAGGATGCTTTCCCACCAACCATACTATTACCATTTTTCAAGTCTAGGGTTAACCGTTATGTTTCCCCACATATCTTCATAAACTTCACCTCTTACCACTCATACAAAGTCCTCCTTCAGTAATCCTCTACCTTGAGTGGCTCTTGGGCTCTTATAGGATAAATGTTAGAAAAAAGACTTGTATTCGAGGATGTCTGCTATCTAATCCCAGTTGTGGATGAACGAATCAGACAGATTTGTGTTTGGTCATCGTGCCAATGTGTGCTTTAAACTAAAACTATTGGGAGGGGACCTTAGTTACAGTTTATAATAATCTGGCATGATCATTAATTAAAAAAAACAAAACTGTACACTCGCCCATCGGTGACGATGACTTACAATATCGTGCTATCCTTCGTCGGTTTCCGAACATTTTTCTCTATCCAGTGTCACTCGGGAAGCTTGGGTCAACCTGTTGTATGTTTTTCCGGTGCTTCTCCCCAGACATCAAGAAGTCACATCCCTGAAAAATCGACCATGGTAAGTTTCGAAATTCGGGGTAGGAAGACTAGCATCTTAACCACTTGACCAGGCGGTCCCACTGGTTAAGGGTTAAGAAAGGAAAAAACAAACAAAATGCATCGATGTCTCGAAATCAAATCTATGAAAAGGAGCTAACAGTGCTTTTATTAATGCTTGTCAATTCGAGTCAGAGATTAGCGACGTCACTGTAGCAATTAATAACAAGAAAAAATATATCTGCAGACGAGTTTGAATTAGAATCCTAAATTTAGAAAGGTTTTGAACTTTTTCTTCTAATCCTTGTTTTAATTAGGCTAGAAAAATCATTCTCACGAATTGGCCAATTAGTAATTATTCAATCCAGCTCAAATGGTGAATCGTTCTTCCTAACGAATACACTATTTCGGATTTTATGAAGCAAGTCGATATTTTCAAAATAAAATGGATACGTGCTATAGAATCCCGAGGAGCTTATATTATCAAGTAAAATAATTATTTACTTAGTTATGTTGGATATACGGATGGTGTTGTGGCTATTGGCGCCCCAAAAATGTAATCGGTGAGGCGGGTTCAAATTCAGGGTAAGTCTATCAAGTTTGTTTTTGTATAAATGTTTTTGATAGGGGTATAAATTTCTGGCTATGAATTAAATGGCACGGTAAGACGGTCCCCTCTAATCTTGGTGGACAACCAATTTAAGAGAAGGTAAAATTTTGAATTACAAACCGCGAGGGAGGTAACTGAAAACCGCTACACAATCTTTCCTATTAGTGAACGGTAATTCACAGATAACAGAGAAAAGGAATTTTTGGAGAGCCATGATCGTCTACGTACTGAACAGTTATGACATTTGAGGAAAATGTTGAGTATCGTGTTTATCAAAATTATATTTCTATAGCCTGTAAAGTTCGGATTTATTATTATTATTATTCCTATAGCCTATACTGTTCGGATTAATTTGCATGTTACTCTTTGTTTCATAAAACTGACATCACGTAAAGAATATTTTTAGTGTATTTCACAAAGAACTACTTGAACTAGTAGGTAAGATTTATTTACTTGAGAAAGTAGTGCAGAACTTATACTGGAAGCACACCGCCTGCACGCGGTTAGAAATAGGCTAAGATAAAGATGTGGCCTCTCTCTGGACTTATGCAATCTTTATTGGTGAAGTGACACGCCACCTATACGTAGAAGACATTTTATACTTATTTTCGCTTTTAGATCATAACAAATAAAAAAAATGACTATAAAATAAATGTTCGATTGACTGGAAATAGGACAAGAACAGTGCGGGTTCATCAAGGACACTGGAACAAAAAATGTAATATTTATGTTTAGAATGATAACAGAAGGAGGGGGAAGGAGGGGAGAGAGAAAGAGAGAGAGAAAGAGAGATCAATAAAAATGCTGACGGATGTGCACTTATGTTTTATAGATTACGCAAAAGAATTTAACAATGTACTGCAAAAGGATCTATTTGAAGAGCTAAGAAAACTAGATCTACTTGGAAAGGATGTTAAAATAACCCAGAACATTATACTGGGGTAAACAGTCTGCATACGGATAGAAATGGATTCAGTAAATACAAAAAAAAAAAAAAAAAAAATAAGAATAAGACAAAGATGTGTCGTCTCATCAGACTTATTCGATCTTTATAATGGAAAAAAGGTGACCTGAAGGGTGACCCTGAGTTGGGGGTGCCGACGAACTGAGGTGACGAAGGAAAACGACGCCTTTGCGACCCACTCCCAACCTGCGTCTGGTAAGAATAGTTAAGTAGCCGCTGACAAACAACTGACAACAGTTGTCCGTGGTCGTAACCGTTTAGTGAAGGAGTCAGTTTATGACATTGTAACTGCCCCCTCTCCCTCCTACTCTTCTGCTATGTGACAATAAATGAGGCGATGGACGTGAACCCGTGCCTAATGACACGAGTCGCTGAGCCAATCCGCACACCCCTCCTCGACCAATCTTAACGCTCCAAACCCAAGCTCCAAGTTACCCTACTTTTTCCCACACAATGAAGTAATTTTAAGAGTGAAGTTCAACCAGGAATCATTATTGGTGCTCACAATCTTAACAGATATTCAGATGACACAATGTTGATAGTAAACACAGAAAGGAAAATACAAAAATTCCTACAAAAGATAATAAAAGCATACAAGAAGAAAGGACTAAAAATCAATTACCAGAAGGTAGCATTTATATTTTCAGCAAAAGGGACAACACAACATGCGAACTGGAAATTGGAAAACCCAAAATCAAGCAGGTACAAACATTTTAATATTTCGGAAATACTTTAAGAGAGAACGAAAAACTCGTCACCGAAATCCGAAGGTATATTGAAATAGCGAAATATGTCTTTCAAAAGTTAAGCAAAGTATGAAAAAACAGGAAACTCTTGTAAAGAAACAAAAAAAAGGAGTACTGAGTTGTGCAATATCGATTCTCCTATATGTCAGTAAATGCTGGACAATTTCCTGACAGATGAAGAAGAGACTTCAGACAACAGAAATGTGGTTCTACAGAACGATGCTGAAACTGAATATGTGCCGTCCTGAGTAAGACGATAAACTACTTCCGACAACTAGATCGGTGATCTGGAGGTTTTGAGGAGCATGGAACGACCTCTTAATTGCTGGTGTTCCCAGGTCCAACCTGACCCGGGGTGTTAACACTTGTTAGAGTCCCTGCTATGGGAAATAGTTAACACACAAACTTGAGTCAAAACACTATGAAAGTGTAAAAATAGGTTTTAAAACCAGAAATACTTTGTAATATATTATTACCAGAAATAGATTTTTGGAAAAAAAAATTATTACCAGCAATAAAAATTGTCGGCATTAAATAACCCATTGAGGTTGACATGCCGTAAACCAAACCAAACCAAACCAAACCAAACCAAACCTGAACAAGTGAGAAACGAAAAAGTTTTTAGGAAAATGTAAACAAAAAGGATAATTATACTTAATATCATAAAAAGACAGTTGAAATTTCTAGGACAAAAACTGAAGAAAGAGGGCATGGAAAATTTGACACTCATAGGATATAATGAAAGCAAAAGGGACAGAGGTAAGAAGTGCATAACTTTTGCCTAACGAGTTTGTGTAAATGGATGACAGAACAGGGATTAAGAGAGATGGCAGAATGTCAGACTTTACTAAGTGCTACAAAAGAGAGGGAATTGTGGAGAGCCATGATCACACACTTCCTGAAGAAGAACAATTTCATGAACTGAAACTTAAACAATCTATTGCTTATATGAATCCCGAATGTCACCAAAAGTCAGGAAAGGGTCTGAACATTTAATAAGTTTTTTATTTATTAACCTTTTCTAGTTTTCTTTCGGGTATTTTATAAAGGAAGATTTGGAAGTTAATCAGGTAAAAATACACGACTGGCAAAATGAACGCAATCAATGAAATCTTTCTACAAAAACCATGGATAAATAATTCAAACAGCGAATATATCGTCGCCATTTCGGTTTTGAGAGATTCTTCAAGTTTTTAGAGTAATGATTCAATAAGTTTAACTCCATGAAGTGTCAGACCTCGTTCGGTAACGTTTTGGTTGATTTTGCTTGGCGGCATATCAAACTCTATGGTTATTTAATGCTGAAACAAATATTTCGTAAGTAATTTTATAATTTCAGAATAAAAATATGTTTTAAGATATAATGGGTAAAACAGCAAAATTCTCCAAATCGTGTTACAGCTTTATTGGCCATCCCACAAAATGGTTAATATCTTAAAAAAACACTAAATTAATTCAGTTTCTTTTATCCAGTTTTCAGATAAGATGTTTAGCCATCTTGATACCATTTGTCGTAAGAATCATGGAAAAATCCTTGAGTTATTCAGCTAGAAAGAGAACAAGTTAAAATCGTTTAATGTCAGCCTCACTATGTCTTTCTAACTGAGCAATGGTGAGAGGAAAAAATCATTCAAGATTTCAGTAATGGTACCAACATTCGTATTCTGGATTTCATTTTCAAAGTCCATTCAAGAACCATCAAAACAACGGTGAATAAGTTTAAAAAAGATGGAACAGTAGAGAGGAAAACTGGATCAATAGGTCACAACAGGAAGAGGGATCATCATTTCAACTTAGAAATTAAGAGATCAATTAGAAGAGATCCAACTCAATCCATAAGACGTTTAAATGTGAAAGAGGAGTTTCAGTTATGACAGTTCAAATAGCAGTGAAAAAAGTCTTGAAAATGGAATTGTACGTGAAACTTGTGAAGCACCTTGTTACTCTAGGACCGAAAGTTAGATGGTTAGAGAGGGCGAAGATCATCTTGACTCAGTTGGAAATGATCCTGAAATATATATATATACAGCTGATGTTAATTTAAATCCTTCATGAGTTTCCTATCCTTAGCTGTGATTAATTAATGATGAACATGTCATTTTCATTGATGATCAATTTCATCACAGTTCTTCTGTTAAGCTTGGAGAAAAATTATACATTTTTATTACTCAAAGTATAGACCAATAGTGTTGTAAAAACCCTGGAGAATTCCAGTAAGATATCTTTAATCATTTCTACATCATACAACGGTTCACAATTTTGCTGTTACACGATTTGGACAATTTTGCTGTTAAGGTATATTTTGTAGATCATAAAATGTATTGTTAATTTTATAATTAAAATGTACTGTTGATTTTTGTTTGGGGGTTCACTGTTTGCTCATATCGGGGACCCTACGAGGTGTTGCCACCTTTCGGTTAGGAACGACGGAATATTTGAGCGTGTCTACTCGAAGGCGGACTCGTCAGGATCTCGCAGACGTCACACAGACTATTTTTTAAACGCATTAACCTGTTTCCATACAACAAGATGGTCCATCACCTCATACGACAAGGTCCACCATCCAGCTTCTCAGACACATTTGGGGGAAAAGAATAATTTCTCACGGTCGTGGGATAAACTAACCACCACGTTCTCCGGATCTGACAAACCCCGACTTCTTCCTAGAAATGGTTTATATCAACAAGCTCTTTTCTTCAAAGAAATGGTTTATATCAACAAGCTCTTTAATTGTCGAAGGAAAACATTCAGACACATAGAAAAGTATTAGAGCCTGAAATACAGAGATATTTGATGAAAAATGCTTCAGTAAGGGCACGTTTGTTCAAAGCTGAAAAGTGAAGCCACTTAAAAGGTGTGATATTTATCATCTAGTATAAATATATTTCCCATATCTACTCTGTATAATACTGTGATACTGGATTTAAAGTTAAAAAATAAGGCACTCATTAAACTTTGAAAGCCCTTGGTGACTTTTGGGAGATCTACATTTTACCTATTAACGTCCTCCGGAAAATCCAGTGTTAATTGCAAAATTAAAATAAAAATCTGGTATCAGTTATAAAGTTCTAAAAAATATTCTTAATAATGAAGATAAAAGTCAGACCTTAATTGTACCTTCCTACGTATAAACTATTAATAGCTAACATAAAACTCGGTTTTAATTCAATGAAAATTTAATAACTTCTTTGTTTAAATTTTTCAGTTTTCTTTCATGCATTTTATAAAGAAGTCTATGGGAATTAATCCGGTCAAAATACACTACTGAAAAATGAACACAAATCTTTCTACCAAAACAAAGGAACAATAATTTAAACTCAAAGGATAAACTGGTCACCATACTCCCCAGATCACAAAATCAATGATTTCTTTTTTATGGAGCTATCTTAAAGAAAAGGATTATATCAGCAAGCTTCCGACTGTCCAACAACTGAAGGACAACATTTAGACAGAAATTAAAACCCTGAAACAATGAGGGCAGTGATGAAGAAATGCCTTAGAAAAGGCACGTTCGGGTGAAGCTGAAAATGGACGCCACTTAAAAGCTGTAATCTTTCTCAACTAATGTAAATAAAATTTCTTTCCCACATCTATTTAAAAAATATGGTATGATGAATTAAAGTTAAAAAATAAAGTAGTTATCAAATTTTTAAACTTTTGATACACCCGATATAAGTATCCTGAAAATGTTCCCAATATCAATTGACCGATACCAATTTTATTATGGAAACATCATAACTTGTATCATAAAATCTAATGTAGCATAGTAATTTTAGGAAGGAATAATTTACTACTTTATGACAATAAAAAAGAACCCCGTAGAAACTTGTATTATCGTCGTCATCAGGACTATCTCGTATCCAAGAATTTAATTTCTTTGCTGATCGCTTCCTTTATGGTGACGTCGTTGAGGGCTAAATTCGCCGTCAATTCGCAGGTTCAGGACGATAAGTTTCCAGTTTCAACAAAACCTGCCCTCGTCATCCATTCCCTATTGCCGTTTGTCGTTGCAAGATTTGGTTGGAGGTGAAAGACAATCAGATTAGAAGAAAGTGCCGATGGCGTAAATTTGTTTAAGATGAACCTCGATTTACCAGGAAGTGATCCACCCACTTTATTTCATGACCTTCATCTGCGTCACATATGGAATATGACATGGAGAATCCAGTTATGAAACTGCAACGGACTGCCACTGACGCTATTATAATTTCGAGTGGCGCCTTCTGTAGCATGTCCGTAATGCGTAACCTTCTTCATCCGCTACTTCAACTGCTGAGATCTGTTGTAATCATCATCCACTTATTCCACTGTTGGTGTCTTTGGAGTTGTTCGACCTTGTCGCCAAAGGTGGCCTTATCAGGAGTTTGTAAGTCTCAAACGGTATCACTCTCAGAGTCATGGAACCACGCAAGCCGCTCCACCATGATAAGGAGCGACCATCAGAGGTACGTACATAGAAACATACACGCATAAACATATATTTTACACTGGATGCCGGAGTAAATACTACGGAATTATTATTATTATTACTTTAGAGACCAAACAATAAATAAGAAAATAAGAAAAGTATAAAATTATCATTAATAAGCAGGATTCGCGCGCTCCCTATCGCTTCACAAAGTAAGATATATTCATTATTTGAAATCTTTGAAACAAAAATTTTAAATATTTCATTCATAAATTGGCTTGTTATACTTAAGGAAAGTTTTACAAATAGATACCAACTTGTTGAAGGCCAAGTAAAATGCAAATTTCGAACTCTTTTCTGGACTATATAAGACGATATTCCTAAACAGAACTATTTTTGATATGAAAATCAAAACAATCCTCGAAAAAAGAATAGAAATGAATTAATGAAATATAATTTTTAAAATCAATATGCAAATTAGTTAAACCTGAAAAGTGATATCGTCTAGAAGTAGATAACTTATTCATACAGATTCCATAATATAGGTTTTATTCAATAAGCTGTTTCTCTAGCTCTTCAAATGTTGAATGTATAACTAATTCTAATTTCTATTTTACCATCTTTACGCTATATTAATTTTAATACCTTATAAATTTTATCTGTTCTGTCACTCATGAAATAAAAATAATTGGTTGTACGGAAAGTAAGGACCTACGTACATCAAATCATCTTTAAATTACGTGACAGCAGGAAAATTATCGTTGAACTTTTAAAACGTAAGCTTAAATATTAATTCAATACTTAAATACAGCGATCAATTTGGAGTTTTTCTGTATTTATTGATGCCTATTGCATCTACTCCTTCCTAGCTATTGTGATGATGGCCAAACCAAGAGTCTTCCACGGTAGCTTGCTTAAATTCAATACTTAAATGCGGCAATCAATTTTGAGTTCTTCTGTAGTTTATTGATGCCTATCGCATTTTCCTCTCTCTAGCTATAGGGCGACTTTTAAGCCTGTTTATAATAAAACATGCACTGGAATTTTGAATACAAAAGATAAATAAGAGTTACTTTTCTTGAACCACGAAAGCAACGATAATGGCTAGTATAATATATTAATATACATTTTCAACCTCGCATAATCTGCCAACCCAGAATCTGAGCTCAACGAAAATCGTTCCCTGTGCCTAAATCATCTAGGGCTTTTAAATGAGCTATGAATCATTGAAATCAGACCAGTGTGAGTAGTGAAGGTGCTTGGACACACGCACACATACACTGTACTTTATATATAAGATTATACATGCGTTCATATCTAATGTAAATACATCTTTCAAAATTAAACCATGACGATTAATCCTTTTTTGGAGAAAAATCCACACTGGACATTCTTATTCCAACTAACCCCCTTATTTAATATTCTTGACATTAATTCAAGGTGAGCCTTCACGTTGGAGGATATCTGCTGTGGTTTTGCCAGGGGAGGGATGGCCTCCGCCAGGTCTACTTGTCCAAGACACGCTACGCATGAATGAATACCTCTCTGGTTTGCGAACAAGCCATGTTGAGGGAATTGGTCAGGTGACATGCTGCGCTGCGACTCTACGACCACTGCCTGTTATTGTACTAATGATGTTGATAATTTTTGTGATGTCAACAAACATTCCACTTTTGTGAATTCAACAAACACTCGATGCCAATTTTGTAATTTCAACGAATACTCGTTGTCACTTTCGTAATGCTCGTTGTAGTAGTGACCTTGTAATCGCAATACAGCTATGGTACACCGTTGAACAATGCTGGTGTCAACTGTATTCGAATATTACTCGCGCTGATAGTACTTGCTCCATAATACTCGCTCGAACACTAATCCGTATAGTGATTCGAATAGAGAAATAGTATAGTGAATAGAGTAGAAATAGCGGTCCGAATAATAATAGAGGATAGACGAGAGATAGCGATCCGTATAGTATAGAGGATAGAGTAGAAATAGCGATCCGTGTAATATAGACGATAGACTAGAAATAACGATCTATTGGACGTCACTGCACTTCCTACTTATGCGTTTCCTCTGTGGTCACGTGGTCTACTTAATTCAATAATGGGATCGCCTGTGTTTGCTCACTGGCGATATATGTTCAAGCTCAAGTGTCGCCAGCGACACTTTTTTCCTATATATAATGATGATGATTATTGCATACGTAAAGTGTAGTGCACAACGTTCTTTCGCGGATTGTTGTTAGTATCTCTTGCAAAACAACAACACCAATTCACACTGATTGTTTCAATGATAGTAACACTGATCATAGGTTGGTTTTTAAATTATTATGCACATGATCATGAACATTTCATTAGATTTTGTTAGATGATTAGCACCCAGGCAGCGTTCGCCTTTAAGCCGTGTGACGCCACCTGAAGACATCGGATTCCACGATCTGATAACAAAACATTTGAACTATGGCTTAAGCACTGAAATGGTGCGGGCATCTCTTGATATAATCTTCGTTATCTTAATTAATTTTCAATACACTAGGTTTTTGCAACATCATGGGCGACATTGAGAAATAATTTTTATTTAAAAAATTAACTACAAACAAAAACAGAGGCGTAGTAATCTTAAAACGTGCAAAAATCACTGAGGTATCGTTGCGAAGGACACTGACGTATAATACATAGTAATAAAAGTTGTCACTGAAATACCTCTCAAATAATGATAAGACTTTAGTGGCAATGGTATCTTCATCTAGCTAATGCTTTACCATTAAGAGGGGGGTATTTCTGCTGCACCTTATACATACAGGGTGTATCAAAAATACTTTTATAAACTTTGGAGGCAGGTTCCTAAACAAGGACAAACGTACATATAAACATAATTCCGCAAATCCTTCATGTTTGAGTTATTAAGTTTAAAGCTTATGTTAGAAGCATTTAAATGCACAGTCCAATATACAATTCAAAAATACTTCTTATCATAGTTTGTAGTGCCAAGGATAGTGTCTCAGTGACGATAAACAGCAGCAAAGTTTGGACGACTCGACTGCCTTTGGTCGGGAAACGCAACCTGATACAACAGTGCAGCCTCGCGTTCATCACCATTTGCGCGGCCATATGTAAAATCATTTCTGCCTGTTGACGATATGAATATCTTACCAATGTTAAATAGAACACTCCTCAGTTTACACAATAGTACACACGTTAAACGTTGAAGACAGACTAGCCACAAATGTCCACAAGTAACAAATGTAACCTGGTTATCGTGTCAACACAGCGCCATCTACCTTAAACTATCTTTAAAGTTAATAACTCAAAAACGTAGGATTTGCGGACAAATGTTTATATGAACTTTGGTCTTTTTTTGGTTTGAGGAATCCGCCCCAACGTTTGTCAAAGTATTTTTGATACACCATATATATATATATATATATATATATATATATATATATATATATATATATATATATATATATATATATATATATATCGTTTCTCTGCTGCGTGTAAAGCCTTTGGTCTTACATTTAGTGCACCAACCTTGTCCTCCTCCGAAGCAATTCTGTGGAGAGAAACAAAAACCACCAGTCTACTAGTTTCCAGAGAGACCATTGAAAGTAGAAGACAAAGCCCTGAACTATGTAAAGTCTTTTACCTATCTTGGTAGCAAAGTCAACTACAGTGGAACTTTAGATGATGAAATCAGGCATCGGATTGCTAAGGCTACCAGTGCTTTCGGCAAACTTCACCATCGCTTGTGGAATGAGCGGGGTATTCGACTGGATAGGAAAATTCGGATTTACAGAGCTGTTGTACTTGCCATCCTTTTCTATGGCTCAGAGTCGTGTACTCCATACAGGTACCATATACGGCAGCTGGATGCTTTCCATAAAAGCTGTCTGCGTGCAATCTGTGTAGTTAACCTTCAAGATAGGACATCTAACGTATACCTGTTTAACAAGTGTAATGGAAACTTTTATCATACAGTCTCAGTTACGGTGGACTGGTTATGTCTTTAGAATGACTGATAACAGGATATCCAAGATCCTAATGTACAGCCAGTTAGATCAGGTCTACAGGAATGTAGGACGCCCATGGCTAAGACAAGCAACTTGTCAGCTGTCAATATACAATATAACACCCTTGAGCGCTTAGCCTTGGAGCGAATAGAATGGAGATCAACGTGTTTTAGCGGTCTCAGCAGTTTTCAATCTGCTTGTCTGAATCATCTTCAAGAAGCGAGAGCAAGATCTAAAAGGTCAACCAATCTAACAGTGATCTCATCTCACAATCCTCACACTTGCTCCATATGTGGCCTCCTTTGTAAATCACTAGCGGGTCTTAAATGCCACTTAAGATTATCGCACAAAATTTCATAACTGAATCAACTAAGCTGTCAGATCCTCATACGTCGAAACCGATATATATATATATATAATGCATAAAAGGATAATGATCAGAGTTGAATCAAACCAGGAAACAGTAGTAATAAATGTGCTCGATACACGTGAGAAAAATACAATAAAATAACATGTAGAGCTTTAAACCTTTAAAAATTAGGAGGTCAGATGATATGTGACCTTGGTTTCGACCTCATGATATCAGCAATCTATCAAATGACCTTCCAACGTTTTATTTAAAAAAAACACAAAGCATGCTACATTATTATTTTTAAATAAATAAATAAACGCACGACAGTCAAACGCAAAACGTTGAGTTTAATTGAAAGGAGAGGGTGGAAGGGGGGGAGAGAAGCAAAGAAGATACATTGCTCTTCACTCTTCTTTTTCTTCTTCCTTCTTCCTTCCATCCTCTCCTTTCTATTAAACTCAACGTTTTGCGTTTGACTGTCGTGCATTTGTTTATTTGTATAGTGTTCTTTGTGTTATATATATATATATATATATATATATATATATATATATATATAAACTGTAATCTATAAATATAGCATACCTTGAAATATATTTTTATCATACATATATATATATATATATATATATATATATATATATATATATGGTACAGGTAATCGATCCGTTGGAATATAATCCGTGTGGATCCTAGTAATATTGATTATTAAAAATGATCCACATAGTGCGCAATATATTTATACAGGGCATATGTATTTTTACACCAAAAAACAAAAATTACCTTGGCATAATATAGTCTATTTTCTGTACCCGACTATCATCAGCCCCTATATATATATATATATATATATATATATATATATATATATATATATATATATATATGTATGTATGTATACTGTTTAATACATAAACGGATCGTCTACTCAAATATGCGTATCCAATAAAAATAACAGATTAATTATTAAAATACTATCACATCTTTAGAAATGCTTTGTTTACGTTA
Source organism: Acanthosepion pharaonis (assembly GCA_903632075.3). Classification (NCBI taxonomy): domain Eukaryota; kingdom Metazoa; phylum Mollusca; class Cephalopoda; order Sepiida; family Sepiidae; genus Acanthosepion; species Acanthosepion pharaonis. The sequence continues at coordinate 3,938,043 of CAHIKZ030000779.1, read as the reverse complement.
GCATACAAAACTGACCAGATATGACTGTTTCGAGTGTCTGAGAAAGATTTGCATTCATAAGGCACTATTAAACTTTGCTTGATCGTCGACGCACTTCGCGGCCGAGGCGGTCTAAAGCACGTCGGACCTTATGACGGTTTATCGACGCTGATATGAACTTTACAAGGCCTGTTGTAAGTCCGAGTATAGGCTGAATACTTCATAGCCTGACTATGAAGGAGTGATGGTAGAGCTGTGAAATCTTGCAAGCAAGATTGCAACTCTTATTAATAACAGCATTGTTTCTTTCCAGGTACGAGGGTGGGCTGAAAGGTTCATAGGCTGACTATGAAGAAGTGATGCTAGAGGTGTGAAATCTTGCAGGCATTAATTTCAACTCTTCATATTAATAACTGCATTGTTTCGCTCTCTAGGTAAACTGATATCTGACTGTACAGAAAAGACTTCAAAACTAATTTGTAGTGACTTCTCTTGAAAATGGGCATAGTTTGACATCGTGGTAAAAAAAAGTCTTGACCCTTAGGGCATTCAAGCTGACAGGCTTGATACAATAGGGGATGACGCTCTAGGTTTACCAACAGGGCAAAAATGGGCAGCTGAATTTAAGAGAGGGGAAGGGAAAGTCCTGAAAATGACCCAAGGTCTGGACGTCCTGTGACTCTTCTCACTTCTTTCTTTCTTTCTTTCTTTCTTTCTTTCTTTCTTTCTTTCTTTACGGCTTGTGGTCACAGCACGTTTAAACATTGGTTCTCGCACGAGCCCCAAAGAGAAGTAACGCCGAGACTGGTCCGTATCTCGATGGGTATCCGCTTGGCAATGCCAGTTTAGATGTGCGGATAGTTTAATGGTATGAATGTACTACTTGTGCACCCCCCGGCTATGAGTTAATTAGTAAAACTTGTATCACTGAAACCATTGTTATCCCAACAAACATTCTTGAGTTTTTTCTGAATATAAATAACCTGAAAAGGGTGGATAAAGCGTAAAAAAGAACCAATCAAACAAAGTCTTCTCTCTCCCTCTCTCTCTCTCCCTCTCTCTCTCTCTCTCTCTCTCTTTCATCTCAATTAGGGAAATTCCAAAATGTTGTAATAATGCTAAAGGATTATTTATTTATTTTTAAAATCTACTGTAATAATTTTAATAATATTTTTGACATTTTAATGTTGTTTTAATTGTGAGAAAATGCCACGAAATTAGACATCAAAAAAGCTATTTTTTTTTTTTTTTTTGCGTAGGAGGTCGAACATTAATTTCTGTTAACCGCGACTGATGTCTGCCGACAGGAAAATTTAAATTCTGTAATTAAAAATGATCCGGAACTATTTTTTTCTGTTCAAATGGCATGTCACTTTAAAACGTAGGCGGTTATACCTCTCCTCAGCTTCTTTTTCTTTATTATATGAGAATTGCATACGGTTTCCCATTGCATTCTCTGACCTTTTGAATTCTGAGTTTTGCTTCTCACTGCAACACATAGTCTATCATGACTCTCCACAGCATCCCTTTCTTTATCATCTGTGAATTGTCATGTCTTCTTGAGAAAGATAGTTGCTTTCTTTAAAAATTACTTTACTTTATTATTTGGGAAATAGTGTGCCTTCTAAGATAAGATTGTGGAATGGTTTGTCTTCTCCACGGTTCGTTAAATTTCGTTCTCCCCATACAGAGTTGTTTTTCATCCAATAGGACGTAGGAAGTTATGGCTCTCCACAGCTTTCTATTCTTTATTTTATGAGAATTGCTATACATTCTTGGGAAAGATTATTACTGCGGCATCTCGTCGCCTTTTCTACCATTATGCGTTTTGAGTTTTCCTTCTCTTTTCAAAACAGAGTCGATTATAGCTCTCTACAGATTCCATTTCTTTATTATCTGTAAATTGTCATGACTTTATGGCAAAGATAGTTTATTGGTTTCTAGTTGTCTTCTCTATGGTTTTCAATTTAAAGATTTCATTCCCCCTTCAGGAAGTAGGCGATCATGGATCTCGACAGCTTCCTTTTCTTTATCATCTGTGAATTGTTATGACTTCTTAGGAAAGATTGTGTAGTGGTTACTCGCTGATTTCTCTCTCGTTTTGTTGTGAGACCGTAACATACCTACAACATGGACTCTTCCAGGACTATATAAAGTATGCGATATAACACTCTAGGAGAAGAGGAGGAAAGAGAGAGAGAGAGAGAGAGAGAGAGAGAGAGTGTGTGTGTGTGTGTGTATCCTAATACCGTAGTATCACCCGCGTACGACTTCCAATATTGGACACTAGCACATAGTAAGCCCCGCTTACACTTACACTATCTTTGTAACCTTTTTGTTTAATATATCTTTCTTACCTCTAATCCGTGTTCCGTGTTTTCCTTCCGTGGTCCCAACTTTGGGTCCACATCAGTGGCGACAAAGAATTCGAGAAACGCACTCACGCCGAAACCTCAATACTTTACCAGTCCCACATCAGTGGCGACGAAGAATTCGAGAAACGCATTCACGTTGAAAACCTTAATACTTTGCCAGTCCCACACCAGTGGCGACAGAAAAATTCGAGAATTTCGTTCTCCCCATATCAATAGCGACTGAGTACTCGAAAAATACACAGAAACTCCACGCGTTCCCACAGCAGTGTTGAACGAGAAATTAAGCTGGTATTACTACATCAGCGATTTAAACGCAACACTCAGCGTCTACATATAAAAAAATATTCCGATACCAAACAGCAGTGACGAAATAGCGATTCGACATCTACGGAATATTAAAGTCTGTCCAAATAACATTACGAGAACGATTTCTTACACACCCACACACAGAAAAAAAACCCAGTTTGTTCATAAAACAAACTGACAACACAAGAGCCGAAGTAATACTTACGACTCAAGCTTTCTAAAAAAAACTATCTAAAATTTTTTTATGTAACTGAGTTGAATCTCGTGCATAAAATTATTCTCCGCTCAAATTCACTGAGGCGAGTTTTCTATTTTTTTCTACCTCTATAAAAAGAATACATAATAAGTGTGGTGAAAATTTATACAATTTCGTTAAAATTAACGGAACCACGGAATCTCAAAAAAGCTAAACACATAATTAGTTTAGTTTAACTAATTGTCTGTCCATATTTTTTTTAAAAAAAAAAAAATCTATCAAGATTTTTTGTGTACCTCCCCCTTAATTACACGGGTTTCAAAGCAACAAAAAATCGCTGTCATTTTTGTTTGTCTAAATATGGAAGATTTTCAAAAAGTAATCGTCCAAATGCTAAAAGTACATTTGGATCAGCAACAAAAATCAGGAGAAAGACAACAACAACTATTTTTGGAATTACATAAACAACAAATGGAATTCCAACAAATTACGCTTCAGAATGTTGAACTATAACAGAAACAACTTAAAGAATTACTCGTAAATGCATTAAAAGGCTCAAACTCTGAAAAAGATACAATATTCTCCCAGAGTACAATCTACAATTCAATGGAAACATTTGAATACGTACCAGAGAACGACAAAACGTTCGACGCTTTTTACAGGCGCTACGAAGATATTTTCAACGTAGACTGCGAACAATGGCCCAGTAAATAAAAAAGGTACGTCTACTATTGAGAAAACTGGGAACTACAGAACATAGTAGGTTCGTAGACTTCATACTACCCAAGAAAACCACTGACTTGGATTTTTCAGAGACTATTAAGCTCCTATCGGAACTATTCGGGCCTAACACAACCTTGTTCTTGTTCTACAAACGTTGGAAATGCCTGAAGACAACCAAAGACAACCAGCAAGATTTTCTAACGTTTGCAGCATCGGTAAACAAACTCTGTAATGATTTTAAACTAGCCGAACTGACTGCCGATGATTTCAAGTGCTTAATTTTCGCACAAGGTCTAGTATCAGCAGAAGACGCCGAAGTCAGACGACGGGTACTAACCAAGCTTGAGAATGAACAAGGATTGACTCTCCAAAAACTGGCAGAGGACTGTCAAAGAGTAATATCTGTAAAGTGTGACTCAAACACTATCGAGGAATCATGTGTGGCTCAGATTAATAAAATCAGAAGCAAGTCTACCTCCTATTCCCCTCAAAATGACAAAAGGCAAATCTCATGTCCTAAATTCCGCAGTAGCCAAAACCCAAATAGGTTAAAGAAACCGCCCGGACCATGTTACCATTGTGGTAAATGGCATTGGATGAAATTCTGTCCATTTAAGAACAAAAAATATTTCAAAAATTGCAATAAAAATGGGCATACTTTAACTCGGTGCTGGTACGCCAACAGAACGAGAAAACCCAAAAATAAAATTAGGCAAGCCCAATCTGACAATATTGTCGATAGGAATTTAAGGAAATATGTAACTGTGGATATTTTCAATAATTCCATTAAATTCCAGCTTGACTCGGGTTCCGATCTTTCAACCATTAACTGGCGTACTTGGCGAAATTTAAACAAGCCGATCTTACTAAAAACGGATAAAACAGCAAAATCCGTAACTGGCGAAAAGATTAACATTTTAGGCGAGGTAATACTTACAGTAACACTAAATGGAGTTACCAAAAAGTTCAAAGCGTACGTATTGAAAACTTCAGATAACTTATTTGGAACAGATTGGATAGAAAATTTCAATCTTTGGGATTGCCCAATGAGTACATTTTGTCGCAAGATACAAAGTACAACGTCCAATTTGGTAAATCTAAAAAAGGAACTCAAACAACAATTTCCCCGGGTTTTTTTTCTGGCGGACTTGGGAAATGTACTAAAATCAAAGCTAAGTTCAAGGTGAAGGACGGTGCACAACCGGTATTCAAAAAGAAACGGAATGTCCCTTTCGCTGCTCTAGAGCAAATCAACAAAGAGTAAGATAGACTCATTCCAAAAAATACAGAAGTCTTTGAAGATTCCATCATTGCTACTCTAAGGACAAATTGTGAAATCAAAAACATGATCGCGAGTACCATAAGAGAGCTCCCAGTTACTTTGGCCGACATAAAAAGGGAGTCTCGGGAGGATGAATTCATTCAATCCATAAAAAAGCAAAATTCGCAATAAAGACCCCAATGTGCCTGAAGTTTTCTCCCTCTGCGATGATGTCCTACTATACAATGACCGCGTAGTGATTCCAAACAGCCTACAAAGAAAAATCCTCAGGGATTTTCACATGGGACATCCGGGGAAGAACTGTACGAAAAGCCTCATGCGCTGCTATGTTTATTGGCCAAACATTGACAAGGACATGGCAGACATGATAGAATCATGCAAAGGATGCGCGCTTGCAGCAAAAGCTCTAACCACGACGTGCAAACCATGGCCCAAAACAGATCATCCATGGAAAAGAATTCATGTCGATTTTGCAGGGACAATAGACAACATGTACTACCTCATTGTTGTGGATAGCCACTCAAAATGGCCTGAGGTCATACAATGCAAAAGACCAACCACAAACTGCACGATCGAATTTCTACACGAACTATTCGCGCGTTTTGGCGTGGTAGATTGTGTAGTTACAGATAATGGCACTCAATTCACATCAAGTGAATTTAGAAACTTCTGCAAGTCATATCAGGTGGACCACGTTACAACGCCTCAGTACCACCCTAGGTCGAATGGCCAAGCCGAAAGGTTCGTGGACACTTTAAAAAGGGCTTTAAGAAAGGCACTAGGCACACCGACAGATAGAGCATTGCAACAGTTTCTGCAGGTGTATCGGATAACCCCTAATCCGAACACGCCTATGGGAAGCTCGCCTGCAGAAACAATGTTTGCAAGGAAAATCAAGTCTGTCTTCGACAAACTTATTCCACAGCAAGCAAAGTTAAAGAAAACCGTATCGCCTCATAAGAAATATTTCAATCCTGGCGATAAAGCCTTTTTCAAGGCTTACAAAAACAACATAACATTTTGGGAAGTAGGCACCATAAAACAAAGAATTGGCGAACTGGTCTATATTGTCCAAGGACCGAAAAAGACTCACAAACGCCATTGAAACCGGCTCAGAAAATGCCGTTTGAAGGAATCGGAGGAAACACTACAAAATAGCTGTGAAGAGCCGATCGACGTAATTTTCGACACGCCCCAAGTCTCTCCTGAAGTGCGACGCTCAGGAAGGAAAAGGAAATTTACTCAACCGCTCGACGTAAATTCCATGAGAAAAAAGTATTAAAAGTTTTATGTTTTTTTTTCTCCTTTAAAAAAAAAGGGGGGGGAACTCTTGGAAGGGGGGTGTTGTGAGACCGTAACATACGTACAACATGGACTCTTCCAGGACTATATAAAGTATGCGATATAACACTTTAGGGGAGAGAGAGAGAGAGAGAGAGAGAGAGAGAGTGTGTGTGTGTGTATGTATTCTAATACACACACACACACACGTGTGTATCACCCACGTACGACTACCAATATTGGACACTAACACATAGTAAGCTCCGCTTACACTTACACTATCTTTGTAACCTTTTTGTTTAATATATCTTTCTGACCTCTAATCCGTGTTCCGTGTTTTCCTTCCGTGGTCCCAACTTGGGGTCCACATCAGGTTTTGAATCCAGAATTGTCTTCTGCCTTTAGGACGAAACCGATTATGGCTCACTACAGCTTCATGTTAAATCTAGTCTAGTGGTTTCTCGTTGCTTTAGGGGTAAAAAATCTCGTTTTTTTGTCAACTTTGTACTACTTGTGGTAATGGCCATTTTAGTGTAGCAGTTTCCGGGCAAAACCCATTAATTTGGAAATTCTTGCAAAAATTAAATAATTTTCTGATTTTAATGAGTCTTTCAGGACTTATTAAAAATGTTTTAATTTATTTTGGAGATTGTTATTTTAAGAAAATCTTGGTCAATTTTTTTTTACATCTGTTACTCCCCCCCTTTAACTTAAGTCTATTAAATTTTCTAGAATTCCAAACATTTCACAAGCAGGATAGTCAAGATACTCAAGTCTTAAGTGACAGTGTAGGAGAATAACAATTATGTATTTAAAAGCGTAGAGAATGCAACCAGAAACCACTACAAAATCTTTCCCATGAAGCGATGACAATTCACGAATAATAAAGTAATGGAAACAATGCAGAACCATGATCGACCACGTCTCCGGAGAAGGTAAACTCTGGATTCTTGTATCTTCATATCAGAATCTATGATCCCTCTGTGATATCATCATCATTCTGTAGAATCTCTTCACCGCTGCTACAGTTCAATATTATAGCAGGCATTCGGTCTTTTGGCGGGGAAAATGGAGTGACCTCTCCAGGACTTAGGCCTGCGCGATGATTTATAGTGGCCGTGCGTTACCCAGAATACATACCACCCACCTCGTCCGTACCGAGATCCAAAAGAATACAGGACATTATATTTAGGGACGACTTGGCTACAGGAGTGGCCGGAAAGTTGTCAGTGTTGATAGCCAACCGCCTTCGGAGCTCCACACCGAGTGGATTTACTTCCATAGCCCTTTCCGTGTTTTGGGATATGACCGAAAGACAGCGGAGGTTTAACATCAGGATTTTCTTTCCCCTTGGCTGTCGAGCTTCATTTTCCTGAAGCAGCGGGTTATGAGGTGCCCGTTTTCTGACTTCTCCATTTGCATTTGTTTAGTTATGTACTATTTCGTAATTTGTCTTGCTTTCTAGTGGTTTTGTTTACTTAACTTTTTATATATTTTAAAAATCGCTATTTTTGCGCTTCTAAAACACGTAATATATATAATATTTATTTACGTACTTTATATACGTCCCAAAGGTTGTCCGTGGCATTCGTCTCAAACAGCGTCTGGCAACTGTCTAACTCCAAAAAAAATAATGGGCGAAGGCAGACAACTAGCGCCTCATGTACGGTTCAATAGCAAAGTGTATATGAAGCGGTGTGTGACGTCCCCCGGTGTCGCTACGTCAATCGTGACGTCTGCCTGGCCACACCCGCCGTGCTGTCCTAGTCGCGGCGCCAATTGTGACGTCACCCCGTCTGTCTCCGCGCCGTCGCCGTCCTATCCTGTCTTGTGACGACCAATGTGACTTGGTATTGGTCGCGGCACCAAATGTGACGTTCTAACTTTTTGCTGATTCGGATGGGAATCTGGTTAGATTCAGTATCAGCCTTGTCGTTCCCAGCTCGCCTCCAACGTCTGGTTACCGAAGTAACTGTTTTGATTTCTAGTCTAACCTACCCACGTTGTGATTTGATCTTAGGTAGACGAAATCAATCAGTCGCCTGGCCGTAATGCAAGTCGAGTCCGAACAAGGGCGATATCGCACAAGTATATGTAAAAGAAAATAGAATAATAACTCGAAAAGATCAAATGTGTAAAAAAGGATAACAATATTTTATATCTGGTTGCTGAATACAAGACTGCGTCTTCTTCCCAACCCGCTATATGGATTCGTGACACTTTGTGTTTGTTAGGCGAGTCTTAACATCTTAAGTCGTTTGTTCTTTAAGAAACTGGTTCTTGGTGTATCTTCAGGCGATGTTCGTAAAACTTGTTTTGGTGGTGTGAGTCTAAGTCGTTCTTCAAAAATAAATTGTTCTTGGTTAGAAGTTGAGTTCGGAATTGCGTGGGATCTTTCAGTCAGGTTCCTGCGAGGCGGGTCCAACTCAATTCAACTCAGCTGCGAACTTAACTGCGAACTCAACTCAACTTAACTTAAATGGGACTGCTTTTCACTCGCTGCGACTCTGCTCATATGGACGCCGACCAAAACCGGGGTGGGCTTGTAGGGGTTTGAGGTTCCTTGATAATTCTAAATCAACAATCCACTTCTTTGTTTTCGGTCAGGAAAATTTATTATTTTCCATTTTTGGAAGTCTTTCGACCTCCCAGGTTCTTCTGTTTTCATATTGGTATCTCACCATACCCTCAGAGGGTGTCAACGGGTTTCCCCTCTCTCTCACAGTGGCATCTCATATCGATCTCCTCATGGGGTGTCAACAGGCCTCCCCTCCTAATTCACATGATTACCTTCGCCTAACGCTCACGCCAGCATTCAGCCAATGGGCGCCCAGCAGTGTGGGTGTGGCTAGACTAGCCTCGGTTTAAAAAATCTTGCTCAAAGAAAAAAAATTATCTTCCTTTTTTTTCTTTTTCTTTTCTTTCTCTTCTTCTCGACAACAACCCAATACGACCCGTAGTGTGGTCTCTTAATATTAATTTTATCTGAATGTCACCTGGAATTCGTCACTCGGGACCTTCGCTAAACAAGTGGGTGGCCATCCGGCGAGATCCACATTCTGGCGTTAATTATTCGTTCTGATAAAATAATTTTCTTATCGTGGCCAGCTTCGACATAAAACAGATGTCTTTTCCAAACGACATCTTCGTAGATAGCTAATGGTCAATGTTTTGTTTTTGTAATTCTGCGGTTGGTCCAACAGACATTTTTGTGCGACCCAGTTAATTTTTATCTCTTTAGAATTCTGTTTCGCAGGCGACTTTACCAACCTGGAATTTATCATTATCGTTGTCATGGCACACTGCTGTCGCTTATTCGGTGATCGTCATAAATCAAATTAAATTGTGTGTTTTACTTTCTCGACAATGGAAATAGAATCTTACCACTTTTCCTTGTCAAAAAAATAAGACGCTTAGTGTCCTGTTCGTGACCGCTTCTTATCACCTAAATTTAATTCTCGACTTTTTTCTTCTTTCTTTCTAGCAACCTAAATAGTGTCACAGGTGGCTTTTTTTTGATCCCTCGTTCAACCTCTTTGAATTCGAACTTGTATTGTTTCTAGACTGGTTGCCAAACAAAGCCAATTCATCCAACTTCCCTTTCTAAATTACCCATAGCTTAATAGCTTAAGGGGATGTCGGTATTCAATGACTGTCACTGAAGAAGAGGGGTTAGGAAATGCAAAATAATTTGCAACGAGATTTAATATCTGTATTCTTTAATCTTGGGAGCTTATTTTAAAATGAGAACGCCTGTCAACTGTATCTCGTGTATCATGCGAGTTCCTTTTTTGAGAGACCAAATTTACAATAGACTAACCTCTTTTTTCCACTATCTATCCCATCTTCTACTTAAATAAGTTAAACAAAAAACTAAAAGAGAATGATAAAAGTCTCCGTAGTAATGCTATACTCGTTGTGTAAACGCGTACAGCCATAAAGAACCAAGCGAGAAACAAGTAAACATCTTATAAACGTAAACAATGGAAAACATGTATATTCGCTATGTTTGTATTTTATAATACGATACTAATATGTGAATATTACATGCATTATTATTGGATACAGTTAAGTAAAACACCAATTTTATTAAAATCATGATTTTTTAAAAATCCATCTGTACTTTTTGACTACAGTTAATGGATCTATATTTTCGTCAACGGCGTAGCCAAGGCCACCGGTACTTACGTTAATTGTATATCTCGTGTATGATGCGACCCCCTTAAAATTAGTTTCAAAATATGGTTAAACTAACACCTCCTTTTTCTCCTTATATTGTGAACATTACTCTTAACATTCGTATTTTCCTAAAATTTTAGTAAAATGTACACTTTCCAAAATTACAATTCAAAATTACATTTTAAATTATATTTATATCGTTAAATAGGCGCCCTCTTGCAACGTCAATCGCCATCTTCTATGTCCTTAAACCCCGTTCATCGTTCATCCTTTTCTCACCCCCCCCCATATCCTGTCTTTTCTCTCACTTTCACTCTCTCTAATCCCCTGCGTATTAGTTGCATTCCCGCCTTGGTTTGGGGGAAATGATTTTAAAAAAAATGAAAAAAAGATCGGATTTTTAGAAAAAGAAATCCTGTAACAACCTGTTTCAGTGAAATCACTTTCTAAAATTACGCTTTAAAATCATATTTGATATTTATAGAAGAAATTGTCGTCTGTTTAAAATAGCACCAACAAGATATGCTTTTAAACTGACCCCTCGTGTTTTTTTTTTAGATATTTTGATTATTTTGCTTACAGTTCGTGTTTTCATGATTTCATTGGAAAACTTTCAAAATAAAATAACGTCCAATAACGATTCCAACTGCTGTGTGTAAAGCAGTAGAAAAAAAAAACGTCAAAAATAAGACGTTCAAATATAACATGGCCGAATGTAGGAATCGAACCTATCCTTACTAATTTACAGCCATAGGCAGGAGTTTGCAACCAGAGGTAGTTGTAAGAATGATGGGAGAATGTGATTTCCATTGGCTTACCAATTGATTGTTATTGGTTACATGTAGTTCTTGCTCTTTTATTGGTGATGTAAAAAAGGACTAACATTTTCTGGTTAATCGTATACAGTTGAACGATATCTATGACCAAGAAAAACATGAACGCCATTAAGAGTCTTATGAATCGATACGCCATAGAAAACAAAGCAAGCAGAGATTATACCAAGCGTAGCAATAAAAAATAGAATTTCAAGATGTCTTGTTTGAAGATTTGTTAGCTGGTTGATAATATAATTAATTTTGGATCTTTTCTGTTTATTCACCCCAAATAATGTAAAATTACTTATTAATTCATCCCAAAGAATCATAAATTTAAAATCAAAGTTTTTTTCCTTTATTAAATTCTTGGCAATCTTGTGAAATTGTAAATTTTAATTGAAAATTTGTTTAGCTTGCCTCGCAACTGTTCCAACCATCAGAATGAAAAATCAGGGAGTTGTTCACATTTCGTAAGTGCGGATAATATTTGAGGTACTTACAAGGATTTCTTTACAATTATTTTAAAAAAAAAATGCAAAAACTTGTTTTGGACTTGTTTATCGAGGTGAGCACGATTGCAGACCCCACACTTAGAAAAAATTATTGCATTATTGCACTCCAACCGGAGTGCAATAGAAGATCCTTGCTCTGGGAGAATTTGGTGTCAATTCTAGTAAATATAATTTTGTTTATTTCGGGATGAATTAAAAGAAAAGAACTTAACTTTTTTCCTGTTTTAATATCACTTTTTCCGGGGGCTTAAAATACCTCGATAACCCTTACTGTACGATAGCTACAAAATTACATGAACAGATTTTTTAGCATTTATCGAAGGTCTTAATCCAACCATGTTTGCACTCAAAAGTGTCATTCTATATAATAGACGGTGCAATGGGTAAATTGTCGCCACTTAATAATTTTAATTTCGCGCATGCGCGTTGTTTGCTTTTGATTTTCTCGACTGCACAGTATATTATGTTCAGTCGGGTACCGTCTGTGAGAAAAAAGAGCACCATGGCGCAATACACTCCACCAGAAATTTGGAAACGGCATACAGTACTGCTTGGTATTCGCGCCGGAAGTTCCAATGAGAAAATTTCAACGTGTTTGGGTGTCAATCTGAGGACAGTGTAGAGGATTAGAAAGGAGTTGGATGAGTCTAATGATTCTTACAAAGAATATATATTCTCTTCATGCGAACTTGTCCTAAAAAACTTAAATAATTCATTGAGATTGATATGTCGTAAACCAAACCAAACCTTGGTAGAAGATTCCCTTACAAGACTGCCGTTGATTTCTGTAGTAAACTGGTTACCAACCAAGGATATAGGACCCAGCCTACTATTTAACCCATAGAATAGGGAGATGAGATTGATTCATACCTTTCCACCAGGTTATTTAAATGTAACGAACTCGATTGGAATTCGAATTCGATCCTCCGCTTTCTCATCATCCACCACTCCACCTCTGCATCGTTACGGGTATTAAAAACAAAAAAAAAACAAAAAAAAAAAAAAATACGAATACAATTTAAGTCATCAGTGCAAGCGATATAAATCTATAACAGTAGAAATGTTCAGACGTTACAGCAAAAAATATGCTCAGAGTTTTATCTACAGACAAAATCTATGTCATCGTTTTTTTCTACTTCGGCATTCGTAAATTGATTCGCAGAGTTCGCAGTTGTAATAGCAAAAAAAAAGGCTTTACAAATTAGTAAAATTAGTGCAAGGGAGGTTGATCTGCCTCAGAAAAATATCTCAGTACATTTGACCTACAGGGTGCGATAAATGATTTGTCTAAATTACGCAAAAATGAGATTAAAACTGATATCTCTTTTCAACAGATATATTTACTAAAATTAAACAAAAATATCTTGAAAGTAAATTTATTCAATAAAATCACCATTGGCTTCAACCACGGCCTATCTTGCAATTCTTTTGGACGGCCTGCCTGTTTAAGTTGGTGTATACTGCCATAATGTTTCCCTCCAGTTCATCTTTGGTCTTATAAGGAGTTTTGTTGGTCTCTGGCTCAACAGATCCCCACACATAATAATCAAGGGTGTTGCAATCTGGGGAGTAATGTGGCCAGATGCAAGGAATGATGTGGTTTTAGAAATTGTCTGACAGCCATGACTGGGTTCTCCTGCTTGTGTGGCATGTTGCAGAGACCTGTTACCAGATATAGGCTTTTCCAGCAGCCACCCTCTTGACTTGATGTAGGCCTCCGTGTTTATTCTGGGGCCCTGTGGAAAGATGAATGGAGCTATAACCTCGCCGTCACTAGTGATCACTACAAACACCTTCATAAGCACCATTAGACTCATCCAAATGTTCATATTGAAATGTTCATATTGGAGGCTCCGGCACGAATGCCAAACAGTACAGCATACCCTTGTCTCATGGTGCTATTTTTCTCACAGATAGTGCCCAATTAACCCTGCTATACTTTGCAATCGACAAAATTAAAAAAACATGCGCGAATTTAAAAAACCATAAATGGAGACAATTTACCCATCGTGCCCTGTATATTGCTTGATATAATTAAAAAATATTGCTTTCTAATCGTCTTGTAAATACTCTCATCGCTTTATTTGTGTTTGTTTTCTATCATAAAAACAATATCTACCTTTGTTTTCGTTCGGAAGGTTTTAAATATCGTTGGGCTTTTCACAAAAGAAATGTTAAAAATAAACTTCTTATTATATACAGACAAGAGATATTTCAATTATCTGCACCCGCTGACAATATTCGCTTCTTTGTGGCGGCACATCGCGAACCGTTTACGCCGACGACCTTCTCTTAGAAGTCAATAACTGACACCAGAGATGTACATTGTGTTGAGCAGGTGCCTCAGTGCTTTTATCCATTTCTAGAAGTCTTTGTTAATCGATGGCGCCGAGGTCTGCTTTTTTTAAAACTCGTTCGGTTCGACAAAAAAGTAATGCGAAGTTATATATATATATATATATATATATATATATATATATATATAATGTTGAAGTTTAAAATTATAGTCTGTTTGATACTCAATCGACAAAAATGTTGCATGATCTAAGAGGCCGCAGTTAACCCAATTTTAACAGGTATTGATTTTCCTAGAATAATGGAAGCACACGAAGCCACTGGTTTGAAAGTAGAAGACTCCATAGCACCAAAACCTAAGAATCTGTGGCTGCTAACTTTTAAAATTTGAATAGAATATTCCAACTTTTACACTATGGCTATTTTCATGACAAGAGTTAAGATAAACTCCATTCTTTTCTTCCACCAGTTCAGACCTTTACAACTATATACCATACTACTTCCACAATGTCAAAACACCCCCATTTCCCCTGATTCTAATATTAAGGATAAAGTTCTATTCAGAGAGATTTTTTTGCTTCAGGGATTATTACACACCTATAAAAGGCGCCAACGAGGATGTTTCCATGAAGATAGTAATCTTAATCCCTTCAAGTCAAAGGCTATATCGTTATTTATTCCCATTATCTACATACTCTTCTGTTCCTACCACCTTATCTTTCATTCACGTCACAAAACACATTCCTAGGGAACTTCAACGTGGTGTAATGTTTAGCAAATTTGTCTAGCTAAATTGATTAGGACTGAGTAGTAAGTGCGAACCATACTGGATTCTTAATGCATTCGGCCTTGTGTCGTATCTAATATACGCTCAGAAAATCGTTATAGAGCACTTCGACGAGGCATCATGGTTAGCAAACATGCCTCATCTAGATAATTTACGACCGTGTAGTATGTTTGAACCTCACCGGATTATCCACATCTAAATAACAATGAGACAATCTTTTTAGGACACATGGTGTAGTGGTTCGCAATATTGTATCTTACGACTGATTAGTGAATTCGATCCTCACTTTCGGTCTTTTGCCACATGTAAGATTAGAAAAAACGTCATACAACATTCTTGTTTTGAAAGTAACCGTTTAACTTGAGTTATTCTCGAGTCTTGCATCGAGTCAAATTGAAATATTTAAACAGTGAGTAAATTTCCCTTGTAGGGAAAATTTTCTGAAGTACAATCAAAAATAAAAATTGCGAAGTTCACACGGCTAATGTTTTTTGTCCTTTGTTAGATAACATTGATTTTATATATATATATATATATATATATATATATATATATATATATATATATATATAAAAAAAGGTGGCAGTGTGTGTGTGTAACGAATGCATGGCCGCAATTTTCGACAGATTTGCACCAAAATTTACATGCACATGGTCCATGTTAGCAGGAAGGCCAAGACCGACTTTGCATTTCCTAACTCCCATCGATAGTGGAAATAATCTATTTTTTCATGCTTCTACGGCAGTTTTCATATAGCTTGCGGCCATTTTCTACTGCCCAGAGTGAGATCCTATAGCTGGCTGCCACGAATAG
>CAHIKZ030000779.1:3860000-3920000 GCA_903632075.3 Acanthosepion pharaonis | reverse complement strand
CAAATAACTGATCAGATTCTCCCTCCTCCCAATAGTAGACGCTCTTGTAATAGTAAGTTCAAAAACTGAGGAGTGGATATATATACATACACACACACACACACACACACATTCGCACGCATATACAGTTGCTAATATCTCGTTATTTAGTTTATATTTACACACACACATATAAATATATAATATGTATGTATGTATATATATATATATATATATATATATATATATATATATATGAGGGCTTGAATCATGATTTCTATACTCTTTCAGATATTCTGCAACATTTCGGTTCGCCTGCAGCTGATTCTGGCATAATGGCCACAAAAAAGAAAAGAAAAAACGAAATTCACTTTATAGAAAGCGATAACAATTACAATACCGAGACGTGGCAGACATTTTGTTCACACCAAAACGAGGTTAAAATCTCTATACTTATCCGACCAGAAATCTAACCCCACTTTCGTTGCTACTGCACAAAGTCTCATAACAAAGTGAAAGTCACAAATAATTTGCTTTTCACTTGAAGAGTGCGTTTTCTCTATTTTATTTATTTACCTCCGACAGTGATATTATTCCACGAGAACTAGATTTACCATCATTTATTAGTGGTGTAATAAAGTATTGTTTCTTAAATACTAGGCCCAAGTGTCACTTAAGGTAGAGGGTTACAGAATGGGGATGTTTTAAGTGCGTATAGAGAGGGAGAAACTGTTGCATATTTTGATCCTATCTGGACTGGATATCTATCATTTTATTGATCAAGGTAGTATCATCTCGAGAGTATGTTCCACAATGCAACGGTTCTGAGAAAGAAGCTGAGTGGAACTTACTCCTTAGCACTGGAATATTAAGGCAATGATAATGACTGTACAAGGCATGACGGATCCTATATATAAGGGTCTGTACAGGTGGAACAAAAGGAATCATTTCGCCCGAGCAAGCCGTCAAAAGATCAGTAGAAGTTGAAGGATCGAAAACAATTCATTACTCACAAAACGGCAGAAATCCTTTTGAGCGCGGGTGAGACTGGAAAGTGAAGACTGTGTAGCTTCAGCCAAGATACCACTAATACTTTATTTTTGGTCTGATCTGACTTGTAAGACCATTGCGAGAGGAGTCAGGTACTTTTTAGAGTGGTACAGGGATTAGATCATTTATTCAGCCATAGGTGAAAATTCAGAGTTCGTTCGGAAATGACGGAACGTCACTAGTTCAGTGTTCGAGACATTGAATGTGACCAGCTAAACGATAGATCTGTTAAAGGTACAGGAAACAGATGCTTAAAACCAGAAAAGTTAGGCTGAAAATACTGTGATACACGAGGAAAGCGTGCTTGGAAAATTTAACACTCACGGAACATATTGAAGGCTCGGCGTTGCTTAACCTAGATGAGTGACAGCTTGGGGATACAATTATGTGATGTTCGTTTTTTCTTTTCTTTTTGTGTAAGCTTGGGTGTGCTAGTGGTGTAACGGCACGGAATTTGAAATCGGGGGGGGGTCTGTGCTCGAACTTCAGTCGAGTTCTTGCCTAGATCAGTGATCGAAAGAAAAAAAGAAAAAAAATACATTATGATCATTTTACTTTCTCTACCTCGAGTGACTCTTGGGCCTTCTACAGAGTGAAAATCGTTTTAAAAAAATGAAGCAAAAAATAAATAAAACGCATACAGATATCTCTTATTCGGACAGGGCTCCTCGGCGTGGTGTAATGTTAGCAACCTGGTCTTGTTACAACTGAACAGTGAGTTCGATCCTCACTGGGTGCCACATACTTTCGGCCTTGTGCCACATCTAAGCCTCGCTTAGAAAATCAATATCTCTTATTCGGATACCTGAAGCCCATATCTGTAAATTTTTATAAATTTCTAATTTTTAAGTAATTTCTAAGGAATTAGTGGATTTTATTTATAACTGATGCTGAGATACGCGGAAGAGGCATGACACGTGGAAATAAAACAATATACCCCGGTGGACAAAATAAAGGGTTCAGTTCGAAATTCCAATCACCTGAAGAAAGCTTGATCGTACAACAACCGAAACGTCGTGAATATGGCAACAAAAAAAATCAGTTTCTTTATAAATCCCTTTATATGAAAACTATACCATTTAAATATACAGTATAATGTCTTAAAAATAAATGCTTATTTCAGGAGACTTCTTTATTATTTTCCTATTTATAAATTTACTGAATAATTATCCTTATTAAAATTTTTAGTTTTTCCCCAGAATTTTAGTTCGTTATTCTATAAGTGCGCCTTGAAGGAAAAAAAAATCGTTGGGAATCATTGTTATAAAGCGTCAATCTTAACTGCAACACTGTTTACAAACTCTTGTCTGAAACTGGAGGCTTAGACTTCTATATTGAATTATCTTTTGCTAGATAAGATTTCTATTAGGTTTTGACGTCCAATGCCTTTTCATCTACTATTTGATCGTAGTCTTTTGTAATTTGTCCGGGATGTTCTTATATCGTAGATTGTTAGAAATAATTCAGATTTGAATTTCGACAGGAATATTCCTGTCGGAAAAAAAACAACGTTACCACAATATATATGTAATATATAAAGATAGATAGATAGATAGATATGAACAGTCGGAAAAAAAACAACGTTACCACAAGGACTTTTGAAATTTCATGATGAATTTTTCCTTATTAAAATTTAAAGATTTTAGTTAGTCTGCAAGTGCGTCCTCAAGTGAAAAAAATAAGGTTCAGGGAACCAAAAAAAAACCCGGAAGGAATTTATTTATTTTTCAAATTTTATTTATTTAGAAAAATGCACTTCATATGAGCCTGTTTTTTTAAAAAAAATTTACCAAAGCACATCAGACAGAAGTTTCACTCAAGCATACTTAAATATACAATGTAATGTCTTAAAAATAAATGCTTATTTCGGGAAACTTCTTTATTATTTTCCTATTTTCAGATTTCAGGGCTAATTTTTCCTTATTAAAATTTAATAGGCGCCCTAGAGATTTAGTTATTCTATAAGTGTGCCCGGAAGTAAAATAATGGTTGAGAAACTCTGGTTTAGAGAGTATAAAAAACAGGAAGAATGAAGATTGTAAAGAGAAATGTGGAAGAAAAGACTTAGAAAAGACAGGAGAGCATAAGAGAAATACAAGAAAGAAAGAAAAAATAGAGGAAGATAAAAAAAAAGAGAGGAGAACATGAAAAAGAAAGAAAGAATAGAAGAAGATAAAAGAAAAGAGACGAGAACATAAGAAAGAAAGAAAGAAAGAAAGAAAGAAAGAAAAAATTGAGGAAGATAAAAGAAAAGAGAGGAGAACAAAAGAAAGAAAGAAAGAAAGAAAGAATAGAGGAAGATAAAAGAAAAGAGAGGAGAACATAAGAAAGAAAGAAAGAAAGAAAGAAAGAATAGAAGAAGGTAAAAGAAAAGAGAGGAGAACATAAGAAAGAAAAAAATTGAGGAAGATAAAAGAAAAGAGAGGAGAACATAAGAAAGAAAGAAAGAAAGAAAGAAAGAAAGAAAGAAAAAATTGAGGAAGATAAAAGAAAAGAGAGGAGAACATAAGAAAGAAAGAAAGAAAGAAAGAAAGAAAGAAAAAATTGAGGAAGATAAAAGAAAAGAGAGGAGAACATAAGAAAGAAAGAAAGAAAGAAAGAAAGAAAGAAAGAAAGAATAGAGGAAGATAAAAGAAAAGAGAGGAGAACATAAGAAAGAAAGAAAGAAAGAAAGAAAGAATAGAGGAAGATAAAAGAAAAGAGAGGAGAACATAAGAAAGAAAGAAAGAAAGAAAGAAAGAATAGAAGAAGGTAAAAGAAAAGAGAGGAGAACATAAGAAAGAAAGAAAGAAAGAAAGAATAGAAGAATAGAAGAAGGTAAAAGAAAAGAGAGGAGAACATAAGAAAGAAAAAAATTGAGGAAGATAAAAGAAAAGAGAGGAGAACATAAGAAAGAAAGAAAGAAAGAAAGAAAGAAAAAATTGAGGAAGATAAAAGAAAAGAGAGGAGAACATAAGAAAGAAAGAAAGAAAGAAAGAAAGAAAGAATAGAGGAAGATAAAAGAAAAGAGAGGAGAACATAAGAAAGAAAGAAAGAAAGAAAGAAAGAATAGAGGAAGATAAAAGAAAAGAGAGGAGAACATAAGAAAGAAAAGAAAGAAAGAAAGAAAGAAAGAATAGAAGAAGGTAAAAGAAAAAAGAGAGGAGAACATAAGAAAGAAAAGAAAGAAAGAAAGAATAGAAGAAGGTAAAAGAAAAGAGAGGAGAACATAAGAAAGAAAAAGAAAGAAAGAAAGAAAGAAAGAAAGAAAGAATAGAGGAAGATAAAAGAAAAGAGAGGAGAAATAAGAAAGAAAGAAAGAAAGAAAGAAAGAAAGAAAGAATAGAGGAAGATAAAAGAAAAGAGAGGAGAACATAAGAAAGAAAGAAAGAAAGAAAGAAAGAAAGAAAGAATAGAAGAAGGTAAAAGAAAAGAGAGGAGAACATAAGAAAGAAAAAAATTGAGGAAGATAAAAGAAAAGAGAGGAGAACATAAGAAAGAAAGAAAGAAAGAAAGAAAAAATTGAGGAAGATAAAAGAAAAGAGAGGAGAACATAAGAAAGAAAGAAAGAAAGAAAAAATTGAGGAAGATAAAAGAAAAGAGAGGAGAACATAAGAAAGAAAGAAAGAAAGAATAGAGGAAGATAAAAGAAAAGAGAGGAAAATAAGAAAGAAAAGAAAGAAAGAAAGAAAGAAAGAAAGAAAGAAAGAATAGAGAAGATAAAAAGAAAAGAGAGGAGAACATAAGAAAAAAAGAAAGAAAGAAAGAATAGAAGAAAAAAGAAAAGAGAAGAAATAAGAAAGAAAGAAAGAAAGAAAGAATAGAAGAAGGTAAAAGAAAAGAGAGGAGAACATAAGAAAGAAAGAAAGAAAGAAAGAAAGAATAGAGGAAGATAAAAGAAAAGAGAGGAGAACATAAGAAAGAAAGAAAGAAAGAAAGAAAGAAAGAATAGAGGAAGATAAAAGAAAAGAGAGGAGAACATAAGAAAGAAAGAAAGAAAAAAGAAAGAAAGAAAGAAAGAAAGGTAAAAAATAGAGGAGAACATAAAGAAAAAATTGAGGAAGATAAAAGAAAAGAGAGGAGAACATAAGAAAGAAAGAAAGAAAGAAAAAAAAATGAGGAAGATAAAAGAAAAGAGGAGAACATAAGAAAAAAGAAAGAAAAGAAAAAAAAATTGAAAGATAAAAAAAGAGAGGAACATAAAAAAAAAGAAAGAAAGAATAGAGGAAGATAAAAGAAAAGAGAAGAACATAAGAAAGAAAGAAAGAAAGAAAGAAAGAAAGAAAGAAAGAATAGAGGAAGATAAAAGAAAAGAGAGGAGAACATAAGAAAGAAAGAAAGAAAGAAAGAAAGAAAGAATAGAAGAAGGTAAAAGAAAAGAGAGGAGAACATAAGAAAGAAAGAAAGAAAGAAAGAATAGAAGAAGGTAAAAGAAAAGAGAGGAGAACATAAGAAAGAAAGAAAGAAAGAAAGAAAGAAAGAAAGAAAGAAATAGAGGAAGATAAAAAAAAAAGAGAGGAAAACTATTTAAGAGAGGAAAATTGATTAATTTGTTTGCTTAACGATATACCAACACCTTATAGGTCATTTAATTTACTTGGGAGCTTTGAAGTAATAAAAATATAATACATGTTATTCTGCTTTCACGATTGAATACATGGTAGATAATACTCAGCTTTTGTGCATATGGATGTTTGTGTCAACAAAGATACGTTGATATGTGTGTTTTATGCTGTAGTTTTGTTGGAGTTATATTTTGGAATAAAGTTTGATTTATTTAAGAAATTGTAAAGAATTGTATGGGTTCTTTTATGTTGATTTTGGGATATCAACCACTTTGTGTTATTTAATGTCGAAATCTAAATATTTTGAACAATTATATTAAATGTATTTTGAACGCAATTGTATGCCTTCAACTAGAGATAAAATGTAATGTTGATCATTTTTCAATCAAATGTATTGTTGGTAAATCTAATATAAAATATATTGCTGGTCATTTTACTATAAAAATGTAATTTGATACTTTCATAAAGTTTAGTTTTTGTTTGGACGTTCACTATTTACCCATAGATGGGACCCTAATAGTTGCTACCACCCCGAGTCAGGGTAGACATGGAAAGAACAGAAATTAAGAAATGGTTCAAAAGCTCTAATCTCCAGATCAGAGGCCTTGTTTATTTAAACGTTTCAAATGTTTATATAGGCGTTTCTAAATCAATAAACATGCACCCATCTAGGTGTAATCTTAGATGCATGAACTTGTACACACGTCAACCTTTATCTGATCAATAACATCTTAATTTGGGATGAAACAAAAATTTAATCTTAAAAACAAAAGCAATTTTTTTCTCCTCCATTTGAAATTATCAGTTCCATATTTATACCGGCGCATCGCCATTAAAATTCTTTCTCATTCATTTTGCCAAAATAAAATTTTCCCTTTCCTTGTTGCAAAATTCTCTTTCCTCCTGTATATTGTCTCTTCGCATTTGCACCCTTGCTTTTCTCTGTTATTTATGTCTTCTCTCTCGAATTCTCCACCACATTCATTTCCTTCCTCCCTTTGTATTTTATTTTGGCCTTCGTTTTGACACTTTTATTGTTTTGTAGACTGTTTTTCAGCTTCGTTTTATATAGCCCGTCGTATTGTTTTTACATCTGCTCTGCATATTATCTGTCACAGTCTATTCGCATCTATCTATCTATCTATCTATCTATCTATCTATCTATCTATCTATCTATCTATCTATCTATCTATCTTTATATATTACATATATCTTTATATCTATCAGTTCATATGTATGTGTGTATCTATCTATATTGATATATATCAATCTGTTGGTATCTATCTATCTATCTTTACATATTACATATATCTTTATATCAATCTGTTTATATGTATGTATCTATTTTATATATATCTTTATATCAATCTGATCATATCCATCTATCTATCTATCTTTATATATTACACGTCTTTATATCAATCTGTTCATATATATGTATGTATGTGTGTATCTATCTATATTATATATACCTTTATATCAAGCTGCTCATATCTATCTTTATATATTATATATAACTTTATATCAAGTTGCTCATATCTCTCCATTTTTCTCTTTATCTATCTATCTATCTATCTATCTATCTATCTATCTATCTATCTATCACGCTTTTATTCTCTTTCTACGTTATTCGAAAATGCATACGTAAAACTTGAAACCTGCACAATCATAACCGGAAATTCAGAAACCCGCGCCATTGTTTTTTTCTTTTTTTTACACCCACGCATGCGCAGAGTTTTACCTTTAATGATATCGACTTTCTTAATTGGTCTTCGAATATGGCGATCGAAGAAATATTTTCGGATGTTAAGGAAGAGGTGAAGGCTGATACTTTTTGTTCTTTTTCGCATTTCCTTCTTTTCATTCACTTTATCAAAGACACTGAAGATTTGAAAGCATATTGTGCGGAGGGGAAGGGCGCCATTGTACAACTAATGAGAAGCTAGAGGAAGAATCGAAAAGACACAGACAGCTGAGTAAGAACAAGAACAAAAAGATGGGTAAGAATAGTTTTGTTTTGTTTAAATGGAAATAAGTGATTAAAAACAAAACATAAACAAGAACGTTGGAGGTTTTGCACAAGGATTAGAAAGGCTATTAATGGTACTTTTGTCCAGCAACGTAAGTTGGTACAAAACCAAAACATTGACTTCAAAACGAGACTCAATTTCTTAAATAGCTTACATTCGCCATACTTCCCAAGCCAGCATTTTTTGCAGCAAATTAGAAAATACAAACAAACAGGTTCAGTATTATCCTTGGGTACAGCTTTTTTTTAAAAATCGATTTCCACCTCAAGAAAGTCAGTAAAGCCACTAAAACAGAAGGGGTTACTGGGTGTGTCCGAAGTAAGAACAGAAACAACAATAATAAGCAGCAAATGGAAAGAGTAATCAAGAGGATAGATAATGATTGACGTTGCATTTAAACTTTATCTGGAAATATAGTTCCACAAGCAAGAAATGAAACAAAATAAACTGTTAGTTTGAAGTTACGGCTACGGATGAGATCTCGATGCCAGTCTAGTACGGCGCTTAAAATCAAAATATCTAGGTACCGTAGCGAATAGCTCATTCGAATAATTACCATGAAAATATTTGTAGAAAAACCAGATAGGCAAACTATACGGCGGTGGGAAAGTGACTGAAGCCGAGACGCCAGATAAGGACCAATAATATTGCTGATTCTTCTTTGGATTTTATCAAGGTAAACACCAGGGACAGCGGACTATGTGTGGCAGCAGTATTCCAAGCATGAACGAATGGTAGACAAAGATATGTATGAAAGATTCTGGAGAGAAAAATTGTCTCACACGACACAGTGAATCAAATTAGCAGCTGACCAAGCAATGGATTTTCACGAAATACTCGCCTGATAAATTTGTATATAACACAATAATAACCCGTAAAAAAATCAATCAAAATTGAGAAACGAAAATCAGGTATATGCAGTCGAAACTTCAGTAGCACATAATGAAGAAAGAAGACCTGAAGAATCTAACACTCACAGGGGATATTGAAAACAAGAGGAGCATATAGAAACACTGAGTGTGCTTTGGCGTATGAATTGTAGAACACGGACAAAGAGAGTAAATATTTAAAAGTTTTATCTACGAAACACAAGAAGTTGTAGAGAATCATCCAAGTTTCGAAGGATGACCGCATATAAAAGAGTAACTTCTGTAGACTATTATTACCATAATAAGTCCAATTATAACTTGGGGATTTATTTCAAACTAAGAAAAAGAAACCTGAGGACGCTTTATCAAGTATTAGCCAGGAACCTGAGGACGCTTTATCAAGTATTAGCCAGGATCTTAGAAGTGGGTATAAAAAAAAAAAATAAAGATAGAAATTAAAATTTCACTCCCCACAATCTTTATTCTTATCAACAGAATATAAAACTATATAAAAATGTTCTTGAAAAATTAAAAAAAAATACTTCATTTAAAAGTCTATTTTAAATAAAACATTTAAAAGCTCTTGTTTTATATTCTCATAAATGCTGACCAGTAGAAAGTTAGAAAATGGGCGCGAAATACTGTTTTTATTCACAATTTCCTTTTGGACCAAATCTGCAAAGGGAAGATCGAAGCGAAATCAAAAGCGGAATCTTAGAAACTCAGCATAGAACTTGATTGGCTGAAAAACCGTTCGCGTGCCTAAGATACAACTTCCGGTGAAATTCGTGCGATGGCCATTTTCGCTTACACCGTTCAACATTGTTGATAACTACTTCATTCTGAAGACGCACAAAATAAGGTAATTTGTAACAAAAGCAACAGAAAAGTCTTCTGCTTCCAAGAAGATATTTTTGGAGAACAAAAGAAACGAACAAATCCTCGCTGTCTACATTACCCATGCACGGAAGACGATTTTTGAAACCTTTATATATATAATTTAGAAAAAGATGTCTCAACCTCTGAAGTAGTGAACCGCTTTCAAATTTTCTTTTACAGTTTTATGTTTTATTTTCTTTAACACCTAATTCGTATTGATAGTAAATCATTTTTTCATCTTTATAAAGATTGTGGTAATCATTCATTTCGCCATTTCTTTCTTTTCTTAATGTTATTCTCTATTTTTCGAGCTTCTTTATATATTTCGCCCAAATCGTTTATATTCTGCAAAAAAGTTTTCACATTTTGAAAATTAATTTTGATATGGAATCTACACAATTTAAAAAAAAAATCATATATTTTATTTTTAAAAAACAGTGAATAATGTTTTTATATGTGGAACCTATGACAAATAGAAAACCGATCCATGGAAACTAAATTACGCGTTTCACACTTACTAGGCTTCATCTGATCAGAAATAAATAAATATGCGTGTGTATGCTTAAATAATAAATCAATAAAGTGAATGATAAAATTCAATGCGAAAAAAAAGCTGGCAGAATGTATGAATAAATTTCAGCAAGAACGTGAAAATTGTAAAGAAAAGATACAGAATAAATCTCAACGGCTTTTCTTACAAATGTCACCCAGTTTCATCACGAGAAACACCAAATCAGTGGAAAATATACTAATGATTTATTATTTAAACCTACACACAAATACGCATATATATTTCTTTGTTTCGTTTTTGATCTGATGAAGCCTAGTAAGGTCGAAACGCGTAATCTAGTTTCAATGAAATGGTTTTCCATTTTTGATATTCAAATTTTTTCTAGATTCTGTATCCAGTTTTACACACATGGAACGTATGTAATATTTAAAAATGCTTATTACGTTTTTATTAAAAATAAAATAGAGGTGAATATAGGATTTTTATATGGAAACTATGTAACTTTCTAAAAAAAAAGACAACTATGAGAATAGATTTTTATATAGAAGCTACACAATTTAAACACTTGTTGCATTTCGTGTAAAAAAGAGACAGCAATGTGGATAAGATCGTTTTTGTATAAATCTAACGATCAAAAAATTAAGCAAATATTTAAAAGAAATTCATAAGCAAAGTCAGTGAATTTTGACGTAAGATAATGGTTGACAAGCTTGTTACGAATGAATAGTGAGTTCAATCCTAATTGGGTGCTCCATCATTCCGGTCTTGTGCCACATCTACGTCACAGCTTTATAAACAATTTTGAGCAATTGGATGTGGTGTAATGGTTAGCAAACAT
The DNA here is from genome assembly GCA_903632075.3 of Acanthosepion pharaonis. Lineage (NCBI taxonomy): Eukaryota > Metazoa > Mollusca > Cephalopoda > Sepiida > Sepiidae > Acanthosepion > Acanthosepion pharaonis. The sequence continues at coordinate 3,909,300 of CAHIKZ030000779.1, read as the reverse complement.
GTCTCGCTAGACCCATTACGACTGAATAGTGAGTTCGATACTCACATGTACCCTAGACATTCGTCCTTGTGCCACATCTAACCTGCGCTCAGAAAATAACAAGTACTTAATTTATAAGCATTTCTCAAATCTGAAACAAGTTTACTATTGACGTCACACAAGCAAATACAGGAACACACAAGCAAATAATAAAAGAAAAAAGTAAGATTAGACTTCCGAAATTCTTCATTTTATTATGTATTCGAGAATTCTAACAATTTTTTAGTCTACTTGCATTGCAATGTTTTATATTAAACGTAATCGTGAAAATTTAAACACTATGTATTGTAACTTAAATACTAATTTTTGCACACAAAAAGCTATGAAGAATATTCGTGTCGAACTGTAGATTTCTGATTTTTTAGCAGATTCTTCTTCTATGTGATGTGTCCCTTCGGAACGGGCGGGATCATGGCTCTCCACAATTTCTCCTGTTCTTTGTAGCTCTTAATAAATTGTCTCTTTTTTTCTCTCCCAAAACTTGTTCCCCCATCCATTTACTTAAACACGCTAGGGCGGTTATGCGTTGTTTCCCTCTCTTCCTCTTGCCTTTAATCTGTCTTGTGAGCATCAAATATTCCAAGCCATCTTTCCTCTTTAGGTGGCAGCTTAGTCTTCGCATAATGCTCATCATTAATTTATTTCATAATTGATTTTTATACCAATATTTCTTTCATGATTCTGCCTTTTTCTTTACTTATGGTCACCTCATATAAGGCTCATGAAACACTCAAGGTAGAGGGTTATGTTGTAGTATTGCATGAGTAAAAGAAAAGGCAAAAAAATTCCGTTTATGAGGTTATGTAGGAAAAATATATTTCCTCTGTCCTTTATTATAACTTGATAGTGTTGGTGGCCTTATTGTTTATTTAAAATGTATAAAATACATTTTTTTGGCACAAGGCCGAAATGGAAGTTAGAAAGGCTGGTTGTCACTGACTACCCTACACCTAGCTAATCTGTATCACGGTCCACTCCCTAACAACTGATTCAATCACCACAAGAACCCACCCTCTCCACTCAATCCAACATATACCACATACTCACAGGGATCCTACTAAAATACACATGGCGTAAAAAAACTTCAAAATATGTACAAATGTCTCTTTTTTCTTTTTTAATTTTCTTACAAAAAGAGGACAAAAATTTATATATGAAATGAAGGGAGAAGGGACAGCGAAACTAAAATAAAACAAAACAAAACTGTGTTAGTAAGACCCGTCCACCCCACAGAAAAATAAGAGCGGCCGCTGTATGCTGCTAGTAAGCAGAATCACGAAACCCGTTCAATAAAGGTAGGGGAGAGACATAATAAATTACGGAGTGGAAAAATGTCAAAGTCTGATCCAGTCAAGATAAAAAGGGGGTAAAAACAACTTGTGGAGATTGGGAATCTTGACAAGAAACATAACAATAGACAACGCAGGGAATCTACCTTAAACAGGGATGGAGTCCGACAGGAATCCGCTCCGTTGCGTTTATAGGGGAGTATAAAAGAAATCAAGGTTGGCCCAATTCATGCGAACCAGGCTCACAACTTTTACCCACATTTTGCTGAAATCTTCCGAGAGCAAACGTTTTGTATCAGTTCTGATCTTCACCCTGAGAGGACATAATTCGTATCGTAAAACCCACCATCCCTGTCACCCACACCACCATTCTTCTCATGGCTAGCAATGAAAGAAACACCATTGATTTCATCCCCAGAACACGGGGCAACACATCGCACGCGTAGGCGAGATCGATGGATACGAGATGTTCGGAATCGATACAAGCCGTCAACTTGTCGACATGATCCCAGAACGGGCGCACCAGAAAAATGGAAGAAGGCGTGGCAGTTGTTTATTCTAAAGGACTATCAAACCTGCGACAACCTGGAATATCTCCCAAGCCTTCCCTAAAAGCCATGTCATTGAGAGATTAATGTGTTCCGAATCAATCGCCAGGTAATCGAAAACTAAGGGTTGCTGAGGTAATTCGCTGCTGGTGCCCAGGACCAGAAAGAGCGCACCTCGGTCGCCGACAAGTCGCGTTCCACAGAGTCGGTCCGACGCAATCCCCTCCTCTAGTTCTGGATGCAATGTCCTCTTAGGCGTTGAAAGTAGCCACCGAAGAGCAAGAAGAGCAATCGTTTGATCGTTTTCCAACGGTTCTTGCAAAGAAGATGTACCGACATTCGGTAAAGGAAGATGGAAAAGATGAATACGGAGCCTACTTCAGCCCACGCCTTTGACGACAACCGCCTTCGGAGTCAAGTCCAAACCGATTCTCCTACCTTTGCCGGTACCGCCGACCAACTTTTCTCCAGTTGGAGATCCGGCTTGAACCACACTCTAAGAATGCGAACGGGACCATCAGTCCAACTGAAATTCGCCGGAGGATCAACGCCCTTCCAAGCAACTAACCGCAAGCCGGAAGACTTGTTACGGTTAATATTGGTCCCCGTGACCGTTCAAGCGCCACCTCAATGTGGCTGCAACACGACACGAAAATGGATGTGTCATCGGTGAACGGGAGAACCTTGGCTCGAGCCTCACCAGGAAGGCTGATTGCGCGTAGGCTTTGGTTACACACCCTGTTCCTCAGCCGGCGCAGGAAAGCGTAAAAGTAGGGACGACAGCGGGCAACCCTGACGAACTGACCTTTCCGTTCACTTGTAGACCGCACTGGGGAGCGATAGAGCAGGTTCATTCATTTGCAGAAATCGTGCTTGAATCCCACAACGGGCAGGACAAATGCCAGGTACTTATGGTCGACCATGTCAAACGTCTTGGACTGATCCAAATTGATCAGCGTAGATTCACCCTACTCGATACTGTATGATATCAAATGTATTATAATAAATGGTCCGCCCAGAACGCTGCCTTGGTCGGGAGGTTTGAAGAAAATTAAAGTTAATGTTATAAGATTATTTACTTTAGTGCAGGGATGACAGGATAACAATCAACAAAAAATGCAGCTTTTTTGTGATGTCAACGAACACTCGTTGCTACTTTTGTAATGCCAACGATTACTCGTTGTCACTTTCGTAATGCTCGTTGTAGTAGAGACTTTGTAATCGCAGATACAATTATAGTAACGCCGTTGAACATTACTGGTGTCAGACGCCTTCGAATAACACTCGCACTAATAGTACTTGCTCGATAATACTCGCCCGAACATTAGTCCGTATAGTGATTTGAATAAAGAAATAGTATAGTGAACAGAGTAGAGAATAGCGGTCCGTATAGTAATAGAGGATAGAGTAGAAATGGTGATCTGTTTAGTAATAGAGGACAGACTAGAAATAGCGATCCGAATAGTAATATAAAATAGAATAGAAATGCTATCAATTAGACGTCATACTACCTTCCATCTAAGCGTTTCCTCGATGGTCACGTGGTCTACTCAATTCGATAATGGGATCGACTGTGTTTGCTTACTGGCGATTTATGTTCTAACTCAAGTGTCGGCAGCAACACTTTGTTCCTATATAGCAAAATTCCTTACTACAAATGAAATACAGTTAGAAATGTCAAATTATTTAAAAGAGACACTTGTTTCTGCTTAGGTGAAGTATTTGTTGATGACAGGAGGAAAACACTATTCAGGTGGTCATCACCCAACCTTGTTCTTAAACGACTTTTAGAATATTCCATTTTCGGAAAAAAATTGTTCACTTCTAAATGAGGATATCATCATTTTCGAATTATTCAGTAGTTTTTTTTTTTATCTCTCCGATCATTTTATTACTCCAATTTGCTTTGATAAATCCAGATTCGTTTTCTTATCACACTTTCAAAGATATCAGCTTCAGTGCTAGTGTCATTCACAGGAATTAATTGTACAAATTCTTCCACAATATCAAATGCTGGTGTTAGCAACACAAACACTACAAGTTGACAAGTATTCACCGCATTTATAGTTTAATCGATAGCAATGGAATAATACTTCATATTTTTTAAAATGTCCTCCAAGCCACTTCTGACATCAGCTGCCAGTTCATCATTCGCCTTTGTATTGTCCTTGCCGATAAGCTAATTGCAGAAAATGATTCTATTTTTTCTGGACAAGCAACATCCACTACCTTCAACATGGATTATTTGAAGAACTCGCCACCACTAAAACGTTTCATACTTCCTGTAATTAGTTTTGACACATCATAGCTAAGATGGGTGTTTGTCTTTTTTCCCCCCAATCTTTCTAGTGAAAAACAATGACTATTTTGTTAAATCCTTTTTCTGCCATGCTACTTCGTCCTCTCGTTCCTTTCCAGTGAAATTGTTTTAATGATTATGATGAGTTTCTTAGTACGGTTTAATATTTGAAACTTTCTTCAGGGCATTGATTTCTTGACAAATTAAGCGAACTCATTTACTGAAATACTCAATGAAAAAAAAAAGCTAAATGCCAGCCTTCGTGACAATTTCGGCACTCAAAATCCACATTTCTTTTCTTCGTTTCCAAGGCCTTATTTTTGTTCTGACAAAAAAGTCTTCTGGAAAGAAAAGAAAAAAGTTTGCGGGTCGAACAGAAATAATTCGCGGGCCAGATAGTTAAGATATGCAGTTAAAACAAGAGAAAAAAAATTAAATTAAATACAAAAAAAAATGGAAACATTTTAAAAAATATGGAAGCGATGCAGTTCAGTTTTGTTCAGGTGATTCGAGCTGTCATGTAAGAGAACAACTTTATATTTCAAACAGTATTAAAAAAAACGAAGCCATGTTTGAACAGGCAGTTCGTGTTTTTCCTCTTAATTTAGCAACAAATCTTAAATATGTGCCCATTTCGAAAATACAGAGACACCTGTCATCAACGGACTCATAGGGGTACGTTAAACCGATTGTCCGTAGATGGGAAGGGGATATGTTTGATTTATAAAACCGCTATAGTAACTACCAATAGTTATGATCATAATATAAGTACTATAAACATGTATATATGGCATAAATAAATATATACTTCATATGCATATATTGATCAAAACAACAAAAATAATAGATTTCTCACAGCTACTTTCTCCCGCACGCGCTAATGTATCGTACTTTATATACTGTACACCCGTCTTTGTTTACAACTGAAAAACCCGCCACCGCCGACAAGCGGTCATTTTGAGAACTAATACGGCTCGTTCCGTTAAGCCCGCAAGTTTTGAAATACAACGTTGACGATTTGGAAGTTTTTTTTTTCCCCTGCAAATTTTTTTTTATTATTTTGCTTGCAGATTTCGTCCATTGTATCCGAAGTCTGTTGATGGGGGGGGGGTTGTCTTTAGGAATGTGGTTTGACTGTACTTAGTTCTTGTTTGCGGTACAAAGTTTAATAATAGCGTATAACACAGACTTCGTTAAAACGGAAGGACGTCCTGGGTATGACGATAAACTACATCCGGCAGCAAGGCCTCTGAACTGGAGGTTTTGTGAAGCGTGCAACCACCTCTTAATTACTGTTGTTATAATCCCCACAAAACTGTGGTCAAAAGATGAAAATATACAAATACATTAGAAAAGATTACAGGCAATAGATTTTTATATTTAAAAAAAAAAAAATGAAAAAATTACCAGCAACATATTTTTGAAAGAAATCTAAAGATCTCTAGAGAATAAAAATTCGGCATTAGCCGACCCATAAGCAGTTGATATGCCATTAAACTAAACAAACCAAGATGGCTTCCGGCTATATAGAGTTGAAACGTACGATGACCAAAGTTAAGTAACGTCGAACCTGAACAGTATCTAGTTTTGGAATACCAGATGCTGTAATCTTGAATGTGGAAAGTAGGAGAAAAGAAACTGTTGGAGCAGAAATGACGGTGGCTTTTAGCTACTTCACCAGTAAAAGGCTAGGACCTAGATGCCAAATTAGGAGCATGCTTACATTCACGTAGTCCGGGCACCGGGGAAATAAGCTTTTCAAAGCAGTTCCCATAAAAATATTTGTAGAAAAGACATGCCACGCCCTTGAGAAAAGTGACTGAAGTCGAGATGCCAAGTCAGGATCGATTATGGACGTTCAAATCTTAAAAGAAATATGTCTTTGTTATAGGTCATTGGGGGCATGATGGAGAAATGTATAGCAGCTCAGATTGAGGAATCGGAGAGCTGAGTTCGAATTCCAATCGAGTTCATTACATTCACCTTTTCTATTCCGCTTCTTCTCCCCCCGACTATGGTATGGTTCTGTACCCTTGAATGCAGAAAAAAATGGCAACCTACTACGCGGGAAAAAACTGCCTTCTCAGTCATGTATCGAAAGATACATGATCGCCTAAGCGTGTATCACGCATGGCACATAACTGACTGACTAGAGGTCATTATTAAACTTTGAACCGCAAACAAGATTTGTAAACATTTTCGAACTAGGTACACATTTAGGGAGATTCGATGCTTGAACTCCGTTGTTAAATGCAGAAGGGAAATACGTACTGCAAGTTGAAACAGAACTTCTTTAAACCTTTGTTTGAACAATAAAGACATCCCCATTTTGCATCACGGCTCGAATAACCAGAACTCAATTAAATTGCAGTCAGTCCATTAACTTACATTATTTTTATTTTTATCCTTTATATTAAAAGTTGTTTTTCACTTTCTTTAACTCTTTATAATAAATAAATATGTCTATGTTATACGCCATGATTAAGGAACAGACAGTCCCGGGTAAAACGGTAAACTAAATCCGCGTCCTGGGTAAGACGATGAACTACATTCAACAGCAAGGCCTTTGATCAGGTGTGAAACTACTTCTTAATTGCTGGTTTTCCCAGGTTCACCTTGACCCTGGGAGGTAGCACCTGTTAGTGGGGGTCCCAGCTATGGGCAAATAGTTAACCCCCAAGCTGTAGTCACACCATTAAGAAAGTGTAAAAGTAGGTTTTAATACCAGAAATACTTTGTAAAAATTATTACCAGCAATAAATTTTTGGAGAAAAAAATATTACCAGCAATATATTTTTCATAAAAAAACATATTTCCAGCTATACATTTTTTGAGAAAAAAAATATTACCAGCAATAAAAATCTTGTCGGCATTAAATAACCCATTGAGGACGATATGCCGTAAAACAAACCAAACCAATTAAGAAATATATAAATGTCGTTAGAAACAATTGAAAAACAGTGCTGTGTAATAGCAGTCCTTGTATATAGCAGTGAATTTTAGGAAATTTCATGAAAGATATAAAAGGGATTTGAGACAAAATAAGTGTGGTTCTACAAAAGGATGCCGAGAATAATATCGAGGAGCATGTCAGCAATGAGGAAGTTTTAAGGTAAAAGTATAAAGAAAAAGAAAAAAAAAAGAAAATTTATACTTATAATCAGAAAGAGACAGTCTATATTTCTGAGATGAAGGATTGTAACTACACTATTTACATACTTAGGAATGTTGTCCTCATCTTTATTCAAGAATTTTCAGCCGTTGCACACTCCGATCTTCTTCAGATGATATACGTTGGAATTTCGAACCGAACTCAGTATTCAGTCCACGGGATTACATTGCTTTAATTCCACGGGCCATATTTTTATGGGTATCTCAGTTTTAGTTAATTCCCTTTAGTAACTGAACTCTCCAACTTTTTGTTTCATCTGCTGTGGCTAGGTATTGAACTCGCAACTCTTTGGACCAAGTCCCTTTTTGGATTACTTAACCAACGCGTTTATCCACTAGGCCAAATAAAGGGTTCGGTTCGAAATTCCAATGTATATCACCTGAAGATGGTCGGAGCGTACAACGTATGAAATGTCGTGAATATGCTAATAAAGATGAGGACAACAGTCCGAACGATGCAAATAGTGTAAACAGAAAAAAGCAGTTGAAATATTTTGGACACATAATGAAGAAAATGTGACTAAAGAATTCGACGATCACCGGACATACTGAAAAAAAGAGGAACAGATAAAAACTGCGAATTACTTACCTAAGTAAGCAACATTACTAAACTCTGCAAAAGAAAAGGGACTTGCAGAGAGTCATGATCACCCAAGTTCTGAATGGCATATTAAAAAAAAAACAAGTTTCTACCAACGTTACCATGAGGGTAAATTAAAACGCAAAAGCATGCAACACATTTACTTCCACTGATGAAGAACAAAAGCATAGGAAACTTTGGGACACCTCCTGCACGCCGTTGTACTTTCGGTTCCGTTCAATGAGATTCTTCATGCCTTCCGAAAAGAAGCCTTTCGGTTGTTCACGAAGCCACGTCTGCACCACTTGCTTGCTTGGGCACCCAACGCGCGCAAATGTTCCGGTATTCCATGTCATCATATACCAAGGCTAGTTGATGTTCATGATTGCCGCCACTTGTGCTATCGTGATTCTTCGGTCTTCCCCGATCAAAGCATCCGCTCTCTAGATGTCTTCTTCTGTGCGCAATATTGATGGGCGATCAGATCGGCCTTCGCCCGTTACACATATTCTTCCCTTTTTAAAGCGTTCTACTTATGCGGGCTCCGTTCTTCGTCAACATCGAGCGATGGATACCGGCAGGTATGATTCTCTCTGCCCAAAGAAGAAAAAAGATCCAAGGTGCATTGTTCTTCGATGGTGTAATCCCTGAGTGGCGCGTCCATACGTCTGACCACGTTGCTCACTGCCATCCAGTTGAACGCACGTATAATTATTCGTTACCCAATACGGCTTGGTGGCTTCACGCGTCAGTGTCTCCTTGTTGTCTTTACCATGTAATTTCAAAATTGCTTTTACTTTCTGATTTACTCGCGTATTAATACATTAATGTAGACCCTCCAATTTGGGGGATAGTGTGTATTAATTGATTATAGATACGAATCTGTAATTAATACAGGCTTTTTATAAAACTAATTAATACCATTTTTATAAACGTATAATTATTTCTGGAGCAAGTAATACAAACGCAAAAAGATATACTTATGTTCTGTAGATTACGCAAAAGCATTTGATAAAGTACAACACAAAAACTTATTTGAACTACGAGGCAAGCACCGCAGTTATAGGAAATGTAAATTAGAATAATCCGTTACCTTTACTGAAAATAAACAACAATAAAAACAAGTTAAGCAAATCCATAAAAATAGAACGCAGGAATAAGAAAAAGGGCGTGTTTTCTCACCAGATTTATTTAAGCTATACAGCGAGACGATTTGAAGAGAACTAGAAGTCCTAGCAGGATTTATTCTTGGTGGACACGATCTTATCAACATATAATGCATAGATGACACCTTGTTGATGTCATATAAACAAATTGAAAGGGGGCGTAAGACAAGGACGAGATTTCTCACCAGATTTGTTCAATGCATATTGCGATACGCTTTGAAGAGAACAAAAAGCTCTAGCAGGATTTTTTATTGACGTGCACATTTAAAGATTCGCAGATGACACTATGCTGATATCAGATACAACAATAAAGATAGGGCGTGAGGTAAGAATGCGTTTTCGCTCCGAATTTATTCGATCTCTACTGCGAGACAATAATCAGCAGGCCAATACTTTTAACAACACGATACGCAGATGACATTGTTTTGATGATGGAATCAGATGGAAAACTATAAAAACACCGAGAGAAGTTGGTAAAAAAAAAGAGAAGAAATAAACATCAAGCATAAGTCGGCATCAAGCGAGGGGTGGGTAAACAAAGATGTGAGTTTCAAGTTAGAGATATGAAAATCAAGACTGTAGCGAAATTTAACTATCTGTGTAAGTCTATGAAGAGAGTAAAGTGTTGTACATAGATATCCAAAGGCTAATCAAAACAGCAAAATAGGTCGCCTCGCAATTGAACAAAGGATTAAAACAAAGAAACAAAGAACACAGTGCTGAATTATAATGCCCAGAAAAAAATGAAAGGGCAGTTAGAATATGCTTTTAAGAACCTGAAATGTGTCATCCATTACGATCAACTGGAACATGAAAGGACTATCACTGATGATGTTTATTGACAGCAACTTCATTGGACAAACAAAGCATTATATCAAAAGTGTATCGCTTTGATAAACGGGAAAGGTTTTAATATTCATCACGGTAATGTTTGCACACATTCTGAAAAAAAAAAAAAAAAGAAAAAAAAAATCAGGAAAAAATAATCGTTAGGATGGGTGGTTCTTCTACATCCTTCATATTTACCAGACTTAGAACACAGATTGAAAATTTGTTGGTGCTAAACCTACAGATATTCATTTGTTTAGATCACTACGACATTTTATAAGTGGCAGACCATTCAGAAAGAGAAGATGAAGAAAGAGTTTCAAACTTATCCGGGAAACGTCTCTTTAAAAGAGCGATTGAAAATTTGACTTCCCGTTCATCATTCTTGAACAATAATATTTTTATTTATTAAAGACATTTTTATTTATGTTTAACGTTGTTATTTTATAGATACAAGTATTTAAGCAAATGCTCTGTTTAAGATAAACAGTATTAAATAACATTTACCGGCCTGAATGTCCGAGAAATTTTCATAGAAAATATTCGTTCATAGACAGGATTCGAACCTGCATCCTATACGGAACTGTCATATACGCTGACATGCCTTAACCACTCGGCCACCATGAACCTTATGGTAGACAAGGTCGAATTTACTGTTATAAACTACAATCTTCCATGAATCTCGTACATTCATAACTGCTCTGGCGTATCGAATGTAAACAAATGACGTCATATGTTAAAAATGGACAAGGTCCGACAATTTATTTATTAAAGACATTTTTAACATTTTAACGTTGAATTTCCGATAAAGTTTCATAAGCAAATATCTGTTTAATAAACAGTATTAAATAACATTTACCGGCCTTTATCTTAAACAGAATTTTCATAAAAATATTCGTTCATAAAATAATTCGTTAAATAAATAAAATGTTAATAAATAAATTGTCGGACCTTGTCCATTTCTTAACATAATAATATTTTTATAAATTTGATTCTTATTTAGACTTACGGCCATATCACGTTGAACCATCGGTTCTCGGGCAATCACCGAACAACGTCGAAAATGGTCAGTATCAAGATGAGTAACCACTTCGAAATATCTGGTGCCGTAAGCTTAGATATGCAGGTAGTATGGATTACGAAACAACGATTCTCGTGTAATCATCGAATTTAAGCAAAGTTAAACCTGAGCAGTACCTCGATGGATGACCGCTTGGGAATACCAGGTGCTTGGATGTGCAGATAATATGGATTACGACCATATCCTGTTCAAACACCGGTTCTCGTGCGATCTCTAAAGTTAAGCAACGTCGAGTCTAATCAGTACTTAGACAGGTGACCGCTTGGAAATAACAGGTGCTGTAAGCTTGGAGGTGCGGGTAATGTAATGGATAACGACTCAGAATTGGAAATCTGAGAGCCGAATTCCAATTCCAATTGGGTTCGTTATATTCACTTACGCGCAAATAACCTTGGAAAAAGTAAAAATCCACCTGTTCTCCCCCAGTTATGGGCTAAATAATTAATATCTCCAAACAATTTTTACGATCCAAAAATATTTTCTGGCTTTAAATAACCTGCAAAAGGTTGATAAGTCGTAAAAAAAAAACAAATCAATGAATAAATGTTTTACATTTGTAAGAAAGTACTAGTCAAATCTGAATTCAAATTGATAGTGCTTTGCCTAAGATATCCAGACATTTTAAATTTATTATCATTCAGACATTAGATAAAGACGATACGATATAAAAATTAACAGCCTTTCACCCAAGAAATCCACAACAAAAAATTAGGTTAATATATCTTAATATATCTTAATATGTCTTAAGAGTGTAAAACACAATGTAGCTCGTCAATGGAAAAAGAAAAGAATGTAGCCGATTTGAATGGCGCCTACTGTCTGAGAAACCATGACCTAATCGATAAAACGCTGTCACTGTAAGACAGGTTCCCAGGGATTAGGGAAGCGAATAGCACGCTAATTATTTCCGACTCGTGAAGCGGACATAACAGTCATAGAATAAATGTAAAAACAAACAGAGAGTTACGATAAAGGGGTGCCGATATGATGTCTATATAAATGTGGGTGAATTGAAAGAAACAATATGACTGTGCAGTACTTAGAAGAAAGAAACGAATAGAGGAAACTAGAGAAGAATATCGGGGTGTGTGCGTCAGATTAAGAAGGAAAAGATATTGAGAAAACCTTTACCACCTGAGTCAGGACACTCAGACTGTCTTTTCAGATGAGATATGACACACATGCAGTTTCCCTTACACAGGCCAGGGCACATACCTACTCGAATCAAGGCACTCATACAGTTTTCCTATACGAGTCAGGAAACTCATACACTACCCCCCCCAAGTGAGAACATATTAGGTTTAAGATTACAGTCTTACACAACTGGGTTGTTTTAAAGAAACATAGTCTAGTGAATTAAGGTGTTGGCTAGAGTATATATAGTGAGGTTAATCCTGTATAAGACCCTGGAGCCACTCGAGTAGAGAGTTACAGAGTAAGAGACACAGTTTAGTGTATGTGGAGAAGATAACAGTTAACACTAGACTAGAACAGGTTAGAATTGTACTGATCAGGAAAGCATCCTCGTGGGATTCGGTTCAATAGAGTAGTGATTCGCGGGAAGAAGCTGTTGGAGTCGAACTTACTTCTCATCAATGGATGAGGGTGGTTCGCAGCAATATACATAGCTAGGTAGGTATAAGCCGCAAAGGTTAGAACGGGTGGAACAAAGGAATGTACTTCGTCTTTTCATGGAAATCGCGATGGAGCAATGAGAAGCTTGCTACATTTCGTCTCTGAGGAAAGGATTGCTGGGTGGAAAATAATTTATCACCCACAAGGATGCCTTTTAGACTCTATCGGGACTGGAAAGTGCGGTCTGGTAGCTCACGTCCAAATACGACAGCAGTACTCGATTTTAGACCTAATCTGGTTCTTATATAGATAGAGGACAACATGAGGAGTCAGGTACTTTTATAGAGCGATATAGGGAACGTACCATTTCACCTGCATCTTGGATCGTGTGTATGACTTCCACTTGAGGTTTGGGTTAAGTTTGAGGCCCAAGTTTCGCTCAAGGTAGTGAGCCTCCCTGAGGAGACATCCATTCTTCGTGACTGATGGTAGATCAGGGTCCGGTCGGCGATGATGGGATGTAACTAGTTTAGTTGTTCGAGGCATTGAATGTAACCAGCCAGTTTTTTCCTGCTAAGCTGTTAGAGTTAGATCAGCGGAGAGATCAGCTGCCAATTTCTGGTCGTCACGAGTTTTGGTGGTGATGTTACTTAAAACGCTAAGTTTGGCAGTACAGAAACGCAGGATTCTCTGGTTCCGTGGAAGAAATGAGGTATTAACTGTAAGAATGCAAAACTCTTGGTCGTCAACAAAACAGACAGCTCAAGACCTGAGCTACAGTTTGGGGACATAATAATCTAGATACAGAAATCAGTGTAAGGCAGTCACAGAGGACAGAAAACGGCGCATAGAAATCTTAAGGTGCATAAAATAGCGAAAAATGCCTTCCCAAACTTAAGCAGACAACTCGACAAGTATCCTTATAAAGTAAGATGTGAATGCTGAATTGTGATGTAATATCTAATCTCCAATATGACATTGAATGCGGAACAATGTTCTCGGGTTAAGAAGAGAATTGAAGTTATAGAAATATGGTTCCACACCACGAATGCTGAGAATGCCAGTGACAGAACATGATATCAACGAGGAAGTTTTAAGGAACATTGAAACTTCAAGAAACTTGATAATTGCAATTTTATAAGTGGTGGAACATTGGGAAAGAAAATTTGAAAACAGTCTTGAAAACTTTTCACAGAGGTATGATGTAGAAAATTGCAATAAAATATTCAATGCTTTACTAGCTCTTGAACAATATTCTTCTTTCATGGAAATCCAAAATTGGTTCCTTAATGATTAACGAATTTAGCATCCAGTTTAAAATATCAAATAACAAAGACTTGACTTGTTCTAAATAACGTTTGACCATTTACCGTTTCTGTCTAGTTAAATAATTTAATGGCTGCTTCTCTTCTTCAAACCATCTTTTCGAAGTTAACAGAAGAGTAATTGCGTTCGAAGTTAACAGAAGAGAAATTTATGGATTATTTTTTTATTTTAAAAAAATCTTTATTTTTAAAAAGCTAGAGACACCAAGCACATGACGTCGATGTCAAAGTCATGTCTGTCATTTGACATTTTAAACTGGATGCTAAAATCCTTAATTTTTAAGTATTTCCATGAAAGAAGAGCCAGTAAAGCATTGAATATTTTATTGTAATTTTCCACATCATACCTCTGTGAATTAGGATTTTCTGTACTTATCAACATTAAATGCAAATATGGATCAAATACTAAATGCCTTGACGAGGAAGACGTAACATTCCAAAAATTGCCAAATCACATCAAGCACTGAAGTAGAATTAAATATACAATGTAATGACGTAAAATTACAAGTTTATTTCAGGAGACAACTTTATTTTCTTTCTATTTTCAAATTTAATGACTACCATATCTCCTCCAGGATCTTCAGTTTGGTCCTAAAGTCTTGTCACACCCTACCAAAAAGTAATGAGAACAATAGAACAAGTAATACAGTAATACAAAGCACATGTACTGAATTCAGTTTATTCATTTTCATTGACGCTGTCACACATCACTAGCCTCTCTTTCAAAATGGAGCTTGTATCAGCCATCTGAAAGATCAGTTTTTTAAGCAAATATAGGGGATCGCACTACACACAGGTATTTTATTCTGGAGCGGTTAAAATATATGCAAAAAATTTATGGTGTCGCACTATACTTTATTGGTTTAAAAATCTATTCTAAAATTTATATAAAAACATAACATAAAATAGAATGGGCGCTTCGACTTGGTTTAATGGCTAGCAAAACTTGTCTCACTAGTTAATTACGTCAAGTGAGATCGATTCTCACTGGGTGCCGTTTACTTTCGGCTTTGTGCAATATCTAAGCGAAGCTTGGAAAATCGCCATTTAAAACTTAATGTTCATTTTCACATAGCAAGCTTGTCTCGCCAGTTCAGTTACGACTAAGTAGTGAGTTCAAACCTCACTTTCGGCACTGTGCCACATTTAAGCTACACTTAATAAATTACTGGACACTTCGACATGATGTAATGGGTAGCAAACTTATCTCACTAAATCAATTACAATTGTAAACTGAATTCCAGCTTCACTAGGTGCGCCATATTTTCACTTAGAAAATAACCGTAACATATGAAATTGAATAATTCGATAATTGGCAACAAATACGTAAAACAATTTATTTATTCAACTTTTTATTATTAATTTACAATCTATAATTTATCACCCACAAGGATGCAGATACGCTTTTGAACTCTATCGAGACTATAAAGTGTGAAAATTAAATATTTGGTTTTTGTTTTGGAAATTAAAAAAAATCCAGATTTTCGTATTTTAATTAAAATTCTAAAAATAGCTTTTAAAAACGATTATCGAGTGCATATACACTTTGTCACGAGAAAAACGGCCTTTGTCAGAGACTTTTCTTTTTGTCTGGTACTAAATTTAACTTTGCAAAATAAATAAATAAAAAGATTTATTATTTTACAGTGTGGTTCACCCATTATAAGGCCCGGAGACACTCGAGGTAGAGGTTACAGAGTAAGAGTCGGTTTATGCGAATAGGAGGGTGAGATAACGGTTGGCCCTAGACTTGAACAGTTTAAGATTGTAGTGATCGGGGAAATATCTTCTAGAGAATCGGTTTCACAGAACAGTGGTTCGCGGGAAGAAGCCGTTCGAGTGGAACTTACTTCTCACCAATGGAATACGGGTGGTTTGAGGGTGGTTTGATACAATTGTGCTTGACATGATGGGTCCTAACCGTGAAAGGTAGAATTGGCGGAAAAAAAGGAATGCAACTCGTCCGAGCACTTTCTATGGAAATAATGATAGATCACTGAGAGACTTACTTTTATCCTGTCTGACAGAGAGGCTGGAAGATAGAAAATAATTTGTTATACACAAGAATTCTAAGACGCTTTCTATCAAGACTGAAAAGTAAGGACTGGGCAGTTCCCGCCCAAATATAACAACAGTACACCATTTTAGATGTAATTGGTTGTTTCCACCATGCACAATTTTACTAGGTTTTTTGATCGTTACCTGTCACGCTTGGTGTCCATTTTGTTCGATTTCTTCTTTCTCTTACAGAAGAT
The DNA here is from genome assembly GCA_903632075.3 of Acanthosepion pharaonis. Taxonomy (NCBI): domain Eukaryota; kingdom Metazoa; phylum Mollusca; class Cephalopoda; order Sepiida; family Sepiidae; genus Acanthosepion; species Acanthosepion pharaonis. The sequence continues at coordinate 3,893,144 of CAHIKZ030000779.1, read as the reverse complement.
CACTATTATCTTTCTTCGGTCTCCTTTGCTGCTTTATTCTTCGTTTCCTTCCTTTTAATCTTTTGTCTAGTCATCATCATTATTATTGCTTTTTTCTTTTCACCCTTCTTCTGGTTTTTGTTCGTCTTCTTTTTCCTCTGCCTTCTCTTTTTTCTTCACGTTATTTCCTATTAGGATACTTCTCTTCATCCCCCCTCCTCTTAATTCTACGCTCACTTCTCACCTTTTTCTATCCTATTTCCACTTATTTCTCCTTCTTCTGCTCTCACTCCTAACTCTTCTTTGTCTTTCTTTCTTTCTTTCTTTCTTTCTTTCTTTCTTTCTTTCTTTCTTTCTTCTTCTCTCGCCTCTTACTTCTCCTCCTACCTGTCTTGGACTGAGGAGAGAATAAGAGAAATTAATTAATGGAAGGAGCAGAAGACAACAAAAAGGGACGGAATAAGGAAAAAGAAGGAAAAGTGGAGGGAGTGGAAATGGAAACTACTTCTCTCTCCTTATTTCTCCTCTTTCACTTTTCGTATTTAACTTCCTCTTCTCTTTTCTTTATTCCTCTTTTCTCTAACATCATCATCTCCACTCTTCTCCCATCTTATTTGTCGTCTTTCACTCCCCCTTCCACGACTTTTCTTTGTCTTTTCTTCTTTTTTTCTTGCTCTCTCCATTTTTGCCTTCCACTACTTCCCCTATCTACTTGTCTTTTCTCTTCCTTTTCTTTTACTACTTTTTTCCTCGCCTCTTACTTCTCTTCCTATCTGTGTTGTGTTTACTGTACTTCTCTCCCCATATTGTCCCTCTTCCTCTTTTCGTATGCTTCTTGTTTTCTTTTTTCCTCTTTCCTCTAAAATCTTCTTCACTCCTCTTCCTTCTTATTTGTCATCTTACACTTCCATTCTTCCCACTTCTTCTTGCTTATTTCGTATTCCTTTCCTCTTCTTCTCCTTTTCCTCTTCTTTTTTTCTAATTTCTTTCTTCTTTTTTTCTTTATTCTTTCCCACATCTTTTTTCTTATTCTTTCCTCTCTGCCTTCTTTTTTATTATTCCTTTCCTCTCCTTCCTTTTTTCTAATTCCTTTCTTCTTCTTCTTCTTCTTCTTCTTCTTCTTCTTCTTCTGTTTTCTAATTCATTCTCTCTTCTTCTTATTTCTTATTCCTCCCCTCTTCTTCTTCCTCTTTTTTCTTATTCCTTTCATCCTCTTCCTTTTCTAATTCCTTTCTTCTTCTTCTGTTTTCAAATTCCTTTCCTTCTCCTTTTTCAAATTCCTTTCTTCTTTTTTGTCTGATTCCTTCCTTCTTTTTGTTTCTTATTCCTTGACTCTTTTTGCTTCTTATTCCTTTCCTCTTCTTTTTTCTTATTCCTTTCCTTCTCTTCTTTTTTTATTTCTTCCATCTTCTTATTCTTCTTAATCCTCTCTTCCTCTTTTCCTTTTTCTTCTTTTTCCTCACCACCCATTCCTTAACAGAAGCAATTGGAGACATTCTTCAGTCGGCAATACTTAACGATTTCTCTATTCAATAATTTTAGTCTTTCATGAAAGTTGAGACTAGTAATACGAACAGCCGACAATCCTTCTTTTCTTTATTTGTACGATTTTTTTCTTCCTTTATTTTTCTCGTTTTGCTTTTAGTTTCTTTCTGAAATTATAATAGTTTGCACATTTTGCTTAAATGTCTTCAACGAATTTTTAGCAATCAATTCGATTCTTACCTGACAGCGGAGTCGACATTCTATCGTCTCATCTACGCAATATTTCTTTTTATATTATTCCCCCTACTTCTCCCCTTCCTACTCTTATTACTCGACTTTTCATCGCAGATATCATTAGTTATAATAGATGGATTAGAAGAAAAAATATCTGGCAGTTAAGTGGATTTGTTTTATAAGGATTGGTTGTGTGGTTGATTTTACGACATATCAGCCTTTGTTGGGTGATTTAATCTCTAAATCAGTCTTTTATTATTCTCCTCCTTCTAACGGTTTGCGTTTTCAACTGGGGATCTTGCATTATGGGTAATCCCCATCAAGTCTTGTCGTTGTTATTTTTTGTTGTGTGTTTGCTTTTTGTTCTTGTTCTTCTCTTTCATCTTGTTCGCCTCCTTCTGCTTTTTTTTTCCTTTTTTGCCTCTTTCCTTTCTTCTTCTTCTTCTTTTTCTACGTCTTCTTTATCTATTTTTCTTTTTCTAATTTTGTCTTCTACTTTTCTTTTCCCTTTTTCTTCATTACCTTCTTTTTCTACGCCTTCTTCTTTTTCTTGTTTTTCTTTTTCTTCTTCTTTATTTTTTTTCCTTTTCAATTTTTTCTTCTACTTTTTCTTCTTTCTTTTCTTCTTTTATATGTTCTTTTTCTACGTCTTTTATTCTTGCTTTTTGCTATTTCTTCTTTGTCTTCTTTTTCTTTCTTTTGTATTTTTTCTTCTTTTCTTCTTTTTCTACGTTTTCTTTATGTCATTTTTCTTCTTTTTGTTTTTTTTCTTTTCCTTCTTATTTTTCTTCTTTTCCTTCTTTTCCTCTTTCTCCATTTTCTTCTTTTTTGTAGGTTTTCTTTTTCTGAATTTTTCTTCTTTATCTTTTTTCTTTTAAATGTTTCTCCTTCCAATTTTTCTTCTTTCTTTCCTTCTTTATCTTCTTTTTCAATGTTTTCTTTATCTTGTTTTTTCTTTTTCTAATTTTTTCTTCTTCTTTATCTTTTCTTCCATTTATTTTCTTATTTTTATTTCTTCTTCTTTTGTTTGTGTTTTCTTTTTCCCTTCTTGCTTTTTTCCCTGTGAGAGATGAACATAGATTTTTAAACGTCAACCTATCTTCCTTAACTGCCATATCCATTCAAGATGTAGGCAATTATGGGTCACTACAGTTTCTTTTTCTTTATTAACTACGATCTTCAAAAATTTAAATGCCACATCAATCGTCATTTGTTTATTTGAATCCTGGTTTTTATTGTCCTTTCTTCTTAATAACGTTTTCTTAGATACTTTTCTTCTAATTAGCCCCTCGCGTCTTAGTGGCTTTCTCGCCTTGCTTGGCGTTGAAATAATTTAAAAAACAGCTGAAGGATTCATAGATATGATTATTGTTGGGAAATAAGGCGGATTTGTTTGTTGGTTTTGAATTCGGAATTGTCTTTCCTTGAAAAGTATAGAGTCCAGATTTGATCTACAGTGCTGTTCGATAAAAGTGACTCACCTGATTTTTTTACTTAAAAACTTTTTCGCCTATTGTTTTTGGGGTCAAACTAATTATTAATCTTACTAATAGAAAGACGCCTTCCCGACCACCTAGTAAAAAAGTTTACTCACCCTAAGATGTTCTATCGATAATTATGATTTTGGATATAAATGAGATTCAGTAAAAAAACTCTGTGCAAAAAAAAGTGACTCACTTATTTCCTGCAACTAGTAATCAATAGAAACATAACCAAACAGCTTTAAATAAAGAATAATAGAGGTATAATTTATTTATAATAGGTAAATATAGTTCGAAATATTTAATAATCTATGGGTCCTCCTTTATTTTGAATAACCTTTTCAACCCTTTTTGGCATTGACTTGATTAAGTTCTGGCAAATCTCATCTCCAAGCATTGAATTCCATTCCGATATGAAATTCACAATCAAATCCTCTTTGTTGCTCAACTGCTTTCTCAAGAGTCTCTACTTTATAATGCTCCATAAGTTTTCTATGGGGTTGAGGTCAGAAGATTGGGGCGGCCGTGTCATAACACTCACCTGCTTCTCATCAAAGTATTCCTTCATCAATTTTGATTTGTGACAGGGAGCATTATCCTGCATAAAAATGAGCCTGGTGGGGGTCGATTTTCACCCTTTCAGCAGAAGGGAGCAGGCAAGAATCTAAAATTCTCTTGTACTGCTCGCCCCTGAGGGGCTTTTCAATAGGTTTTAAGAAACCAGTTCCATGAAAAGAAAAGCATCCCCAGAACATTATACTGAACGGATGCTTGGCAGTACTTACTGCTAAATTCAAAGAGCTTTCAAAGCTTCTTCTTCGAATTTTAGATCGCTTATCCTTTGAATTTAGCTCAACTTTCGTTTCATCGGAGAATGTAGTAAAAAAACCCAGGTGAGTCACTTTTAGCGAACAGCACTGTATACCTCTTGAGGAAGAAGAAATTAAGTTAGAGCTTGAATGAGAACATTTTTTACGAAGGGAACACAAACTGGTTGAGCCGGTATTTGAACATGGTTCACCGCATTTTTCAGCACTGTTAATGGTTGGTCGACGCAAACATTCTTCTTTTGATACCTCTCTCTCTTTCTCCCTTTCTTTGTCTCTCTCTCTCTCTCTCTTGCTGTCTCTTGCTGTCTCTCTCTTTAGCTGGGCTGTATGCCATCAGAATTTATGGGATTAGGTTTCTCCACACTTACAGCAAGTCACGTTGAAACACCGGTTCTCGCACAATCACAGAGGTTAAGCAACGTCAAACATGGTCAGTAACTAGATGGATGACAGCTTGAAAATACCAGCTGCTGTAAGCCTAGATTTGCGCTTAGTATAGACTTACGGCCATATACGTTGAAACAACCGTTCCCGTACGATCACTGAAGTTAAGCAATGTCGAGGTTAATCAGTACCTAGAAGGGTGCTATAAGCTTGGGTTTGCGAATGATTTAATGGAGAACGGCTCAGAATCGGAGATCGGAGAGCCGAGTTCCAATTGCAGTCGGATCTGTTATCTTCACTTACCCATAAATAGGAATTCATCTCTTCTCTCTCCCTAGCTATGGGTTAATTAGTAGAATTTGTTTAAGTAAATCCCCATCAGGAAGCACGGTGGAGTAATGTAGAGCCAAGTTCGAATTTCAGTTGAATCCATTACACTCACTTACGTGCTAGTACACTTGGGAAAGGTTTGAATCTTCTTCTTCTTCTTCTTCTTCTTCTTCTTCTTCTTCTTCTTCCTCTTCTTCTTCCCACAGCTATGGGTAAATAGCAGTTCAGACCGGGTTTTATAGCCTTGGATGGCAACTGGTCTTATGCAGAAAGAAATGGCAACCTACTGCGGGAAAAATTCTGCCTCGTCAGTCATGTATCAAAAGTTACATGATCGCCTAAACGTGTATCACACATGGCACATAGCTGAAGTCATCATTATCGCTAAAAAATTATAATCTAAAAATATTTTCTGGCTTTAAATAACCTGAAAAAGGATGATAATCCGTAAAAAAATGCCAAAATCCATCCACAGCTTAGCTACTTTCACTAATACTCTCCTCTTTACGACCAATCTTTGTTATTCTATAACTTGTTCCTCCATTCATTCTGAAGGATCACGCCCCATAAAAGAAGAAGTCTTGGCATGTTCTCTATTTGGATACAAGCCGTTTGTTCTTAATATGCTGCACTTTGTTTTTATGGCTCGATAGAATAAATATCTTGCATCCTAGGAAAAAAATGAATGCATTTCCTTTTATATAATTATTAAGCTTTGTTATAAGTTTTTGCGAGCACAAATTATTGCCTGTTCGAGAAGCAAGGTGGGGAAATACGCAAGAAAGGAAAACCGCGGACTGATCACAAGATTATCCTCAACCTAATCAAGTAAGTGGAACTTCTAACATATCACGAAGACGACCTTTTTCTCTTGGCTAATAGTAACTTATAAGCTGTTTATATGCGATCCGTGATGCCAAGTTAGGGAATTATTAAGCAAAACACATCATTCATTTAAATGCTTACAAATCATTTTTTTATCACGAACCATTCTGACGAAAGTAGTTTGGGAAGAAATGAAGCTGCCAGCAAAACTGTATTTGGACCTTTTACCAAACATGTGAACATCGACGAGGTTTTGGAGAAAAAAGTAAACAAAAAGATAACTTATAGGTAGAGACAGTGAAAATTTCTGGGGCACGTAACGAGAAAGGCGGGCTTGGAAAATTTGATACTCAAAGGACAGGTGAAAAGAGGAACAGAGGAAAGCAGCATGTAACATAATTGATGAGCTTGAGTAAATGGAAGAGGGTTAGGAGAAATAACAAAAAGACAAAATTTATTAAGAGCTAAAAGGGACGGGAAGATGTGGAGAGCCATGATCGCTTACGTTTTGAAAGAACACGGCACATCAAAGAAGAATGATTGGTGACACGACTTCACGTATTTAAGTGCAAATACCCTTGGGTATTTCCTTCTTCTAGCTATGGTCTGAATAATAGGACAGACTGGGTCCTATAGATATGGTTGTTTGCCAACTAGTCTACTACGGGGAACTGTTCTGCTTACTCAGTCATAAATCGAAAGACACATGCTCGCCTAAACGTGTATCACGTATGGCACTTAAGTGACTACATTGGCAGTTAGTTTTTTTTTACTGTTGAAATTGCTAAATGTAAGTATTATGTTAATGATTTCTCACATACTTTTCGCTTGTATAATTTTATTTCAGCATCTTGTTTTCCTGTCAACTGCGGTCTTCAAAAAGTTAAATGAAATGTCAATCTTCTTTTGTCTTCTTGAATCCTGGTCTTTTAATAATCTCTCTCTCTTCAACGTTTTCTCAAATTCTTTCACACTCAGTAAACCCTTGCGCCTTAGTGGCTTTATCACCTTTCTTAGGGTTAAATCGATTCCTCTATCGTACGGTTCACACATTTGAAAAGAAGTAGAGGTTTATACCTTTTTCCCTGTTTAGGATTTCCGGCTACATCTAAAGTCTTTTCACTGTCTTTCACTCTCAGTAGCCCCTTTCGTCTTAGTGGCATTATCGCCTTGTTCTTGTTAAAGGATTATATATATATATATATATATATATATATATATATATATATATATATATATATATATATATATAATATAAAGTCCATTTATTTTAACAAATTATTTTCCACACTCCAACACAAACTATACGCTGTGTGTGTACAAGCCTAAGATGGACGGACATAGGACGATCAGACCTGATAAAAACTCAACAGATATATATATATATATATATATATATATATATATATATATATATATATAAATATATTGTTGAATATAACAGACAGCAACAAATGTCTATCATGTTTGATCATGAGCCATTCTAAGCTTCGTATAGTGACTTTATTTTTTATTATGCTGTTCCTCGATTTAAGTTTTCAGCTCACATGAGACATCATCAGAGTGGTTATATGGATATTACAACAGAGATTTTTATCATCAAAGATGACACACTGTTATGTTTACATAGAAGTTTTCTATGCGACGATAATGGTCGCGGAATAGCAGGCACAGGTCGTAAATTCATAATGCGTTTCTATGAAGTCGTACATGACGACGTGAGAGAAAGAAATGTTATCAACAGAACCATGTGTTTAAATGCGTTGTAATATGTGACTAGTTTGAAATGTAATTTTGTTGAGTGTGGGTTGCTTTGTTTTAATGTAGATGGCCTCCAATATCTGAAGATTCTTTTTACTATGTGTATATGAGTATTGTTATGCTATCAACTAATATCTGTCTAATATTATGTACATGGCTATGTTTTTCTAAGAAATGTTGTTTAATGGAACTAAGATCAGAAAGGTGACAGGTGTTTTTTCATCGTGTTTGTAATTATTATGCATTTGGTTACAATAGTATAAGTTAATAGTATTATGTTTATTTTGACATACACTATTATGGTCACAATTATTTTTAATATTACCAATTTTGTTCGTAGTATCATTAACTATTGGGATACATTTTAATTTGTTGATCAATGACGGAATTAGGGAATCCATCATTAACGAATGTTCGTATGATTTTATGCAATTCTTTATAGAATATGGTTTTGGAAGAAGATATTTGTGTGCGTTGTATTAATTTTTTTTATAACAACTAACTTATATCGTTGAAGGCATTCACTATTATAATGAAGACACGAATTAATGCTCATGGGTTGCCTATATAGAGAAGTAGGAAATTTTTGTGTGCTGTAATCAAGGAATTAAATGTTATTATAAATATTGAGTTCTAGTCTAAATTTGAGGAAAGGGTGCCTTTCAAATTTGTTTTTAAGTTGTGTAATTTGATCAATATTTTTAGCTAAAATGAAAATGCCACCTATGTCTCTTACATATATAGGGGGATTATTGCTGTCATTTAGCATTTTATCTTCTAAATGTGTCATATAATAATTAGATAAAAGGGGGATTAAAGGTGATCCCATTACCATATCGTCTATTTGAGTATAAATATTACCTAGGGGCTCATGAAAAGGTACTTGAGTGGAACATGCTAATAATATTTTTTAAAAATAATGGGTTTAATAATGATGGGTGGGAGTGAACTTTATTTTAGGATAATAATGTCAATCGTTTCATAGGCAGGGACATTAGTAAATAAGTTTTCTACATCTAAAGATGCGACAATTTGGTTGTTTGGTTTTTATAGCATGAAAATTTGTACACACACACACACACACACATATATATATATATATATATATATATATATATATATATATATATATATATATATATATATATATATATATATATATATATATATATATATATATATATAAAAAATAGACAAAATTCGACAATTTATAAAATATTCGTCCGTATAGGATGCAGGTTCGAATCTTGTCAAAGGACGAATATTTTCATGAAAATTCTCGACATTCAGGCCGGTAAATGTTATTTAATACTGTTTATTATAAACAGAGCATTTGCTTGTATCTATAAAAAGAACGTTAAACATAAAAGGTCTTTAATATATATATATATATATATATATATATATATAAAAGCAAAGAAAGATTCAAAATTCTGAGAGAAGCAACCAACATTGAATAATTATCTTTCTCCACAGGGAGGAGTCGTATACTGAAATGTGTAGGAAAAAATAATTGTAAAATGTTCAGTTTCACAATTTAACTGACGTCACCTCAAATAACTTGAAATTGTCTCCAAAGTAAAAATTTTGGAATTAACCAAAAATAGTTACGTAATTCTTTGCAAAACACAACATTCAATTTGCAACATTCGAATCTACTTGGAAAAAGATTAAATAGATAAATAATTAATACGAAAATTTACCTATTATATTAAAACAATCAATTTGGGAATGTTAAAACCTTACAAATATTATATATATATATATATATATATATATATATATATATATATATATAGACACACATATATATATATATATATAATTTCCTGCTACTTCAAAAAATTATTTTTCAGATACCCATTATTGAGTAAACGCCTTGTTTTTTAAAACATTATGAATTACATCTACAATCGGTATGCGTATTCCAGAGACTTAATGAGGAAAAATGTATCTCCAGCAGTGTTTGGATGAGCATCCCTTTAGTGGAGAAAGCACGGTCTCATACGGCGTGCTTTAGAACCACTCGGCTAGCGAACGTCACTGTCTAGCTAGTTTCAATGACTCTTTTGAAGAATTCCCATCCTTTCGTTCAGAGCTCCTCGAAAGCCCACACCTACTCATTTCCTCGTACATGATTTCGTAGTATTTCACACACACACACACACACATATATATATATATATATAATGTATGTGTATGCGCCCGATGGAATATATATATATATATATATATATATATATATATATATATATATATATATATATATATATATATATGTGTGTGTATACTTTTTAACAGACAATATCGCATATTTTCCCTTTTTTTCAGACAACTACTCACATGAAGAATCGTTGGCGACTAGTTGTCTATTATCACACGATTCTCGGTAACATTATACTAGTCACTAACGATTATTCTGATGAGGCGTTTGCTGAAAAAATGTTACCTTTTTAAGGAAAATGTGCGGTTTTGTCTGTTTAATATATATATATATATATATATATATATATATATATATATATATATATATAAATATATATATATATATACGATCATTAATTTGTCGCCATTTTATATTTTTAATTTAGCGCATGCGCATAGTTTGTTCTTGATTTTTCGACTTCACAGTATAGTAGGCTCAGTTGGACACCATCTGTGAGAAAAAGAGCACCATGACGCAATTTACTCCATCAGAAATTTGGAAACGGTATGCTTTACTACTTGACATTCGTGCCGCAAACTCCAATATGAGTATTTCAAAGAGGGTGGGTGTCAACCTGAAGACAGTGCAGAGGATTCAGAAAGAGTTTGATGAGTCTAATGGTGATTACGAATGTGTTTGGAGTGATCACTATTGATGGCAACATTGCGGTAATGCTTCCATTCATCTTACCACAGTTCCTCAGACTCAATAGAGGCCTATATCAAGTCACTTGAGGAGGAAGTGTTCCACTGGGTCAAGACAGTGGCCGCTCTGTGTCTGGCAACAGGACTCTGCAACTTGCCACACAAGCAGAATAGCCTATTCATGGCTCTCAGTCAATTTACGTGACTACATCACCCCTTATATCTGACTACCTAACTCCTCAGACTGCAACCCCCTTAATTATTGTTATATGTTGAGCGAGAGACTAACAAAACTCTTTGTAACACTAAAGATAAACTGAAGGCAAGCATTATGGTAGCATTCACCAAAATAAACAAGGAGACCGTCCAGAAGAGTTGCAGGAGATTCAGAAGTCGTCTGGAGGCAGTGGTTGAAGCCAATGACGTTTATGGAATAAATTTACTGATTAGTACTTCAAGATATTTCAAGATATTTTTGTGTAATTTTGGTAAATATATCTGTTAAAATGAGATGTCAGTTCAGTCAGTAAAGGGTATTGTTGACTTTTTGTTATAATGTAATAAATATTTATATTATTTTAGTTTAGGATTGATTTATATATTCTATATTTTAAATAATAGAAGATTATGAATTTAATCGTTATTTTCTAATTTTTTGGACATTTTTATATTTATGTGTGTTGACTTGGAAAGGAGTATGTAAAGAGCTGTGATACAGACAATATATACACACATGAAAAACTTAAATTCGGTTGTGCACTCTTGGAAGATAAGTACGAATTTGTAAACAATGACTATTACTACTAATATTACAAGGCTCTTCCCTTTCCCTGAATTGAGCTCTCTCAGTCATTGGCATGTTTATTCATAGAATAAGTACGTAAAAATTTGCCTCTCTTTCAACTGTCCGCTGATGGCGTAGGCGAAAAATGTCCGAATCTTGTCAATCCCTGCTTGAAGCAGTCGGATGTCTAGCCACACTGTTGAGCTGTGATACAGCGAAACAGTTTGTCTGTGGCTGAGTATATCTATATATATATGTGTGTGTGTGTATGCATGTGTGTATATAACTATATTAGTGGATATATTGATTCATTTAAATTCTTATGCACATTTCATGTCGTAATAAATCCTAATTCCCACACACTCATATATACACGGTATAACTGACACCCGCTAATATATCGTGTTCAGTTCGTTATTTTGCGTGTGTCCTTGTGTGCAAACGCATAACTATGCATCTATTATAATTTTCGGTTTCGTCTTTCGTAAACGGCTTCGTTCTCCTCCTTTTTTTTCTTGCCTTTCTTTTATGCATTTAATAATTCGCTTTTGTTTTATTTTCGTCAGTTCTTTTCAAGGTCAAGCTACCAACCTGAGAAGTCTCGCAGTGTCACCCGACCGATCAGACGTTCTTTGCTGAGAGAACAGACCAAATAATAGATGACGCTCTCAACTTACGATACATTTTTGCAATGGGGATGTTCAGGCGATGTTTTCTGAGAACGGGAGCGAAAATGGCAGATAAGATAATGTTGAAGTGGCAGCGACTGGCGCCTATAATACTTGAAATGTTCAACTGAATCTAGGTAACACGTATATACGAGACCATGTAAAATCCCGGATAAGCATGCGCAATTAGCAATATGATGAGTATTGAATGAACAAGTGAACACTTAAGACATTATGGTCGAATTATTATAAAAACATTGAATTCGAAAGAAAGAATGTTATAAGTTATATGAATTTTTATATACCGGATGTAATAGTAAAATTTTCCAAATCGTGTTACAGCATAATTGTCAATTCAACAAAATGTTTAATATCAAAGAAATCACTAAACTAATTACATTTCTTTTTTTCCAGGTTTTCAGATAAAACGTTTAGCCATCTCGACACCATTTTTGTAAGAATCACTGAAAAATACTTTGGATTATTCAGCTAGAAATTGAACATGTTAAAATGTGTCAGCCCTACTGTCTTCCCAAATGAGAAATAGTGGGAGGAAAAAGATCATCCAGAGCTTCAGTAATGGTACCAAAACTTATACACTGGCTTCCATTTTCAAAGTCAAATCAAAAACCTTTATGAGAACGGTGAATAAGTTTAAAAGAAAAAGGGAAAAGTAGAGAGAAAAAGCACATCAGGAGCTAAACAGGAAGTAGGATCATCATTTCAACTGGGAGCAAAATAGATCCATTAGAAAAGATCCAACTCAATCCATAAGACGTTTGGCTCGTGAGAGAGGAGTTTCAGCTATGACAGTCCAAAGAGCAGTGAAAAAAAGCTTGAAAATGAAATCGTACGTGAAACCTGTGAGGCAATTTGTTACTCCAGGACAGAAAGTTAGAAGTTTAGAGAGGGCGTAGATTATCTTGAATAAGTTGGAAAATAATCCTGAAATAATATATATATATATATATTTGAACTTTATTTCAATCCTACATGAGCTTCCGATCCTTAGCTATGATTAATTAATCATGAATATTTTCGTTTATGATCAATTTCATCAGTATTCTTCTGTTAAGCTTGGAGAGTAATTATACATTCTTATTGCTTACAGTAGAGTCCAATAATATTATAAAAACATCGGAGAATTCCAGTAATATATCTTTAATCGTTTCTAAGATGCAGCGGTTCAACACTTAATCTAACGAATGGACAATTTTGCTGTTACAGTATTTGGACAATTTTGCTGTTACGCCTAGTACAACTATTTTTCATTCCGCCTTATTCTATAGGTCAACAGACAATATTCTCAAGTGGCTCGAATTTCCTAGAAGAAAAGTTGATATTATTATTCGTTCTTGACGTTTTTGTTATCTAATTTTCTCGTTTGCCTAGTAAAAGACGTTTTAATTTCAAGAGTTCCGAATTATTGAGATATAGCATTCTTATGAATTTAATTTTTAACGGATTTTCCTTCATTTTATTTTTGCTGATAAACTAATGAAAGACTTAATGGTTTCAAGTGGTTCAAATTTCGGAAATAAAACATTGTTATTAATTCTTGATAGGTTTTTCTTTTTCTTATTTTTCTCGTCTGATTAATGAAAGACTTAATCATATCCAGTTATTCGAATTTATAGAAATTAAACATTTTAATTTTTATTAATATTTAGCTGATTTTCAACTGGTTATTTTTGCTGCCCTTAATATTAAGAGGCACAAAAAACTAAATTTGTTTGAATTACATAGATGACGCATCAGAAAATAGCCATTTTGTATTTGTTTTTAGTTGTGAATCATATAACGGCCATTTCCTTTTTGTTTATTATAAAACGTATAATTTTATTTTATTTTTGTTTATTAATTCTGCATATGTTAATAACCACTTTGTATTTGCTTTTAATTCTGACAAAAATAGTCATATTTTCTTATTAGTTCATTTATGTCATTTATAAAGGCATAGATAACTTTGTAATAAAAGTTGGGGATCGAATTTATATTGTGACTAAATTATAAACTGATCCCCCAAATATTAATAAAATAAATGGCAAATACAAGATGCATGCGTGAAAATATTTTATTAACAGAGGGATCTGGAGAAAATGCCAATTTCATTTATACTGCCATTTATTAAGGCATAGGTTTGATTGATAAATTTGTTTTTTTAAATTTTATCAACCTTTTGTGGGTTATTTAAAGCCACAAAATATATTTAGATTTGGGGGGGCGGTTAGTAATAATTTACTGATACAAGTCTTATTAATTAGCCCATATTTAGACCGAAGAAGTGGATTGATATGTTTCCCAAGGGTATTTGCGCGTAAGTGAATATGACGAACCCAACTGGAATTAGAACTCGCCTCTCCAGGTTATCCATTATATCATCTCGCACAAGTCAAGCATGCACACCTGATATTTCTAAGTGATCGCATCTCGAAGTACTGACCTGGCAGGACGTTGCTTAACTTTGGTGATCGTACGAGAACTGGTCATTCAACGTGGTATGATCATAAGCTCTTTATAACACCCGCACATCCAATCTTACACGAAATCTTATTCCCAAGCGCTTGCCCATCTAAACACAGACCAGACTCGACATTGCTTAACTTCGGCGATCGTACGAAAACCGCTGATTCAACCAGATATGGCTGTAAACTCTTTATATTATTCTCACATCCAAGCTTATAACACCTCGTAGTTTCAAGTGGTCACCCATCAAGCTACTGGTCAGGATCGACGTTGCTTAACTTCGGTGATCGTACGGGAACCGTGGTTTCACTGTGATATGGCCGTAAGCCCTTTATACCACTGGCACATCAAGAGATTACAGCACCTAGTATTCCCAAGCAATCATCCATATAAGTACTGACCAGGTTCGATGTTGCTTAACTTCTGTGATCATACGAGAATCGTGGTTCCAATGTGATACCACTTTATACCACCCGCACATCAAAAGCAAAGAGCACTTGGTATTTCCAAGCAATCACCCATATAGATACTGATCAGGTTCCACGTTGCTTAACCTCTGTGATCGTACGAGAATTCGCGTTTACGTGTGATATGCCACTTTATACCACCTGCACATCCATGCTTACAGCACCAGCTATTCCCAAGCAGTCACCCAATTTGCTAGTAACAAGGTTCGACGTTGCTTAACTTCGGTGATCGTACGGGAACCGTAGTTTCACTGTGACATGGCTGCAAGCTCTTTATACCACCTGCACATCAAAAGCTTACAACACCTGGTATTCCCAATCAATCACCCGTCTAGGTACTGACCAGGTTCAATGTTGCTTAACTTCGGTGATCATACGAGAATCGTGGCTCCAGTGTGATATGACCGTAAGCCCTTTATACCACCGGCACATCAAAAGCTAACAGCACTCGATATTTTCAAGCAATCACCCATATAGATACCGACCAGATTCGATGTTGCTTAACTTCGGTGATCACGCGAAAATTGATGTTTCCGTGTGATATGGCCCTCTATGCCACCTGCACACCCAAGCTTACGGCACCTGGTATTAGCAAGCAGCTATCCATCTAGCTACTGACCAGGATCAATGTTGCTTCGGCAAGCATATGAGAATCGGAGTTGTCAATGTGATATTGCCGTAAGCCATTAGGCCTAGATAACAGTAATGAAATACTTTTCTACAAACTGTTTTGGATCGTTTTTCTTTTGTGACTAATTTATAACCTGGTCCTCGGAGTAATACAGAATACTAATAGAATAATCGGAAATAAAGTGCTTATGGGAAAATCATTTGATAACACTGAGGTATTAAGAAAATGCCTATTTCATTTCTCCTGTCATTTCCAGCGTTCTTTTGATCGATGCATTATGACCATAGCTATTTACAATGATGGCAAGCATAAAGTGTTATTAATACGATTGATTATATCAGTTAAAAAGTGTGTAACTTGATTTATAATACTTTAGGCTGAAGCTAGAGTCATTGCTGCTATATGTCTCATACAGGCGATCGGTGTTCGAGTTCGCATAGAAATCCAAGACGACACAAGTTTGATTAATATGTTATAAAAGGGATATCTATTCGTGTTGAAATATTTTCGCTACAGATTTGTTCTTTCATTTACCATCGGTATTTTCAGAGCGGGATCGTATTTTTTATTCAGTTGGTAGAATAGTGACTCTTTGGCATTGCTCTTGTTGGAATATTACGAAATAAAAATGATTTATAAGTAGTTTTGTTCTTTACGTACCGGGTTCTCTCAGCACTTAGCCCTTTACAACTTCCTGTTCCTTAGAGGCAAGCATCATGAAAGAGAAGGAAATCTAAAGATTAGCGATTAACAAAAAAGAAAATCATTTTTTGCGCTTTTTTGATTACATGAAGATCTTGAGGCTCTACGCATATTATTATGAAATTGTCCGAATGTCTTAGATAAAATATTGACCTTATTATTAATACTTTGTCTTATTTATCTTGTTATTTCTATAATCAAACTACTGATACGTTCATTAGTAGTTTGATTATAGAAATAACAAGAGGTCTTAGGTTATTCGAAAATAAGAACATAATTCGTAGAATTATTAATTTGGGATTATTATTTTTATTATTCTTATATTTCTTGTTACACTTGTATGAAGACTGATAATCTTAATTTGTCCAAATTATGGGAAAAAATATTGTTATTATCTATATAAGAAATGCGAATGTCAATGTGTCACACCTTTTCACTTAAAGGGACACAACTCTCTAACTTTCAATAGCTCATGTTACAGAAATTTTGGATTCCCAAGTTATCATTAGTGCAATTGTTTTCGGCAATGTTTTACGTGACTTTTCACGACGAATTATTTTGTACGATAACAAATTTTATAACTTGGGAATAAATTTGATAATAATCGAAATTAATTGCGAGATTCAGCGAAAGTCACCCATGAAATAAAAATAATTTTTTCTACGGAAAGAATGGACCTATCAAATTGTCATCAGATTAAGTGGCGACAGAAGAATTATCACTGAACTTTTAGGAGGTAAGATTAAATGATATCATCAAAGTCGTCTTTTTTTTTTTTTTAGATATTTGTAGTTAGTCCTTGGTTTTAAAAATTTTACAAAAACAAAATATACTTTTCTTAATCTTTGTTTAAGGAATGTAAGCTGATTTAAAGTATAATTAATCTGATTTGAAACAAATATTTGCTTTAAGTTTAAAGTATCGCAGAAATAATTTTTTAAGGAAACAGTAGCTGTGTTTTTAACCGACAGTAGTCGTGTTTATGTGTTTGAAGAGATGATAGCAGTACTAATGTTGTTCTATGGAGACTTTATCTGAAAAACATAATTTAAAAAAAGTGGCCTAAGCACATTTTTTATATAATTTTTACATATTCAGTAATCTTAAAAATTTAGGAAAATATTCTCCGTAATCTAATATTTTATGGAATTTTAGAAATTTCGGCTTCAAATTTAATATAGCTATCTCTCTTATTTTCTGATAATGTCGCGTATGGTCGACTGTACTTACAAAAATCTGAACGTTCATACACTAACAAACAAATTGAAAATTCTTTTTAAAATCTTGGTGCTTGATGACTTGTATTAAGCTTTTCCATTTATGAATAGTAAAAATATAATTTTCACTTAATAATAATATTATCTGAAAGGGAGAAATTAATACAGAATTTTAAAAGATTTAAAACTTTATAAATTATTATAATTAAAATTAAAATAAGCTGAAAATAATTCTTGTACGAATTCATTATTCATCGAAAATTTTTTTTCTAAAGACAATAGTGTTTTTAATATATCTTATTTAAAAAAGCAATTAAAAGCTTTCCTAATCAAATAATGTCTTGGTTTGATTACATTTTTAATTTCTCGAAATTTTATAAAATGGAGTAACAGCTGTAAAAAATATTTTTATCAAGATTTTGTAAAAGTATATTTCAAAAATAATCATTCATAATATGTTTAAATTCTGGAAATCTCATTAAAAACCGATGGTTATTTGATTTTAAAAAAAATCTGTTTTTTTATAGCAAAAAAGTGATAAATATCACATAGTAATCTTTGGTGAACTACTGGCATTAAATAAACAAAATTCTTAACCAAAATTTCGTACGTGCTAGAAAGGATTAAAGAAATTAAAAAAATAATCAAAAATATTTTGGCATTTATTCTTAATAATGACATAAATATATCAATGATAAAACCTTAATTTTTCAAATGTGGGGCCTTTTTCAACATGCTATGCTGTTTTTTTATCGAAAAAGTGGACCTACATATATTAATATAAAATTCTACTGAAAATAAAGATGGGTTTAGTTTTTTGCTGTTATAAAGGAATAAACTGATACCACATATTAACTATATATTTGTATATATTATATTCGTATCAACGGTTGTGTTGTGAATAATAACCACTGTCGACGATATAGTTGATTCGGAAGAACGTCTTCAGAAGCTTCTTGACCTAACTAGAGAAGCTAGTGCAAAAAATCAGCCCGTAGAAAACTAAATCTATTGTCATCTCAAAAACAGTCCCTGAACCAAAACGCCATCTTGTGATAATCAGGAAATTAACCAAGTGAACAGCTTCAGTTATCTAGGTCCCTTGGTAACAGCAGATGGTCACTGTGAGCAAGAAATCGGCCGTCGAGTTTGCTTGGCAAAAGATAGGTTCACTTGGCTTTGAATCACTTTCCCAGACAGAAATCTTTCGTTAAATCTAAAACATCGACCCCCCTCCCAGAAAACAAAGTACATGTAGTTAACTTTACTATATGGCACCGAGGAGTGCACCCTAAAAACCAAAACTAAACGGACAAAACGGTAGCTGTTTCCCGAGACGAGACGCTGCTCTTCAACATGGCCTCGTCTGTGGATCCTCTCAGCACAGCTGGAGACGAATCTCCAACTGCAGATCAACATACAGTATTTAATACTGTATTTTTATGAATGGGGACATACTCATTATCTTATAGACATGCTACAACAGATACGCAAACGAGAGTGTCACGTGTCGCGAAAGCGGTAGGCTTGGGGTGAGAGCATTGCTCGTGACCAATGCATATGCGTAAACATATCAGTCATAGCTCGAACAACGACAACGGAAACATGGCGGTGTCGAAGCAGATCGTTTGGTGTCGTCTGCTTTATGATATTCAGGTGGGCTTGTACTCAGTCACATCAAGTCGCCGAATACGTCAAGCCTTCGGGGATAATGATTGATTCCAGAAGTTCAGGTCAGAAGATCTGTCCCTTTGGGATGAACCCAGTAGTGGCCGGCCACAGGTCCCGGGATGATGAAGCCCCGGAAGACATCCATAAAAAAGGGCAACAGCCAAACATGTGGTGAGCTTGTCGAACGCTTCCAGGTTTCTGATGAAACCGTCAGACATCACCTGAACCACTTAGTGACTGCTTACAAGTTGAGCAAGTAGGTACCCCACACATTCTCTGAAGCCAACATGCAACAACGAGTGACAACATGATTCTCGTTGCTTTCCCGGAACTTCTCTCCAGTGATGAAATGTAGGTCCGGTATTACACTCCCAAGCGTACCAGATATTGGTTGGGACCACGAAACTCTGTGCCTCACACCACAAGACAACCTCTATACGTAAGCAACATAATGCTCTGTATCTGGTGGACTAGTCGACAAATGCTTCTACCAATGGGACAAACCATCACTGCGGACCTGTACTTGCAGCAGTTGGAAGGTGTGCAAAAGGCATTTAAGCAGAAGAAGCTGGCATTGGTTCATCGCAAGAGTGTACTACTCTTTCATGACAAGGCTAGGCGGGTGGCATGGGATAACTTACGGCGACTTAGCTTGGGGTTATTTACTTCTCGGACCTTGCACCAACAAATTACCAACTCTTCTATTTCCTGGACAATCACCTCCGTGGGAAATTATTCGCAAATGAAACAGACTTGCGGAAGGCATTCAAACGACACCTGATTTAAACAGTAGCGTATTTCGCCGTTGGAGGCACGTTGGTAAAAGATTCTGCGTGCCAATGGGATTCCATCGGTATGTCAAATTTGCTGTATATCTTTTTTTAAATAATTTCAAAACGGAAATGATATTTTTGGTTATCTTGTAATATACTGACATTGAAGTGGAAATATTATTTTGAATCTATTGCTTGGAAAATTGGTTTACTGTGTCGTGCTACACATTTTTTCTCTCGTCAGAATCTTACATTCATCCTTCCTTTGAATACTACTGCCACATCTGGTCTGGTTCTCCTGCTATGTATTTAGAGATTCTTGATAAACTCCAAAGAATCTGCAATGTTATTTATCCTACTCTAGTGTGCCTGCTTCAGTTACTTTCCAACTATCGTATCATTTATGCCTTTTCTATTAATATTTTCATGCTAATTGTTCTGAGGAACTTTCCGCTATGGGACATAGACTTTATGAATTTAAGCGCAGTAAGAGATTGGTGACAAGATCTCAACCTTTTACAGTTGAAATGTTTACATGCACCCGTAAGTTCTATGCTAATAGTTTCTTCTATCGTACCTCTCACTTGTGGAAATTTCTTTCGGCTTTTCAATCCCAGTCATCTTCGATCTTCAAAAAATTTAAATGTCAAATCTTCTGTCTTAATTCTGTTTCTTTTACTTTTCATTCTCCTTAATAGTATTATTTTCATATAATCTGACATTCATTAACCCCCACCTTGCGTCTTAGTGGCTTTACCGCCTTGCTTATGGTGAAATGATATTTAAAGTCTTACATGTTAAACCTAATTATAATAAGGTTAATAAAATAACTTCATAGAAGCAGTCATTTTTAACGACCTGGAAAAA
The DNA here is from genome assembly GCA_903632075.3 of Acanthosepion pharaonis. Classification (NCBI taxonomy): domain Eukaryota; kingdom Metazoa; phylum Mollusca; class Cephalopoda; order Sepiida; family Sepiidae; genus Acanthosepion; species Acanthosepion pharaonis. Next base: position 3,872,739 of record CAHIKZ030000779.1, on the reverse strand, counting down.
CTAGTATTAAAATAAGATTCTGCCTGACATAAAGTGGGGGATCGGTTTTCTATTGTTATCAAGTAACAGACTGGTCACCTATGCGTAATAATTGGAAAAATATATTTAAAATTAATTTCATATAAACATTTTTGACAGCATTAGAAAACTGGTATTAATATAAGATTAGCTGGACATAAAGTGGGAGATCATTTTCCTATCCTTATTAAGTAATAAACTGGTCAGCCATGAATTAGTATATCATAATTGAATGTCAGTACCTCGATGGGTGACAGCTTGGCGATACCAGGTACTGTAATCTTGGATGTGCGGGTGGTTTATGGATAAGGGCTCGGAATTGGAAATCAGAGAGTCGAATTCCAATTCCAGCCGTGTTTTTATATTCACTTACGCGCAAATACCCACCTCTTCACCCCATCTATGGGTTAAAGAATAAAACCAGTAAATCGTTATTATCACAAAAAAATCTTAGAATGTAAAAATATTTTCTGGCTTTAAATAAGCCGTAAAAACCAGATCAATAAATGATCGGAAAAATATGTGGAAACCCGATTAGACCGTCCTGGATAAGACGATAAACTACATCCAGCAACAAGGCCTCTGATCTGGAGGTTTTGAAGAGCGTGGAACCACTTCTTAATTGCTGGTGTTCCTAGGTCCACCCTGACCCGGGGTGGTAGCACCTGTTAGGGTCCCAGCTATGGAGAAATAGTTACTATGAAAATTTAAAAATATGTTTTAATACCAGCAATGAATTTTTGAAGAAAAAATTATTAACAGCAATATATTATTACCAGCAATATATTTTTGAAAAAGATTTTATCAGCAATACATTTTTGAAAAAAATATATTACCAGCAATAAAAATATTGTCGGTATTAAATAACCCATTGAGGTTGATATGCCGTAAAATAAAACAACCCAAACCAAACCTAATTATAATAAAATGATTTCATTTTTTTTTAATCGAGTTCACCCCAAGCAAGGCAGTGAAGCCACTGAGACCAAGACGCAAGGGATTACTGAGTCTGGGAAAGTTAGAAACACGGACATTGCTAGGAAGCGAGAACAGAGGAAGAGTGATCAGGAGGACAGCAGGTAGCGATTAACATTGCATTTAAATTATTGTACATTAAAGTTGTCTGAAAAGCATGGTGCCGGAAGGGAGTTCCGCAAGCAAGAAGTACGAGAAAAGAAACTGTTAGCATAGAACTTACGGCTCAACTGTAAATTGGTGAGACCTAGTCTCCAGTCTCGTACTATGAATAAATTCGAAGAGTCTTGGTACCATAGCGAAGAGCTCATTCGAATAATTACCATGAAAGTATTTGTAGAAAAGACACCGAGAGACAACCTTACGTCGGTGGGAAAGTGACTGAAGCCGGGTCGGCGGATCAAGGCCAATAATATTGCTGATTCGTCTTTGGATGTTATCAAGGAGCTCAAGGTAAATAGCAGGAGCACCGGACCATATGCGCCAGCAATATTCTATGCGTGGACGAATGGTAGACTTATAGATATGTAAGTTAGTCTCTGGAGAGAAAACCCGCCTCGAACGACACAGTGAGCCAACATCCCTGGCAGCTGATCTAACAATGGATTCAATATAGTCTTTTCACTTTATGTCAGCCGAGAACTTGAGACCAATAAAGTGTTGTGAGTTATTACCCTGGAGGTTAGCATCAGCCATGCTGATGGAAGACAGAGAGGGTTTTCTTAGATGATTAATAGAGAGCAATTTAATTTTGGAAGCGTTAAAATCAACAAGTCATCCTTTGCTCCAGTTAACGGCAGACTGAAAGTTGTTTTGGATATCAGCTGCAATGTTGACCTTATCAAACTGATCAGACTGATTATCGAGACAGGATTAAATGGTTGTGTCATCAGCGAAACAGAGTCGGACCAAAGATGGAGCATTATAAATATTTTGACAGCATGGGTAAACTCATTTTTCTAGTTATAATTAGAAAATCTATCTATCTATCTATCTATCTATCTATCTATCTATCTATCTATTCTTTTTTATTTATTTCATTTTTATGTTTTTTCAAATTGAAAGAAATGAATTACAAAGATTCTTTGCGAAGAACTTAACACAAAATATTCTGTGCATCTATCTATCGATTAAAATTTGAAAAGTTTCTAAAAATAATAAGCACTTGACAAAAGTCTTCCTTGTTGATCACATGTTCTGTCCATGCTATTCTTAACACTCATCTGTAGACATACATCTGGGCCATTTTAATTTCTCTTGTCATCTATCAGGACATTTTCCAGCACTGAATTATTAAAATGATTATAATTGGGAAAGATGAGAGAGTAGTTTCCCGCTGTTTTTCGGCATGGTTTTAAATTTAGAGTTTTTCTTCATTTAGACTAGATAACAACCAACCTTCCATGCTATTTAGCCAATATCATCTTCTTCTTCTTCTTCTTCTTCTTCTTCTTCTTCTTCTTTGTGTCGCATCCCTTCGGAACATAGGCGGTTATGACTCTCCCCAACTTCATATCTCGTGTGGTTTATTAGCAGTTTTTCTTTCCTTTGCTAAGGCTTCCGAACCCTCGTTCCACACAAGTTTTCTATCATTTCTACCTGACATAAGAAATAACTCACTGTCGAACCGCAAGAATAATAAAATAAACAAGAAACAAAGCATAAAGCTTCACAAATAAATAAATAAACTAATAGGGAGAATGTTTGTCTAGGGCCAGTCACCACATGCGGAGGTCAGGAAATTATTGGAATTGTATGTATCAAGTTGAGATGCGTTAACAGACGACACCTTAATGTTTATGTCGGCCGTAAGACATCGGAGGGAGTATTGCTCTAATGGAAATCAATATCACCAGTGTTGTGTCTACACTCTTGGTTTATTTTTATATTAATGTCTTGTTGTTGTTGATGTTGTTTTAGCTCCCCCCCACCTTTTTTTCGCTATCCTTTCCATTTGCGGCTATTTTATTTCCCTTTTCTTTTTTTTCTTTCTTTTTCTGACTGTCGCTGCTCTTCCTTCTCATTTTTTCGTCTTTCGCCTCCTCTTCATAACACTCATATCTATTTTTTCAATTCTTTTTCGTCTACAACTTCCTGTTTCTTGCTTTTCTCCTCCTCCTCCTTTTTCATCATCTTTTTCTTCTTCTTCTTCTACCCCAATTTTTTATTTACCCTCACCATTTTTTCTACCAGTCCCTGCTCTTCCTCCTCACTTCTTCTCCTTCGTAACCAATTCTTTATTTTCCCTTACCCTTTTCCTCTATCAGTTTCTGCTCTTCCATCTTCTTCATTTTTTTCTTCTTGGTTTATTTTTTCCTGACAATTTCTTCTCACTTCTTCCACTTGTTCTTTTTCTAGCTACTACTACTACTACTACTACTACTACTACTACTCTCCAATTCTTTATTTACCCACACCTTTTTCTTCTAATAGTTTCTGTTCTTTTCCCTTCTTCTTTATCTTCTGTTCTTTATTTCCTCTCACCATTTTTCTATGAGCTCCTGTTGTTGTTGTTGTTGTTGAATATCTTTCTATTTATTATTTTACTTTTTCACAAAACCAGTGACGCCATCTTTGTATAAATATCTTCTTCATGAAGCGATTAAATACTCCCATATTTGGCACTGTTCTACTTGAACTATTTATAAGATTTCGTTTGTTTATGATTGGGTCGGAATTTATGTCATCAATCAGTCCATTTCCAATGAGAATCTGACAAATAATCTATATCATTCCAAATTCCCGATAGCGCCATTTTTCCTGGCACTCATTAAACCAGGCACACTTTTCGTCTTAAATTTTTCGTTCTTCTTTTCGACACTCCGAATTTTAACTAATGCTTCCCAGTCGACGATTAAAGATGAAATAACCTTCAACCATTTTCTTCAGTGTTATTTTTTCTTTAATTTTTCACACAATACAAGGCCAATGAACCACTCACGGTAGAGGTTTTCTTACCGAGGTTGATGCAAGTAAGAGGAATAGGTAAGAAGTGCAGTTTATGAGGATTTGTAGGAAAGACGAAAGACAACCCAAAACATAGAGGGGTTAAGATTGTAGTGATTGGGGAAGCATTCTCTCGGGAGTCTTTTGTTACTAATGAAATTCGATGTATGTAGCTTGGCGGGTTAGAACTGGTTGAACTAAGGAATCTCGCGCATCAGAACATTTGCCATGGAAATAGCTTTAGGAAAGCGAGATGCTTGCGACGTTTCGCCTCAGGGAAAGGTGTTGTAGGGTAGAAAATAGCTGATATCCCCCACAAAGCCGGTTCTGAATTCTATCAAGACTGAAAATTGATGATTGGGCAGTTCCAACCCTAATATGGCTGCACTACTCCATTTCTCGTCTAATCTAGCTGTTCTAAAGATAGATAGCAAAAGGAATCAGGTTCTTATTGATGTGGTAGAAGGAACAGATCATTTTTCTAGTATCTTTAACGATGGACTGTACATATGAGTTACACTTTATATCTGGGGGAAACTGTGTCCCAATAGGCGTTCAAGTCAACCAGCCTCCCTGGGAGAATAACCATTCATTATGATAGTTAAAAGTTCAGCAACGACTTGGCGCACACTGCTTGCATGTTTACACTGTATCAGCAAGCAAGAAAATTGGCGCGATCTCGCCCAAACTATGAATCCTATCATCATTTTAATTAAATACTTGTTCTTATTTAAACAAAAAATATAAATTTATATTCAAAGTGAACAAAAAGTAATTTAAAGTAAAAATTTAAAAAATAATCTGGATCAACGTATTTAAGCAAATATTTATTTTATGCCTAAGTTTGGCGATCAATTCATTTCTGTTATTTAATAAACTTGGATCATTTAAACGTTTTAAGATAACCAGTTTTTCAACTAAACATAAATTGCATTTATTTCCTTTTCCATTATAAACTTTATCCCTAGATATAATTTCCCAGTTGATTGATGGTGAGATATCATCTTTCTTTACTTGCCAGAAATATATGGACAGAGCAGTACTGTTTTTTTGATTTTAAATTACTTAAGAATATTCAATGATGGTAAAGACGAAATTTCCAATGATTTTCCGTGGAACCAAAATAAAATTTAATATCGTTATTAGAATGTATGTTCGATCGGTATATAATATTATCGGTCATACATTGACCATTTAAAGGTCAAATTGTATTTTTCGGCAGTTGCATTTATTTTTAGAAGAACTTACGTTGTCTTTGTTGGAAATATGTTTGTTTAATATAATTTTGTTATGATGGAAGATAGATGTGTCTATGTTATTAACTGCTGTTAACATTGTTTTTGTTAAATTCTTTTTAGTGTTGGTGAATGGTTAAAATGTTTATGAATTAAATTTAGAAAAAAGATGCCTATATTAGTTATGACATTACGATTAAAAGGTGGATTAAAACCATATGATGTTAGGTTTACGGTGTTTCTGCTTATTTTTTTACCTTCATTGTTTATTTCAAAATGTTTTAGATTTACTTTATGGTAGTTTAGTTCGAAAGCATGAGTATATTTAATTTTAGGCTTATCAAATATTTCCTTATTACTGGAGTTGGGGGATAATCTAACTTGGACGGATTTATGTAAATTATCTACAATTTTATGGTGATGGTTTGATTCTTTACTAACGTATCTATTGTTATATAGATCCTTTGTGTAATAAAAATTATTCAGGTCTAAGGCGACATCGAGAAAGCTGATCATTTTAGCATTGATAGTGGTGTTAATATTTAGTTCGTGATCTTTAAAATTTATTAGTTTCTTTATCAATTGGCCTTTCGTGAGATAGTTTTACGGAGGAGAATGACACCGTCATCTAAGTCGCCATAATAATAGAATTCCAACTAATTCACATGCCTCCGCAGAGTCATGAGTTCCCATAGCAACATAGAATTCCGGATCCCTTTTTTTTTAGTCCACAGATAATCATTAAGAAAAAGTATAGGTTTTTGTGACTGCTTTATGATAGTTACTTGGCGATCGCTCATAGGATAGTATTTTATTGCCAGATTTATAGTCGACTTTAGCAGATTCTCGGTTATGAACGGGTTAAAGTCATAAATATCGAAATGAATGAATTTACATTCATTCTTCCTTTTTTATATTGGTGAACCATTCCATGGTTTCAGCTGTTTTTTTACCACTGGTTAATTCCTAGAGCGTTTATGGTGTATTTGCATAGTCTTTCAAGGATGTTTTTGTTGATTATACCGATATTATTTTTGGTTGGGTTGAGCAATAGGTACTGGGGGTTGTTTAGAAAATTTGCCTTATAATTTTTAACTATGATGAATGCTTCTTTGTGAAATTTGTGAATCCTATCATCAATTTTTAGTTCAGAACCTATTTTCTTGATTTCATAAATAGCTCTGTTATATTACATTGAGCACTATTTTATTAACACCAGCATTATATGTGTGACACACACACACACACACACACATACATATATATATATATATATATATATATATATATATATATATATATATATATATACAGAGTGTATCAAAAATACTTTTATAAACTTTGGGGGCTGGTTCATCACATCAAAGCAAGGACAACCTCGGCTTGTGTAATATCTAATGAGCTAGACTCGTTTATAGTTTCTATTGGGTAATGAGTTGAATCCTCATTGGGCGTCTCATACGTGTGACCTTGTGCCAAACTAAGCTTAGTGTAGTAAATAATGAAAAGGAAGTCTCCACGTGGGTTACTGTTTAGTGAGTTAGTGTGGTTGACCATTATTATTGTTTAGTGAGTTCGATCCTCATTTAGCGCCTCATACGCGTGGCCTTGTGTCAAACTAAGCTTAGTGTAGGAAATAATGAAAAGGAAGTCTCCACGTGGGTTACTTTTTAGTGAGTTAGTCTGGTTGACTATTATTCCGGATCCCCCCTTCTTTTTTTAGTCCACAGATAATAATTATCAAAAAGTATAGGTTTTTGTGACTGCTTTATGATAGTTACTTGGCGATCGCTCATAGGATAGTAATTTATTGCCAGATTTATATTTTTAATATATAGGGAGTTCGATCATAACTGGAGGAACTATACTTTTGACCTTGCTCCAAACTAAATTAAACGGAATGAGGAAGACTTGAGAAAGTGGGATGAATTGACAACTAAGGCATAGAAAGAAATGGGGAGTGAGCAGACAGAAAAATCTTTTATAAGTCAGACTGATTTAATGAATGTAAAAATTAGAAAAGCAATTATGTTAAATAAAATTTTGAAACGTTATTTATTGACCTATGGCAATACACCCATATGGTAATGGTAATATTAATATTCGGCATTTATTGACCAATCAGTCAATGCTATTTTCTGTTGAAATTTATAAAATTCTGAAACCAATTGTTCAGTAAAATAAATTTCTAATGTCCAGTAACTATTATTGCTCTTTCCAGTATTCTGAGCGTTTGTTTAATATAGTGTGGAATGTCAAATATCATTATTTTCTCTTCGAGTTCTATATGCTATATATTGTAGTTGTTGCCGCTGTTGTTAGTCCTCAAGTGATGTGGTTTCTGTTATTTGGTATAGTTCTTTAACGGCCTTTCGATTTTTTCTCAAAAATAAGATTTCCTCCCAAATTGATGAAGTTGACTAAATCCGTAGTCAACACACGTTTTGACCCAATCAGTACCGGCTAGACTAACTAGTCATTTGAACGGACATCATTTACGATGAATGAATGCCCCACTCAGGGAGGCTTGTGTGTTCACCCACTTCATACCAGCTTCATACCAGCTTACCATTTTATTTAATTTTGCGTACTGGGGGACAGGGAAGGATGTCTGTGGTGATTAATAGAGAGCATATGTGTGTGTGCGTGTTTGGGTAAATGTATGTGTATGTGTGTGCATGTGTATGTGTGTGCATGTGTGCGTGTATGTGTGAAAATCGAGAACCCCCCCAAAAAATCTTTCTGAAAGGCATGAGGAGTTTGTTAAGCACACACTGCGATATAGGAGATTAGATATTACATAGCAGTTCAGCATTTTTTCTTTGTTTCTAACGACATTTTCCTATATCTTAATACTTTGCTTACTTACTGAAAGATATGAGGAAATTGCCCAGCATTCACTGCCGTATAGGAGATTAAATATTACATAGCAGTTCAGCATTCTTTTCTTTGTTTCTAAAGACATTTGCGTATCTCTTCATATTTGCTTGGTGTGGGGAAGGTAACGCTTGACAGTTGTGCAAGATAAAAACTGAGAACAGCTACCTTAAGACATTGAAGAGCTTTGGCCTTTGTCATTGTGCATCTATCCGTTAATCACCGTCCGGGCTATGACCTCTAATAATTGTGCACTTAAGAAACAGCTACATAAATGAAATCGATTGTATTGCCCCAAAGAAAAATACGCCTAAGTATATATATATATATATATATATATATATATATATATATATATATAAATTTAAATGATAGGAAAGTACATTAAGATTTATAATCCAGAGTTCCTTAGCAAATATTTTTTATTAAAAAAAAACAGTGCTCGATAGAAAGTAGAGCATAATATTATAATTATTTTTTTTTAAATATCTTCACCGCGACACAAAAATTTACTCTTTCGAAATCGAAGCTTAAATCTTAAAATTTAACTTTCAAGTTTAAATTTAAAATTCAGAGCTCAGTTCTATTCTCAAGCGATGTTAAGAATAACAACTTACGGGTAGTTTGCGTTGTGTCTGTAGTTATTTGGTGTGTGTTTATTTGTCGTACGTATATTTGCGTGCTCATATATTCAATCATATTTACGTGTTTGTGTATTATGACGTGGTGTCTGTTTATCTTGTCACCAATAAATCTTTCCCCTTCGCCACTAAATCTCTAATCCCAACCCTGTCGATGTAACTAATTTTGTAGCCATATATTGCACCTCTTACTTCCGCTCAGATTCCGACCGAAAATTTAACATATCTCTAAGAACAATACATGAAAATGTAGTAATATTTTCTCCGTTTTTTCTTTGAATAATTTTTTTTATTTGATGCATCGTTATATTTGGAGTTTAATATTCGTAAATTTTTATTTTTTAATTACAGAATAAATTGGAGATTAATTTGTTATCCTGAATTCCTATATAATCTAATATTAATTTTAAAGCATTAATAAATTTTATCCAGGGTCCTTTGTCGCGTTATTTGAATTATCATATACTTGTAATTTGATTGGCCATTATATCTTACGTAAAAATATTTCCCCCAGTGGCAGTAGTGGTTGGTTTTGAACTCTAAAAACCTCTTTATTTTACTTGCAACACCATCACTTGTCAAGACACCAGAATTGTTGAAACAAAATGGCTATTTTTGTAGTGATGTTATAACATACTTATGTAATATATATATATATATATATATATATATATATATATATATATATATATATATATATATACGACGTTTGCACTACTCGGATTTTGTGCCAAACGCAATTTGGCATGAAACCCCGAACTCCGAATAGCGCAAACGGTGTGGTATATGTAAAGTCATTAATATATATAATTTATAGCTGTGTTATGTAACATCGAGCACTTTTTCAATAACATCAGCACTTTATGTGCAATTCATATATTTATGATTACATATGTATTTATATATACAAACTGTTAGCATAGAACTTACTGCTAGCCATTTTCAACTGTAAAATTATGAGATCTTACCGCCAATATAGTACTTAAATTCATAAAGTATAGTTACCATAGAGGAAAATTTCTCCGAACAATTAGCATGAAAATATTTATAGAAAAGGCGCAAGAAAACTATAGGCTGAGATGCCAGGTCAAGACCAATAAAAATGCTCAGTCTTCTTTGGAATTTATCAAGAATCTCTCAAGAGCACCAGACTAGATGTGGCATCAGTATTCAAAGGAAGGACGAATGGTAGACTTATAAATATATAAGATAGGTTCTGAAGAGAAAAATTGTCTAGCACAACACAGTGAACCAACTTTCTTAGTAAGGAGACTTGGCAATTGATTCAATATAATATTTCCACTTCATGTCAGCGGAAAATAGCTCGGCTTTGTGTTTGTTTCTTGATTTAATGTCGTTGTTTTCTTTATTTATACCTTTTATGTAGCTGTTTTCATTCTTTCTTTCTTTAATGTCGTTGTTTGTTTGTTTCTTTCCTTATTGCCGTTGTTTTCTTTCTTTTTTCTATATCGTTTTCATTGTTTCTTTCTTTAATGTCGTTTTTCTTTCTTTTTTCTTCCTTTAATGTCGTTGTTTTCTTTCTTTCTTTCTTTAAAGTCGTTGTTTGCTTTCATCTTATAATATCGTTGTTTTCTTTGTATTGTGTTTTTTTTCTTTTTTCTTTCTTTCTTTAAAGTCGTTGTTTGCTTTTTTCATCTTAATGTCGTTGTTTTCTTTTTTTCGTTTTTTTTCTTTTTTTTCTTTCTTTCTTTAATGCGTTTTTTTTTCGTTTTTTCTTTAATATCGTTTTTCTTTTTTCTTTCTTACTTTAATGTCGTTGTTTTCTTTCTTTCGTTCTTTCTTTCTTTTTTCTTTCTTTCTTTCTTTAATGCGTTTATTTTCTTTCTTTCTTTAATATCGCTGTTTTCTTTTTTCTTTCTTTCTTTAATGTCCTTGTTTTCTTTCTTTTCTTCTTTCTTTCTTTCTTTCTTTCTTTCTTATTTCTTTAATGTCATTATTTCCTTTCTTCCTTTAATGTCATTATTTTCTTTCTTTCTTTAATATCGCTGTTTTCTTTTTTCTTTCTTTCTTTAATGTCCTTGTTTTCTTTCTTTCCTTCCTTTTTTCTTTCTTTCTTTTTTTCTTATTTCTTTAATGTCATTATTTTCTTTCTTACTTTAATGTCACTGTTTTCTTTCTTTCGTTCTTTCTTTCTTAATGTCATTGTTTTCTTTATTTATTTAATGTCGTTGTGTTCACTGGAGCAATTAAAACTGAGTACTGAGTACGATCCTCACCAGGCGCCACATACTTATGGCTTTGTAAGTGGACTGAATGATCCTTTAAATAGGCGCAGATATTGGCCCGCAACCGCGGTAGCCAGGACATCGCGATGTGACGTAATGGTTAGCAGGTTTGTCTCACAGGAGTAAAAACTAAGTAGTGACTACGATACTCACTAGGCGCCACATAATTTTGGCCTTATGCCACATCTAACCTACTCTTAGAAAATCACTATATGGTCAGGTGCTTAGTTTTTCAGCGGCCCTACGAACACACCCGGGACTGATGATCTGATTGAAAATGATATGAAAAACATGTATTTTGCATCTTTCGATCTTTTCCAGTTAGGTATTTTTTTTTTTTTTTTTTTTTTTTAATTCTTTTTGGTTTGTTTATTTGTTTCTTCTTTCTCTCCGCTAAAATTTAAAAAAGATTATCCAACTTTTTAATTATCAATCTGTAATCTTGTAGGTTAAACGTTGGCTGTTATCTCTGAAGATGTCGACGTCTGCGACAAACATCATCAACTCCAAATGCCAACAACACCGGCTACAATATTTCCCGTTCAGCCATATTGCAGCAATGATCTTATCTAATTCTAGCATTTTTCTTTATTTTGATTTTCAACGTTTTTACTCTTCATGGCTTTCTTTTTTATTTGCTGACCTGAATTTCATTTCTATCGCTTCTTTCCACATTTTTTTCGAGCATAAACACACCATTTCTCTTCCTGTCTTTGCTTGTGGACGCGCATATTTAATACACAGATTCCATATTAGATTTACACTACTTCTCATGCACGCAGATATATACCGTATTATAATTCTGCTTGTTTCTTAGTTCGCATGTACGTTACGCCGTGTCAATACCTCATAAATAACGAACCATTGCGTTTTGATCGCGGGGAAAGACGGAAAAGACAAAGCAGAGACGCTGGTTGGTTTCAGAGAAAGAAAGAAAGAGCGATAACAGTCTCATGTGTTTAGAGTCTGCTTCAGTGAAATAGAAAAAAAAGCATGTTAATTTAAAAGAATATTAAAACACAGAAATTTGAAATTTAGCGTTCCCTCATTTTCAACGCTACTCCTCAATGCATAATTATAACTGGCGTACACCCCACCGTACACACACACACACACACACACACACACACACACACACACACATATATATATATATATATATATATATATATATATATATATATATATATATATATATATATATAAGTAAGAACATCACTTTAGTCTGATGATGTCATTTTAGAGGTCGAAACGCGTTGCAAAGATTTCTTCACTTCACTTAATTCCCTAACAGAAATTTATGAATTAAGACAAAAGAAAGATTTATCTTAGCCGACACGTTCCGTTCTCTGGTGGAATTTATGAAGGCAAATATCAGGATTTTATGTTTTAACAAGTATTTATAAACAAAAGTAAAAATGGTGTTAGTTTTTCAAAATTCTTTAAATTTACGAAACGCTCATAAATATTCATCAGGCTAACTGGAAAAATCTAAGTAATTATGGAGGATGCTAAGTAACGTAATTTAATAACCAAAGATGAGTAAGTGATGTTTTTGAATTCTTTTTTTATAATATATATTATAATAATAAATTCATAACTTCATGTTATTTAAAACATACAATGTATAAATTCATCCCAAACTAAAATAATATAAATATTAATTACATTATATAAAAAAAAAAATCATTTTTTCACTTTCGTTTATTATATTACGTCACTTAGCACCCACCATGATTTTTCTGCCATGCCGATGTCGAGGACATATTGCGCAAACAGAAAACGGTTGTCTGAATTTTTC